>CM055835.1:9493786-9839843 GCA_029582265.1 Zoroaster sp. YZ-2022 | reverse complement strand
AAAAATTTTTTTTCCTTAAAAAAATAAAATTAAGGAAAAATTTTGACCGTTTCCAGATACCTCTGGCAATAAATACCGCATTTGAAGGTATTTTGTAACTTGTTGTCTTGAGTTGTCGTGGAGTTGTATTGAGTTGTCGTGAAACCGTCGAGTTGACGCTAAATAGTGTGACCGAAAATAAGGCCTCAACTAATAAAACATTCACTAATACAACGAAACTTACCTTGCAGTTGATGACATTCCTGAGTTCGTTGACATTATTTTGATGTTTGATGGCTTTGATGAATGCAAGATTGCAGTAGATTATGACAGCGTTCTAGCAACAATATCGCTTTGCACAATAAGCAATCGCACAATGCATTAACGTTACACGTCGATACAATGGCGGCCAATAATGCAAACGTGGCGCGGTTCAATTTCAATGGTACCCGTTCAATGCATGGACAATACGCAAACCGCAAACTACCGTTGCGTTCAACCAATAGAACTTAGCAGTTGCATAACCGTACCAATTTCGTTTTTCTTAGTCGTATGACGAGACACATTAGTCATTGACGAAGTAATAATGTTCCATCAGGCAAATTATTTGTGATTTTGTCACCGATTTGAAAGAAATAACATTCAATTATCACTGAATGAATCAAATGGTCACAAATGTATCACAAAAATTATGCGACCATTTCAATGAATTTAATACTACAAAATGTTTAAAAATATGTGTTAATGAAAAGATCATAGTCCGAATGACTTGAAATAAACCCCAGCGAAAATTCATTCTGAAAGCAATTATAAACTTGAAATAATCAAGTTTTGTTCATAACAATGACTTATTTTTATTAGTCACAAACATCAGCAATGACTAACCTAAATTGGTCATTTGTAACATTAGTCCACGTTGATTTAATTAGTCATTGAGACTTGACTAATCTAAATTAGTCGTTTGACTAATTTATGAGCACAAATGACTAACTATGTTTACAGTGTAAGGTCACTGTTGGTGCTAGAGCCTAGCGAACCAATATATCACCGAGGTTACGGGGCGACGGAAAGCAATCAAGGGGGCTCAGGGATGGCTGAGCGTAACCTATCGGAGGAGTGTAAAATAGTCATGTTATCATTTACGATAGATGAAAGTCTGGGTAATCTGGGGTGATAAGTCGTGACCAGGGGACTCTGTGGGAAGGGTTTCTTGTTACCCTGGGTAGCCAAGAGGGTGCTACGGGGTACAGAGGGCCCTGTTGATGGCTAGTTGACCCTGCGTTTGCTATGACCCCGGGATACAAGGTGTTGCCTCAGTTCAGACGACCGTTTCTGTATAAGGTATCGGTGGAACAGATACGTCTTATACGGAGCCTTGACTGGCGATGGCCTCTTTGCAGTGCTTGGGGTGGCAGCTGTCAGAAAGGAGGTATTGATGAGTGTCAGTGGGTTTACATAGACATCAGTCGAGATGCCATGGGATTTGTTGATGGTGACGTCTAGGAAGTTCACGCTATTGGTAGAGTAGTTAGCAGTGAACTTGATGGTGGCGTGGAATGATTAATGTAGTTGATGAATTCACCTAGGCTATCTTGCCACCACACAAATGCAGAATATATCGTCAATAAACTCCACCATACTAGAGGACGGTGGGGGCAGAAGATAGCAATCTGTCTTTAAGGGTCAGACATAAACAGATTAGCGTATGACGCTGCCATCTTAGTGCCCATCCTGTACCTTGAACCTGGAGAAAGTTTCTGTCGAGGAACGTGAAATTGTTTTTGGTCAGTATATGTCGGATAAGATCTGTGAGGTGTCTCACTGAAGGTTTGGTTTGGTTGTTGGATCTGAGAGCATTGGCACATGCACTTATGCCTTCGCCATGGGGGATGTTTGTATATGGAGGAAACATCCAGAGTGACAAGGAGGGCAGAATTGGGTATTTGATGTTTAATACCCTCTAGTTTACGGAGGAAGTCCGTAGTGTCCTGTATGAATGAAGGGATATGAGAGACCAGAGGTTGAGGTAGCTGTCAACGAACTCAGAGATACGTTCTGTCGGGCTACCATTACCCGACACAATGGGACGGCCGGGTTACCTGTCTTGTGTATTTTGGGCAGTAGATAGAAACAGGCCGTACGAGGATCCTGTGGAATAAGATAGTTAAGGTATCCTTGTTAATACCGTTACAATTATGAATTTTGACGAGGGTGTCAGATATTTCTTTTGCGAAGGAGTGGGCAAGGTCAGTATCACATTCTGTGTAGTGATCAGTGTTATTAATTAAGTTGTCTGAGGGCCTCGGCTGTGTAATCATCTCTGTTCATGACCACAACAGCAGACCCTTTGTCAGCCCGTTTGATGACAAGGTTCGTACTTGTCGGAGTTCACCGATGGCGTCCGTTCAGCACGGGAGAGGTTGCTGGCACATCTAGCAGGAGGTTCCCGGTTAACCTCAGAGTTGACTGCGTTGATATAGTTGTCAAGGGCTGCATCTCTATTCTTAGGAGGTACCCATACATTTTTTTCTTTGAAGCGGTTGCGGCTGGGGGCCCAGAGGGACTGTCATCTGGGGTCTCGTCGTCTGTGGGAGGCTCGATGAAAGAATTCACGAGTCGTAGTCTGGATTGAAGTGGGTTATGTCCTGTTGCAGTGAGAGTTGATTATGTTCCTTGGGTGTGGGGCAAAACTTAGACCCTGAGACAATTTAACCTGGGGATCACTGAGTGCAGTATCAGACAGATTAATTACAGTATGTGTTGGTGGGTTAGGGGTGTTGTTACCAGAGGGTCTATTGGTGACCTTATGGAAACGCCTGTACAGGTATTTCTTATGGTTAACCTGGGCATTACATCGTTTCTTGTCCTGTTGGCGTTGTAGGGAGAAACGAAGGTGGTTAATATTGGAGGAAAGAATGGCTTGGAAATGGTCCCATTCATGATCATTAGAGCAGGCGACTTTTAATTGAGATTCTGTACTCTCAATATCAAGTGACTGCTTGTCAATCATTTAGGCATTGGGCTTCGAGAAGTTCAAAGTAAATGGAAGGATGTCTTGGTTAGTGTATCATTCCATTTCTTACTGAATGCCGGTTCTATATATATATATAAACGGGAAGCGAGCAAAGAAACAAATATATATATATATATATATATATATATATATATATATATATATATATATACTTATTCCCTCCTTCAATGTGAGCACTATCTTGGTCCCGCAGTGAACTATACCTGATCTATATATATATATATATATATATATATATATATTTTTCTTTGCTCGCTTCCCGTTTATATATATAGACCCGGCATTCAGTAAGAAATGGAATGATACACTAACAGACATCCTTCCATTACGCTCAGCCAATCTAAATCGATGACAACGATGATATATAAATAAACGGGAAGCGAGCAAAGAAAATTGGCTGATGCCGGACTCGAACCCGCGACCTCTCGATTACCGTACGAGCGCTCTACCAACTGAGCTAACCAGCCCTTATGTTGGTGGGCGGTCCACTTATGCAATTATCTGTTGCTCTATGGGGCAGGGTCAGAGGCCAAACCATATCTGCCGAGTAGCCAGGATCAAGCCCCGGTCAGATGCAAACAACCCGGGTAACGGCAATGCGGGGATCACACAATTAACGGGACACAAGCCTTTTATGTGGTTGTACACAAAGTAGATTTATATGGAGCTGACCTGAAATATTATAAACGGTTCGCGAGCAAAGAAAAACTTGGCTGATGCCGGACTCGAACCGCGACCTCTCGATTACCGTATATATATCATGGAGCATAATCAACTCTCGCTCCAACAGGACATAGCCACTTCAACCGCAGACTACGACTCCGTGAATTCTTTCACGTCGAGCCCTCCACAGACGACGAGCCTCCCCATGACGGCCCCTCTGGGCCCCTAGCCGCAACCGCTTCAAGAAAAAGTGTATGGGTACCCCTAAGAATAGGGATGCAGCCCTTGACAACTACATCAACTCAGTCAACTCTAAGGTTCACAGACAACCTCCTACTAGATGTTCCAGCAACCTTCCCGTACTGAACGGGACGCCATCAGTGAACTCGACAAGCCACGATCCTAGTCATCAAACGGGCTGACAAAGGGTCTGCTGTTGTGGTCATGAACAGAGATGATTACACAGCGAGGCCCTTAGACAACTTAATAACACTGATCACTATACAGAATGTATACTGACCCTACGCTCCTTCGGAAAAGACATTTCTGACACCTCGTCAAAATTCATAATTGCAACGGTATTAACAAGGATGCCTTTAACTATCTCATCCACAGAATCCTCGTGCGGCCGTTTCTATCTAATACCCAAAATACACAAGGCAGGTAACCCGTGTCGTCCCATTGTGTCGGGTAATGGTAGCCAACAGAACGTATCTCTGAGTTCGTTGCCAGCTACCTAAACCCCTCTGGTCTCTCATATCCCTTCATTCATACAGGACACTACGGACTTCCTCCGTAAACTTGGGGGTTACTATTAAACATCAAATACCCAATTCTGCCCTCCTTGTCACTCTGGATGTTTCCTCCTTAAATAATAACATCCCCCATGACGAAGGCATAAGTGCATGCACCAACGTCTCAGACCCAACAACCAAACCAAACCTTCTGTGAGACACCTCGCAGATCTTATCCGACATATACTGCCCAAAAAACAATTTCACGTTCCTGGACAAGGTACAGCCATGGACACCAAGATGGCACCATCATACGCTAATCTGGTTATGTCTGATATGAAGACAGATTGTATCTTCTTCCCACCACCGTCCTCTAGTATGGTGGAGATTTATTGACGATATCTTCTCAGCATCTGGTGTGGTGGCCAAGATATCCTAGATGAATCAACTTCCATTAATTCGTTCCATGCCACCATCGGTTCACTGCCAACTGCTCTCCCAATGGCGTGAACTTCCCTAGACGTCACCATCAACAAATCCCTCAAGGGCATCTCGACTGATGTCTGTTGTAAACCCACTGACACTCATCAATACCTCCTTTTCTGACAGCTGCCACCAAAGCACTTAAAAGAGGCCATTGCCTGGTCAAACCCTCACATAAGACGTATCTGTTCTGATTAGTCTGAACTGAGGCAGCACCTTGTATACCAGGGTCTTAATGGCGCGGTCGCTAGCTATCAACAGGGCCCTCTGTGCCATGCCGTAGCACCTCAGCTTTTGAGTAACAAGAAAACCACTTCCCAACAGAGTTCCCTAGTTTTCTTATCACTGAAGATTACCCACTGAACTTTCATCTATCGTAAATGATAACATGACTATTTTACATTCCTCCGGTAGGTTACGCTCAGCCATCCCTGAGCCCCTGATTTCACTTTCCGTCCTTCCCCGTAACCTCAGTGATATATTGGATTCAGGATAGGCTCCCCTAACACCAACAGTGACCTTTAACGTCATGATCATGAATCCTACACAGGGGTGCTCTCATTGTACCCACTCGAGATGCAGAACCTGTTTGTATCTCAAACCTATAAGAAGGTAAAAACCACAGTGCTAGTCTCACTGCTGAATAAGGCTGATACAGTGTGACACACCCAATGTTGTATATGTAATCTCATGTAAAAGATGTGGTATACTAATATGTAGGGAGCAAAGACTAGGTAATGTCTCCTTTTGCCAACCATGTTTCCTCTGTGAAAACTAAAACCCTGTACCTGTGTGCAATCCATTCTTTAACAACCCTAATCACAGCATTAATGATGTTGAACTCATTGTAATTGAAGCCTGCACTAACAATGATACACATCGCAACTTTCAGAGTCTACTGGATACATCAACTCAACTGAGTTATCAAATAACCCATTTTCCTTTACCTATATCATTACTATTCACCCTATATCTATATGGATTTTCATCAACTGCCTTGATATATATTTTTGCTAGCCATGTTACCTTATATTGTATATTATTACATTTTTTCCAACTGTCTCTTATAAGACAATTTTAATTAATGCTACAGTCACGCTGTCACGATCTGGCGTTACGATTGTCCACGTATGACCACGATTAAAAAATGAGTTCATCACGTTGCCATACGTGTACATCAGTGGAACTTTCACTTCTGCACGATACACAAAGACTCCACTAAGGTTCCCACAACATTATGACTCGATTATACAACGGTTATATAAGGTATACAAAGTATTTACTAGGTATGCGTAACGTTTACCCACGGTTAATCACGTAGCAACGATTAAACCACGATGTTACTAAGGATTCACAACGTATGACCACGATTCAACACACGGATGTACAGCGATTGATTGGCACGGTTGCCCAACGATTGCTATTGAATGAAATATAAAGTTCTGACCCTATTTATACTTTTCCAAACGAAACAAGATCAGAGATCGTTGTGAAATCGACAGTTAATCGTGATAGGTCGTGATAAATCGTTATGAAAATCATTACCAATCGTTGTGTAATCTTACTGCAATCGTTATCATACTTGGTCATTCTTAGTGTATCCGTTGAGCATCCGTTGTGTATCCTGTGTACATCCCTAGTCATACGTAATACTTCCCTGTGCATCCTAATTGCATCCATTGGTGATTTCTGCCACGATTGTACAAAGGATGTTCACGTATGTCTACGATTGCTCACGATTGCCATGCATATGCACTACGTATGGCTGGGGATGTACACAGGATACACAACGGATTTTTTCACACGTTTCCAGAACAGTAGTTTTGAACCGTTTAAAGAAACTTCCGTTGTGCCATCATGGATACATAACGGATGCCCATATATAATTAGGTCTGTCTCATAGAGTCAACGTAAAGGGACGGACGTAAACCCTAAATTAACATGCATGAGTGTGGCAGTAGGCTGAAATCAGCAGACTCTATGCCTGTCACGTGGATACCTCATTATTCCATTTGCTGTACCAAGTTCTGAATTGGAGGTCAGCCATATCTATTGAACTTTGCACTGGATAATGAATTCGATGGCAGGTATATATGAACCGCCCATTTTGGGAGGGCCTATGTAACTTTCCTTCTTAATAATAGCCTAATTCCGGTGGTTGAATTGATTGTAATGAGTAAATAGGCGCGTATTGAGAAAGTGGCCAATGAAAATAATTATTTTCTCTAAACTGAATTGATAAGGTAACTGACATTATTGACGCCATGGTGTATTGGCAATCAATAGTTATCCCAATACCTTTCCTGGCCTGCAATAGTCTTAACCCACAGACGACTTTGCAATGGATAGAGCCTAGGTTGTGTTTGCTCGCTTTCTTCCGCCGCCCGTCATACCACCGCCACCACTGCTGCTTCCACCAGTGATTCAGGATATGAAGTGCGTCCGCCTTCATTTCCTCAAAGACTGGATGAAATCCGGCCTACCGACCAAACGCACTTTATGCAGGCAACGATGTATATTTCTAGACTACGAAATCACGAAATGGATTTTTGGTACATGACAGGTGAAACTGTTTACTCTTTCCAGCAGATGATGGAGGACATTATGCCTCTTCTGGACAGACGAAACAGAACAGCACAGGCCTCATTTACTATCAGTTGGAGAACCGTGGCCTCCTTTTTATTATTGGATCATAAAGAAATATCCGGACATTGTCGAGATCGTGTACTTTTCGATATTGTGAAGCAATCAGTCTGACGAGGAACTGTATTTTATGACTGACATTTTGTGGACTGTATTTTCAGAGGGCATAACTTGGCCAACGGATGAAGTGGGAACAACTTCCGGGGCGGTGGGATGCTATTCCAGACGCTGTGGGCGATTGATGGAACGGTCCCGCCTGATCGAGATGCCAACCGCGGAGGATCCCCACCTGTTCTACTAGTGGTCGCTGTCCTAGAATGTTGTATGAGCACCCAGGTCATCATCGACAAACGAGTAAAGTTATACGGTATTACCTTCATGTAAAGTATAATGAAGCTGACTTGACTGCGAGACTTGGAGGATTACTTTACCTGTTTTGCATGCCATCAGGTAATGCACAACAGTGTCTAGATTTTTCTATCTCCCATTTCAGTCTCTGGTTTCCTCGGGCACTCCACGGATGCTCGGCAATACCGGTTGATGGCACCCGTTGGTCCTGACGGACAGTTGTCACTGCCAAACAGCTGTTTCATTCTGGCGGATAAAATCTATCCTGGTGAACGGCCCCTGCTGACGGCAGAAAGTCAACGAGATTGGACCGGATGAACAGGAAGAAGATTTTTCAACATAGAACATACTCATTTCAGGTACATGTCGAGCATGTAATGAGGACTCTAAAACAGTACAGAATTCTTCAGGAGTGATGGCGTCATCCCAGGAGAAGCTGACGAAGGTTAATAAACATTTGTGGAATTGTCTTACCGTCGACTTATCCAGTCCAATTCATTAGATCAAAGATGAACAAAACTGTGATGAACTTTGATTATACAGCGAAAAAGGCAGGACGTGAAAATAAAATAGTTTATTGATAAAAAAATTGCCAATACCTGTTGTTTTATTCTATCAGCAACACTTTTCGTTTGAACTTCAAAATAAAATATTTCATTAAATGAAATATGAACACAGTCTTAAAACTCTTCCCAAGTTATTCAAATCATGACCGGACATGCCACAAAATGCCCACTACTAGTGTCATACCTGAGAAAAGCCCCAAGTGGAAATTTGATGCACAATAGTCAGACATGTTACATCAGAACTATCAGTATCAGTAACCAAGCCGCAGCTTTTGTGGTTGTCGGAAGCAGAATCAGCAGTAGATCAGTCGCTATACCAGAAAAAAAATTGAAAGATTGTTTGTAAGCGGAGAAAACATCCCTCAACAAGTTAATGACATCACAGCGATGTCTATTGTTCCCCGAGGAGGAGAGATTTGAGCAAGACCGCTTGAAGGAAGGGACAAAGGAGAGAGAGGAAAAGAGAGGGAAGGAAGAAGAAGGAGAAGAAGGATTACTGTCAAAGGCAAAATTACTTACTAGGGTCCTCGCCCATCAGCATTGCTCTCTGCAGTCGTATTATAAGTTCATGGGCCTCCCGCAAATAATCACAGTATTCCTCTTGGTTTTGTCAGCCCAGTGCCCAGAGAGTTTGTCTTCTCCACAGTCGGTGCTCCTCCCTTGGTACGTTTGCTGTGGGTTGGGGACAGTGGGTTCTTCCTCAGGAGCTGGATCAGGCTCAGGATCAGCCCAAGGCTTTATGCAGGGGCCTCGAAAGAAGATGTCGAGGCAGGATTGGCAGGCTGGATCTACCTTCTTCAGGTTTAGTCGTTCTTGCTGGTCAACTGCCAGTGGTGGCTCAGGTTGTTCGGGTTGTTCTGGCGCCGGTGGACCAGCTACTGGCATGACTGGCGGCTCTGCTATCAGGATTTCTGCCAATTACTGGACTGAGTGGTGCCGTACTGTAGCCCAGGCGCTGGCGCAAGCTTCATCTGCTCGTTGTGGCGGTTGCCGCCATCTCTTGCAACCGGAACCTGGGCGTAACGCATCTCCCTTGACGTTCTTCGACACCACACAAATGTAAAAAATGCAAGATGTACGCGTATAATGTTGAAACCCTTAAATATGACAGAATAAGAACAGTTTTTAATAAGAATTCCCACAATTACATTGAGGTGCTGCAGCAGCGATACCATTCATGATAAAAATGAATGAAAGCAAAAATAGTCGACTTCTACAAGAATGGACAACTTTCAAGACAACTTTCCACCCCCTTCTGATAAGGATATTAACCCCATCTCAGGCCAGGTATCTCAATCTCGAGCATACATCTTCAAAATAGTACCCCTTTCTTTGATTTCTCGGGAAGTGATCTTAATATTGATCCCCAATGTTCAATTTCTAGAAGTTTCACACCCGAGTTTTGCTTCCAAAAACACCCCGAGAAAATCAGAACATGCATACGTATAGTTACTACAGGTGGGGGTGGAAGTGTTGGGGGGCCATGTACTTACTCTTACAGTTTCTCTGCCGATTACTTCTCTAGTTCTTCGCCTCAGCTGTGTGTGGTTCGCCTCCCATGCAGCTCCCTGACGCATTCAGGCAGACGGCGGATATTCCTGTCGGATGTGGGCCAGGATTCTGACATAGTTGTTTCTGTGTTGACGATAACCTTCACGGAAGGTGTGCTCCTCCTGGCCCACCACCACCCTACCAATTGCCTCCGCCATATGATGTAAAATACTTTATTAAGCACGATGTGCTTCTTCGACTACTACCAAATAACGAACTAAAACTAGACCTATATACTTAATCTAAAAAGTCATGAGATAACAACAGTTAATGTCACTCAAATTCAATTTGAATAATGACTTTTCCACTATCCCGACCACACATCTCTTATGTCATAACGTATACCGATCCTTTGTGTGCCGACATTTGGACGTAGGACTATAGGTACCTCTCAGTGAAAGATAATTTATTCCCATTGTTGTGCACGGGGGGGCGGTCGTGGCGCGCCGTTCCGACCACCTCTCAGACAATGAAGCTTTGCATACGTCCAACAGTAACGAGGTGACAGTCAGCGCTCCTGAGTGTAAAAAATCAGGTGACCAATCAAATCTCAGGTTACAAGCCACGAGCGTAAACGCCACGTCCATTTGGGTTTACGTCCGTCCTTACCGTTGACTTATGAAGACAGACCTACTAGGACTCTACTACGAATGACTAAGTATTCCCAACGTATCGTTACGTATGACTACGGATGACCATCCACTGGACATCCGTTGTGCATTCGCAATCAAAAGTCGTGACAGTGTGACTGTAGCGTGAGCTTTACACCCGCACCAACTCCTCAATTTGTATGGTGTAATGCAAAAACTTTTGTTGTCGTATCCTTTGTGTATTGTCCTATTTTTACCTAGCTTTACTGACTGCCACCTCTACCTATTGTGTGGCTCCATAATCCCTCTCCTTTACCTAAGCTTTACCACAAGCTGTCCACATCTACTTATTGTGTGGCTCAATAATCCCTCCTTTGTTCACTTCTGATACTCCTATTGGCTTTTCTAGACTGATGCTTATCTTCAATTGACTTACTATTTTCCTGCCTTTTTGGATCCCTTACATGATCCCTTGCTTTCCCTTTGCCCTATAAATGGATGTGTTTTTTTATGTTTGTACTTTGTCAAAGCCTCTGATGAAGGTCCGGTTTGGATCAAGCTCAGGCCACCCTCCGATTTAATTTATATATAAATATATAGGTTGGTGAGAAAACACTGAGTATACACAGTGCTATACACACGTCAGTTATAGAGACAAGAAATTAAAATCAACTGTTTTTATGTTTGTACTTTGTCGAGTGCCTCTGATGAAGATCCGGTTTGGATCTAAAGCTAAGGCCAACCTCCAGATTTAATTTAACACATACATGTGTTGATCATTAAGATCATAGGGTTGAAGTGTGTTTTAGTTGATGTATCCAGTGTGACTCCCTAATTTTGCAGAAGTGTGTCATCGCCAGTACAGGCTTCAGTTGCAGTGAGTTCTACATCCTTAATACTATGATTAGGGCTGTTTTTACAGAGGAGACATGGTTGGCAAAGCAAGGAGACATAATTTGATCTTTGTCTCTCCTATATATTTGTAAACCACATCTTTTACATGAGAATACATAATACAACATTGAGTGTGTCACGCAGGGATTTAGTTCTGATCGTGTAGATGAGGCCAGTACTGTGGCTTCACCTTCTGAGCAGGTTTGAGATGCAAACGGGTTTTGCATCTCAAATTGAGTCTAATTAAAGCACCCTGTGACTCATGATCAGTGAGGTTAAGGTCACTGTTGGTGCTAGGCAACCTGGCCCGAACCAATATGTCATAAGAGGTTGCAGGGGTGATGGAAAGCGATCAAAGGGGCTCAGAGATGATAGATGATAGAGTAGAAGTCTCAGTTTTCCAGTTTTTTAGTAAGCGGTCAAAAGGTCAAAGGTCAAGGTCAAACAAATAAATCGTTGTGTATGAATTTGGACGGATGGGTTTAAATAGATTTGATTTTGATTTTTTTTTTATAATACAGCAATATGTGAAGACCTCTTGGGTTTTCCAGGAAGGCCATGAATCAGCAGTGATACTACAGATGGTGTACAGCCTGGGCTTGATGTTTCATGCGAAATTTACCTGTGGCCTGGCTGTGACATGGTTGTGCCAGTGCGACCAAATTGCATGCGGAGGAAATGGAAACTGGAACCGTAACCCTCCAGACTGTAATTAAACATATGTCTTGTTGTGTCCAATATGAGCCTGTTGTGCCAGTAATATGGACTCTACTAAAAGTCAGTAATACTACATAACTGTAATAATAACAGATGACCTGCTTGCAGAATTAAACTGTCATTTACATGAATACCTTTTTGGAATAGTGAGATATCGGCTTTATATTTCAGGGTGTAGCAAAACTCAACAACTTAAAGGCAAAAATAAATAAATAATACCTAAAACCCTCTGTTTCAAACTTCAGAAACAAAAATTCAAAACCCAGTATTGCATTAGAGATTGACCTGTAGCTTGTCTTTTGCTATATATCATGTACCTTGCAGGTAATTGTCGTGATATGTTCGTGGCTGATCCAACCAATGGATACGGTGATGCGTACATATCACAAGATATTTCCTTCAGGCTACCAAACAATTTCGAATGCTTTACTGGTTATTGCTGAACAGTGATGACGATGTACAACATGTAATGAGTTGCCAGGATGGTGAATGGAATGACACTATTACATCATGCATTCTACATGAGCCAGGAAATTCTATTCATTATCTGGGTCACGTGTTTGGCGAAGAGACCAGAAACTTGATTCTGACATCAAATTCTTGACTAGAAACAAAAACGCGAACGTAGGCTATAAAACCTAAAACCTCTTTTGCAATTTGTAATTTTTCTCCGGAAATAAACAGTGTAATTATTGATATGGAACTTACTCGTAATTTATAAACTTAAGCTTTACGAACAACAAAACCGACATCTTGTAACCAAATGTATTATGAGCAAAATCTCAGTTCTTGTTGAGTTAGGATCAGTCAAGTAAGTGGTTGCCTTTAACAACCAAAACACACTGAAAACATGTTTCTGGTGTGAACATGAAAACGCCCTGTTGGCAGATGAAGAAGCAACAGCATTTTCACCACTGATTGCCTTTATATATCACTCAAAACGCTCAATTGATGACCAAAGCGGGAAACGTTTCTGGTCAAAATCAAAACACACCCCCTGTAAAGACTGATGAAAAGCCTCTGTTGTTTTCTTACTGATATCACTTGATAAATCATACCCAGATATTTTATTTCGGGAGAAGGTAATGACAAAAGAATCAATACCACTTTTTGTCACATAATGTAATATTTCTTATAAACTTATGCGTATCAAAGTAGTGCCCCTCTAATTGAGTTTGCTCAAATGTTTATGGAAATGAACAACCTTTCAGTAAACAATAAACCTTTTTATGTGCCAAGATGTAGCCATTAAGGTAAAGTCACCTTTTCTTTGCCCAATGATGTGAGATATCAAAATACCCATACACTGTAAAAGAAATCCGTAATTTGTTACGGTATACACCATTACAAAGTAGAAATTATAGTCCCATGTTACTAAATAAATTGTTTACAGTAAAAAACACCGTCATTTCTAAAGTTTTTTGTGAACAATTGCAGTATTTTTCCATATATTCTGCTGAGAGTATTCCGTATATTATATAATACAACAATCCTGTAATACAGTGTAGATAGATCATGATTGTTTTCCTCAGTTGGATGGGACTTCCTTGTTGATCTGCAGGTTGAGGGTTCGTAAACAATGCCATCATTGTTTATTTATTACACATAATTAATGTCAACACTTGCCGACGTACGCGTGGTCTGGTTCTTTTCAACCACTTCTCTTACCAATTTACTGAATTTACAGAGCATGTATCCCTTATATAAAATGTCTTTCAAATCTCTTTTAGTCATATTAAATCTTGTACAATATTTTTATATTTGAATGTATTTTTTACATCAACATAGAGAAGAACATCAAAATCTATATACCTTTTATACAAATTAACAATAAATATTTGAAAATTGCCTAAAATCTGAAATTTTCACATATTGAGACCTTCGAAGATTCAGGCACAAAGTTTGGTCAAATTAAAGTATGTCCTCAAATATTTCTAGAAAACGAAGATTTGAAGCCCCATACATTTAGCGAGGGATTGTAAAAATGGTCAATATCATGACCACCAGGGTCCTGTAACTGAGTATTTTGGATATTTACTCTAACTTTTAGTATTTTGTAGGCCCTGAAAAAGTGGTCCTAATTGCTCCCTACTTTGACAGTATATGCAGTGTAGGTTTAATCCCACAATGCTTTGTGTTTGGATTACGGGTTTCAGCGATAATTGTGTCAGTGTGGGGGAACGGGCATCAGGAATATCATGGAGAATAGTTGCAAAGGAAAGGTAGGGTGGATGAATCTTTATTTCTTTGTGCCCTTAACGCCATGAAGTTGGTGTAACAGGTGTTTTTATTTTGTTTTTCTTCTCATTTTGCAGAAGCTTCGGCAATTTACGTGGTAATCTCAATATCAGACCTTGGGTAGCAACCAATGATTGGATAATCACTAGATTAGTCATTGGGTAGCCCAGGAGGAGGATAATATCTAGATCAGACGTTGGGTAGCATGGGATGAGGGATTAATCCTAGATCAGACATTAGGTAGCACAGGGCAGGGATAATCCCGAACATGTCAGACATTGGGTAATCCCAGATCAGATGTTGGGTAGCACGGGAGGAGAAGTGGAGACAACAATAATAAAAGATCATAACAACTATTCCGATTGTCTTACAGGAAAGATGGTATTCAAATAACAAGTAATAGCGTAAATGAGGGAACGTTATATTACACTATTTATGATAGGGACCTGTTGGAACTAAATTGTATCCAGTGGCCTTGAATCTCAACACCCAAAAGCTGGTCTATAAGAATACAAATGGATATGTGAGAACGAAAAAGTTGTTAAATAAAATTGAGCAATTATAATTATAACGCATTAGATAAAGCAAGGGCGAAAAAACTGACGCACCCTATTTAGCAATTACCCAAAATGAAAGAGAAGGGAAGGTACATGTACAACATTGGTAATTACCAATTGTAACATATAAAACCCAAATAAACATTGAGCAGGTTTTTCGTGGTTTTCTCAAAAACATAAGCACCTACTATGATGATTTCACAGGTTACTTTTTATGATTTATCGTTTGAAAGCTAGAGGTTGAAAATGAATATGAACACTATAGAAATACCAATGTTGTACATTCCCTTAAAAGCTTCACGTTTTGGTTTTAAAGATTGTAATGGTACAAACATCCTGTTGAGTGATCATTTTATTCCGTGTAGTAATATTCCAATTTGAAATGGATCTGAGCCGGTGATGCAGTACGCTCGACATTCGTTATAATGGATCTGAGCTGTTGGTCAGCTCTGCATTCGTTATAATAGACACAAAATAATCTGAGTGAAAGATGAAACTTTCATTTCGACCCTTGGTGGATCTGATTAAATGTTATCACGTGATATTCTTCTTCCCCATTTTTCACTTGCCTCGGTTTATGCTTCTTTACTAATCAACTTTTGACTAAACCAAGACAATTGATGCTTCAGTTGTTTTTCATCTTCTTTGTTAGGATTTTCTTAGATACAAAGATTTCATGTTCAAAATAGAGTTTTCGAATTGGTTTTTATGTATTTTGTGTTTTGACTGCTGCAAATATGTTATTTCACTATGCAAACGTGTTTATCGCAGCTTTCCCCAGTACCCACATGCGGGTCGATAGCCAGAAAGTATGGTTCTACAATGCTGCGGTTTCCCCAGTGGAGGTTCGAACAGAGAACTTGTATATGCAGCGGCGAATAGGTCTTACTCTCTTGAAATGGTTTATCTTACAGTTGTCGGTGAAGATTACAAAACATGTTTAAAGAAAAGTCTTATGGCCCACGGAGTATTGAACGTTATAGCAAATTACTGGCTATGTTTTTTGATATGGTATAGATTGAATTGCTATATGATCCTTGGATGTATATTATATACACTCACTGGCCCAAAAGTATTGTAAAACAGCACTTTACAGTAGATCGATCGGTACAATCCGATTTCATCGATCGTATGTTCTGTAATTTTCCCGAGCAGAACAGTAAAAAGAATATTGACTTCCAAAAACACGAAACTTTCAAGAAGTCTTAAATGGTGTAAATAAAAATAAAATAAGTGTTATAGCTTACAGTTCTCAAACTGAACTTTGGTGTGTGTTGCAATACCCTAAACCAGTAGGTGTATGTGATATAATGACTTGCTATATGATTGTGTGTTCTTATAGTGATATAATTATGGCACAGTTCCCTTTTTTGCTTCGATCCTCTTTTAACTCTTTCATGAATTCTACAATGAAATGGGCTAACACATATAATCTGCTTTGGGAAGTATGCCTTTATTTATTTAGTATTCCTCCCTCCCAATGGTTATGCCACTGGTGTGCTGACATGCAATGAGCTTCTAGACAATCTTTGCTCTTGCATGCCTTTCGCATCTAATTGTTCAAACATACAGCAGATGCTCGAATCTATTCCCTGCTGATCATGGTTATATAAACCGGGCATCAGTAAACACGCATACTACGAGTCCTGATGAGATAACGTTCGTTTGTGATGAGGATTCGTACTACATGGTGAAAGATCAAATGGTTGCAGTCGATCTGGATGGGTCACCATTTCCTGGCTGTATTCAAAGGTAATTCACTATTATCCCCCATTGAGTGTTGGATCCAGGATTTGTATGGTTGTGTGGTGTCATCGTCACCCTGTTCCTAAATGGAGTTGTGTTTGCCTCTTTAGTGGAGAACATTTATACACTATTTTAAACACGACAAGAGTTGTCTACAAATACAAATTCAACAACAATTTATTTGGCTTAGAATGCTGTAGCTACTGAGTATAGTTACATTCGGGAATGAAAAGTTTCATGGAACAACAATTCAGCTCTGACAATTTAAACAATAATAACATCAAATTTGAATAATTATACGTCAAATTGAGACTTAAGTTATATCGTCAGTGTCTTTTTTTTTGTTAAATTGTTTTGCCCGCTGTGGATGTTAATTTGTTGTTTTTAATCGGTGAAAACAAAAACAAACTTTAAAAATTTAAATAATTTACCAAATACATGTCAGAAGTTAGATTGTAAATATTTAAATAGTTTTATGATAAAGGGACCCAAAATAATTTTATTTTTGGGACAGTTTATTCAAAAAGGTTTTTTATTATTCTTTCTCGAAGATAAAATGCATATTAAAATAGCTTAAAAACATGGTGAAAGAACATCTTTAATAAATAAACCTATTGATAATAAATGTTTGTCTTATTGTAAATAGATGTTGACTTGGCTGTGTACATGGGAGGAATATTACTAGCACCGGGGTCCAAGAGGTGAGGAACAGATACAGGACATATCCTTTGTTATTAGATTGTGCCACTCAACAGGATATAGTAGAGCTTTCTGGAGTGAGGGTCATTAGCTGGTCACGTGTTACACTCGATGGAGAAAGGTATAAAGATCAGTGTTTACTGTTGGAGCTTTTCTTAGATTGAAGTACCAGTGCAGTTCAAGGCAGGCAACAACGATGTATGATTGGATGTGCAGTTACATGTTGTTTCCCTTCATATCTCATCAAAATAAGAACTGCCAAATTAACAACCGTCTGACAGAGGATAGGGGTGCCAGAGCATCGTCTTTAACAGACCTAGTATCAAAGTGAAAATTTTCCCTTTAACAAAATCCAATTCACATTTTTATATTCTTTTGTTGGGTCAGTTGAAACAAAAATCTGAGAACACGTAAACAAAAAGTAGAATTTACTTAATAGCTGTCAATTTGTACCAATTTTCCCGTAAAATTTACGGTGAAACGTAATGCAGCAGGTTGCCAGCGTTTACGTTATTTTGCGAGTTTAAACCATGTGGTAACGTCTTACCGTTTTTTACGGTAAAAGGCTGTAAATATTTACAGATTTTACAGGTACCGTATTTTAATAACTGGAAATGGGATGCTGCACCTACTACAGGATGGATCTGCAGATATTGGGGTTAATCAGTACAATTATTTATTTTACACGTGTCTTTCACTTACCTACACGTACGCGTGGTCCTGATTCCAACCACTCCTTTCCAGTTACTAATGTATATAACATGTATATCCTTTATATATACTGTCTTTTCAGAATATCTTTTTTGATCATGGTGGCATGCAATTGTTATCTATATTTCAATGTTTTAAATTTTGAATGCACTTTTTTTACATCAACGCAAAGAGAACATTTTTGTCCTTAAAATTAACAATAAATAAATTTTGCTGTTAATTTTCACATACTAGGAAACAACAGAAATGATTTGAGCTACTAGGTCAAATTACGGTCTGGTCATTTACATATTGGTACATCCCAGAGTGCAATAGGAGCGGCCGTAATACGGGTTTTTGTGTAAACTTTGAAAAGGGATGATTACGGTAATATTTTTGATGTGGTATTCGTATTGGATAAGCTACCCAGTGAACAACACTGTGAAAATAACTGAGTTTTATAGTGTTTCACTGGGTGCAGTCTGCCTTAAGAATTTTACAGCGGTATTAGTACTTATATTTTGTTTTGTATGTACCCCCTTCTGATAATAAACTGATTTCCTCCAGAATTTGTAGGGAAATTGACTTATAAATGATATCTATCCAAATGACGTGTTAAATGAATTTCCATAGGTCATTATCATGGGCACTATACTCATTGTTTTACATTTGGACCTGTTCGATTGTTCATGCTTAACCACGAACACCCCCACTTCTGTGATGAGGAATGATCCTAAATGCTAGGCCTGAGTTACGAAAATTTAAACAATTGGGCTTGATCGGCCATAGCCCGAAGATCTGACCTTCACACTTCTAGGCTCCTGAAAAGACGCCAGATACCGACCTCTCAGTATGGGAAGATTTAACATCCTCCATCCTCCATCCTCCTCCATCCTCCATCCTCCATCCTCCATCCTCCTCCATCATCCATCCTCCATCATCCTCCATCCTCCATCATCCATCCTCCATCATCCTCCATCCTCCATCATCCATCCTCCATCATCATCCTCCATCCTCATCATCCTCCATCCTCCATCCTCATCATCCTCCATCCTCATCATCCTCCATCCTCCATCCTCCATCCTCCATCCTCCATCCTCCATCCTCCTCATCCTCCTCCATCCTCCATCCTCATCATCATCCTCCATCCTTCATCACCCTCCATCCTCCATCCTCCTCCTCATCATCCATCCTTCATCATCCTCCATCCTTCATCATCCTCCATCCTTCATCATCCTCCATCCTTCATCATCCTCCATCCTTCATCATCCTCCATCCTTCATCATCCTGCCATCCTTCTATCATCCTCCATCCTCCATCGCCATCATCCCTCCATCCTCATCATCCTCCATCCATCCATCCATCCTCCATCCTCCATCCTTCATCCTCCTCCATCCTTCATCATCCTCCTCCCATCCTCATCATCCTCCATCCTCTCATCATCTCATCCTCCTCCATCCTCATCCATCCTCATCTCCATCCTCATCATCCTTCTATCCATCCTCCATCTCTCCTCCATCCTCATCCTCCTCCATCCCATTCATCATCCTCCATCCATCCTTCATCATCCTCCATCCTCAATCCTTCATCCTCCATCCCATCCTTCATCCTCCATCCTCATCCCTCCATCCTTCATCCTCCATCATCCTCCATCCTTCATCATCATCCATCCATCCTTCATCAATCCTCCATCCTCATCATCCTCCATCTCCATCATCATCATCACTCCCTCCAAATCTCTCCTCCATCCTCATCCATCCCTCCAATCCTCCTCCATCCTCCTCATCCTCCTCCATCATCCTCCTCATCCTCCATCCTCCATCCTCCATCCTCCATCCTCCATCCTCCATCCTCCATCCTCCATCCTCCATCCTCCATCTCCTCCTCCTCCTCCTCCTCCATCCTCCATCCTCCATCTCCATCTCCATCTCCATCTCCATCCTCCATCCTCATCTCCATCCTCCATCCTCCATCCTCATCTCCATCCTCCATCCTCCATCCTCCATCCTCCATCCTCCATCCTCATCTCCATCCTCCCCATCCTCCCCATCCTCCCCATCCTCCCCATCCTCCCCATATTCCCCATCCTCCCCATCCTCCCCATCCTCCCCATCCTCTCCATCCTCTCCATCCTCTCCATCCTCTTCCATCCTCTTCCATCCTCCTCCACATCCTCCTCCACATCCTCCTCCTCCACATCCTCCTCCTCCACATCCAGGTCAATAACTCCTGAACGAAACAATGTACAGACTTCTAACTTGGTACAAACATTTTGTTATATGTAGATTATCTAAAATTCATAAAAAAATAAAACTGATCCTACCCGTTCCGGTTTAATGGGCTAAACCAATGGAAATGTAAAACCACCATAACTCCCAAATGGAATGGCATTAGAGACTTGTAATTTTGTACAAATATTTGTCTCGATATGTAGATATATCTAAAAATCATAAAATCCATTCAAACTTAATTAGTTTTTATGGGCTAAAACAATGGAAACTTCAAAGCCCAATAACTCCCAAACGAATGGATTTACAGACTTGCACTATAGAGCAAAAACGTTGGTCCCGATGTGATGATGTATCTTAAATCATAAAAATATCACTGAAACATGACCGATTCCGCTATAATGGGCTAAAACAATGGAAACATTAAAAAGCCCTATGACTCCCTAACGAAATGATGTTCAGACTTGTAACTTGGTACAAACATTTTTAGGATATGTAGATGTACCCAAAATTGAAACAAAAAATCAATCCGTTCCGGTTTAATGGGCTAAAACAATGGAAATGCAAAAACCACAATAACATCCAAATGGAATGGCGTAGGGACTTGTAATTTTGCACAAACATTTGTCCCAATATGTAAATATATCTAAAATCATACAATCCATACAAACATAATCAGTTCCGCTATTATGGCCTAAAACAATAACTCCCAAACAAATGGATTTGCAGTATCGAGCAAAAACATTAGTCTTGATATGATGATGTATCTTAAGTCATAAAAAAAATCATTGAAGCGTGACTGGTTCTGTTATCATGATACAAAACAATGGAAATGTAAAATATAACTCACTGGCGTTCAGAGTTGTAACTTGGCATAATAATCGGTTGGATTTACTATTACATTTTAAGGAAGATTGGTAGTCCAGTGGTTAATGCGCCTGACTGTTAATTAGATTCTTATGAGTTCGAGATCCGCCGTGAATAGGACTACATTAATTTTGTTGCTCTTCTTTATTTTCTTTTTTATCCGTTCACGGTTCTTATCCGCGGCAAGAAAAGCTATTTTTATTACATTACTGACATGGCAAAATAATCGACTGGATATACTAGTACACACGTTATGGAGCTCGGTGGTCCAGTGGTGAAATCGTCTGACAGTTTATCAGTCCTTAGTGCGAGATCCGCCGTGAACATTACAACAGCAATTTTGTTGCTATTCTTGTAATAATTATCGACTGGATTTACGACTGGATTTAATACTACACTTTATGGAATCTCGTGGTCCAGTGGTGGATTACTCTCACTGATAATTCGAATGTTCTGAGTTCGAAATACGCCATGAATATGACCGCACTAATTTGATTACATTGCTTTATTTTCTTCTTTATCCGTTCATGGATATCATCCTGAAATTTTTACATCACCGACGTTAAAATGTTTTTACTTTCCGACTTTGTACCAAAACCAAACCCAAACACCTTACGTTTGGTCCCAACAAACGTACAAACTAAAGGCGAAATTAAAACGTAATCGTACGAAATGGGAAGGTGGAGAGTAGGCAATTGGAAAGGTTTCAGGAAATGAGAGGGGGCAACAGGGAGGAAGGCTGGGTAAATTAGGGAGAGCAGGCAAGGGAAAGGTTACATGGAAACTATAAGCACTTTACAAATTTACAAATACATATAAATTGTTCCTTTAAAAATGAGAACGGCACATCTGAAGAAACATATCCATAAGGAAAGAGGAAGGGAGGGCGGGCGTGGGAGGTTACAAGAAAACTAGAGAAGGGAGGATTAGGTTACATGTACATTTGAACAAAACAACAGCTGCGAACAAAGTTTGACAATGACCATATGCAAGCTAGACTGCAGAAACCTAACATTATTTTATTACAAGAAAAACTGAAACAAGATATCATTTATGTGTTGTGATAAAGGATATCCATGTATGTACACCAGCACCTTGTAGTGGATGATGATCTGACATATCTTCGTTTGGTGTTAGCTGATATTACTCTGGATTTTACTGGTCTCTATGTGTGTGTGGCTCAGTGGCTCAAACTGTTGGTGTCAGGGTTCTTGCAACTGGTGATTATTTTCCTTTCTTTTAAATATCTGTGTAGTGGGGTGTGGGTGGCTAATTACCCTTGGATTACCAGCCAGCGGCGTAGCCACAGGGGGCCTGGGGCGTGCCCCCACAAATTCCAGTGCCCCCAGGTGCCCCCACGAAAAATCCTCATAGTGCCCCCCAAAAAAGAAAAGAAAAAGGGAAAAAACATACCCTGGGCCCCCACTGAAAAGCAATGCCCCTGTTGCCCCCACTGAAAAAAGTCCTGGCTACGCCGCTGTTACCAGCTGAAAAGAGTAGACAGCGGGTTAGATCGATGTTGGTATAGCACTTTAATTAATAAAACAAATAATCAAATAAAACAGAGATTACATAATTTCATTTAAAATTAAAGAAAACTAACTCTCGTGAAATAATTAAGAACTAAAAACTAGTTCATAACTCATGAGAAAAAAATAAATAAAGGTAACTCCTTAAAAAAGAAACATAAATTACAGGACTGGTCTCTTCATAATCTATTCTATACTCGGTTGCGGAGTGTAAAGAAAAAACTCCAACTTGTCTTAGTTCGTAAGGGAAGAATTAAGAACTCAAATAACAATAATAAATCCAGAAAAAGTAAATAATAAAACACACAAAAGATGAAAATCCAGAAGGAAACATGAACTTATCACAACTGGCCAATTCTCCTAAAATCATGAATTGCCAGAATGCAAAGTAAAACTTAAATTTTATAAAGTAATACTTGACAAAACTATGAATATAATCATGGGATATTAATTTCTTGTCCATACTCTCTATAAACTAAACATGGTAACTGTAAACAAATAAAATAATTAAAGACTGGACCAGTCTAGTATCAAGCCATTACTAAAATTATTAAAACAAACTGAGCTACTGTGGGCAATTTCGGCCCTCTGTTACCTAACCTACAGTAAAGAAAAACATAAAAACAAAACAAGGCAATTTAAGTCCAGCCCAGCTCTATCCACTACAACTATTATAAACAAAAGGCTAACCAGTATACGCTGACAAGGCCCCAAGACCTAAGTTAAGAAAAAGTAAAACAATACAAAATTAAAGAAAATTTTACGTTTAAAGTCTGAACTCTCCAAGAACATTAGTTACTTATTTACAAAATCTGAGTTAAGGGAAATTTAAAGAATAAAAATCTCACTCTGATCCAGAATATAGCCGATGTTGGACCAGTGTGACCATTATTACACACAGAGGAAAATATTAAAATCTCAAACTTTTCTCAAATATAAATGTAACAAAATAAAATATTCCCTAAATCAAAGTAAGTCAAAAACCTTGTCAAAATAATCTATACTCTCCCTACTTCTGTGTGACAATAAAAACTTCCATCAAAAATTTAAAAAACTTGTCCTACCTGAAAAGGATAGAGTGATAGAGGGATAGAGTGGACAGTGGTTAGGATCGATGTTGGTATAGCACTGTGAAATGCTGACCACATCAGCAGACCACTGCACCTTCATACAGGGGTCATCCCACTTTCATGTTGGGTTTTAAAAGGCTTTAAAACAAAGGCCTTCTTGGAGAAACAGGGTTGTAGTAAGAAACTTTATAAGGTAAAACAAATAGAAATGGGGGGGGGATGGGGGATGTGGGGTGAATCATAAAAGCCTCATCAAGGGGCCCTATTTATATCTGGATGTAACTAAAGGGAATGGACAACGTTTGCAATAACCTGATAACAAAATTACCGACTTATTATCCGAAAGCTACTGAGATGATTGTTGCAAAGAAAGTAAGCATATTTATAGTAGCAGTTTGAACCTTCACATATTTTTGTTTAAATAAACAACCAAATATTCAAACCATTAAATGCTTTATACTGAAGGAATAAACTTTAAAAAGTATTTTATAATGAAAAAAATATAAAGCTTGTATTAAATTGTCACGTGAGGTTGTGTTTAAAACTTCCGGCACCCATAATTATATTGGAGGTAGTGAACAATCCTTTGAGTTCATTATCTTATCTGAGACCTAGAATTCACCCCCTTATTTTAATGGCCGCCCTTTGGAATGCAGTATGATCCTGCTAACTCAATTTATCCCTTAATTGAACAGTTCCATGTACGACACCGGAGCCTCCTTTGAATGGTAATGTGCTGATATCAGGAGGCAATCTCTACCAGTCTGTTGTGTCGTATGAGTGTGCAGAGCTTTATGCGATAGTTGATGGAGATGAAGAACGAATATGCCAGTTTAATGGGGAATGGAGTGGGAAAGAACCAAACTGCACGTAAGATTTCTACACAGTTTTCTGAAGGAAGTAATTGTCTAATACTATTGTTAATTTAACCCTTAAGTGCGTCTGGAAAAATTTTGCACGCCCTGAGGCGCCCTACTTTTTTTTTTTTAAGTATGTAGGAAATCTTAATAAACCTGGATCAATGAAGCTATTTAATTCTTTTTAACCCAACAGTCTAGGGATGATTTTGGGGGAAAATCAATATTTGTTTTGGGTAAATTACAGCCTGAAAGTTACATGAGGGCCCACTGTTTTTTTTACAGAAGGTCAGTAAAGTCAATACAGCTGGCTCTGAAGCTCGGCCCCTAATCCTTCCATCCCCCACCCCCACTGAACAAAAACAGATGTCATTAGACTGCCAAATAGTCTACAGGACTTCAACAACAAATCCCAGGCCTTAGTGGTGCCGCCTAGACACAATGATTGATTGATAAGCCGGGCAAGATAAGCCATGTGCTAAGAATAATGTGTGCACAAAGTAATGGGGAGAACACCGAGCAAGGCATATGTAAACAATCATAGCTGGTCAACCGGTTATGCCAGGCCATTCAACTTTGGCAATTTGTTTCTCGATGATATGAAGTAGGATAACACGGAAGACTGTTTTTTTCATTTTTTTTTTCATGAGTGAAGTAATTAAAGAAAATGCAAATTAGCGCAGTTGCAAAAAAAAGGGGGGGGGGGGTCACTCACTAGAGGGTTAAAAAAAAACACGAAGTCACGGTTTTACATAAAACGTACTTTATAAGGATGGTATCAAACATCCCTTGAAATAATCCTGTCTCAGGAGCTATAGTTTCAGTATTACTATGAATTTTCAAAATTAACAGCTGTCATCCGTAGACAGAAATTCCAAGTTGGAATGAATATGTAAAAATCTGAATGCATTTACTATTCACACGGTAACGACGCAATGAAATAAGCTGAAACTTCACAGGCTGGTTTGTATACCTTGATTCTGATGTTTTCTATAAATGTTTCAGCGTATTTGGTTTTGTGATTACGAAGAAAAGAGTAAAAATGTAATCAGATTATTTGTGTTCATGGTTATGTGGCAATTAAGCACCATCCGGTGATCCATGTCTGATATGAAATTTAAATGATGTTTTCTAAAAAATGTTCTGGACATCTTTTGGTAATAATTCTCGGGTAATGGTGCACACCCCTTTGAGGTAGCCGTTTGACTTTAGTTTTCTTAATAAATTTATTATTATGATAATAATAATAATAATAATAATAATAATAATAATAATAATAATAATAATAATAATAATAATAATAATAATAATAATAATAATAATAATAATAATAATAATAATAATAATAATAATAATAATAATAATAATAATAATAATAA
Organism: Zoroaster sp. YZ-2022; assembly: GCA_029582265.1. Lineage (NCBI taxonomy): Eukaryota > Metazoa > Echinodermata > Asteroidea > Forcipulatida > Zoroasteridae > Zoroaster > Zoroaster sp. YZ-2022. The sequence continues at coordinate 9,813,781 of CM055835.1, read as the reverse complement.
TAATAATAATAATAATAATAATACAGAAGATTTATAATGCGCACATATCCACCAAGAAGCGCTGAAGGCGCTTTACAGTAAACAAGAAATCATACAATAGCATAACAATACAATAGAAAATGCAAAAGATTAAAAAAATGCATAAATGAATGTTAGTAGTCCTTATAGGCAATACACATAAGATGAGTTTTTAAGGTTTTTTTTGTCAACAGTCAACAGATTGAGATTCACGAATGTACAAAGGCAAATCATTCCAAAGGCGTGGAGCCACAACTTCAAAAGATCTGTCACCCCAAGAATGTTTTGACTTTTGTTCAGCCAGCAGAAATTTTGCACTGGAACGTAACTTGCGAGAGAGGGCATAACATTTCAACAAGTCAGATATATATATATATAATGGTGCACAATCATTCAAAGATTTGAAAACGATAAGCAATATTTTACATATATATTTCAATATTTTATAAATAATACTATAATATGATAATAAATAATTAACTCATATGTCATTTGTTTCTTTAACAGTCCTTTATTGTCCAGCATTGGCAATTTTAGACACTGTCATCATTACACCAAATTTTGCTGGCGAACCTGTTCCCATTGGAACGACCGTAACTTTTAGCTGTAAAGATAGTATGGCACTGATTGGGTTAGGACTGCTGAGCTGTAATGACAATGGAGCATGGGTCCCAGATGAACCACTTCCACACTGCAGAGGTAATATATACATGTACACTACAGTGCACTGAGTACACTCATTCAATGTCGGTGTAGAGTAGGCATGGCGAGATTAGGGGGTTCAACCCCCTCCATGGGCCTGCTGATTTTTTTATTTAAAAAAGGAGAAGAGGAAATGGTACATAAATTGTGGTTTTATATAAAAGCTGTATTTTCCCCCATTTTGGAGAAAAAATAAACCCCATGAAATATCTCTGTATATTCGGAGATATGCATTTTATTATTATTTTGCAGTAATTTTGCAATACTACTTAAAACTACACTATTAATTTGTAATCTCGAAAAAAATATGATCAGAGTTTAACATAAAACGTATTTGGTGTAAAGTTACTTGTTGTTCATGATGATATAAAACTGTTACTGATCGAGGTACTATTAATTTAGTAACATTAATGAATTCATTTACAAAATTAATTTCTTTTATCCGAAGACAGATATTCCACGTTGGAATGAATGCATTTTTACTATTTCTCGTTAACAATGAAATACGCTCATAGGACCCAACATCTCCTGATTCTTATAAAGTATGGATGCACTTACAGACAATTTACCAAAAGTGTAAATTGTCTTTAAACTGATGACAAACGTTTCACTGAAATATTAAGGGTGCGATTGGGCCCAATGTAAATTTTGTAAGAGGCAGAGATGTTGACCGTATTCACAATTTGGGAATTTTAATACCCATGTCAACTCACCGGTAATATTTGCTTCGGTAAATATTGTATAGGTTAATTTAAAATCACCATGGGGTCTCAGTGCCGGATGGGGAGCTTGGAGGATGAAACCTCTCCTCCTTTAGCCCACTGCCCTCCTCCCCTCCAGATTTTTATCTACCAGTGGCACAACCAGTATTTTTAAGTCATGATAAGCTATGTACACATTGTTCCCCTTTATTGACGAAAATGCACACTGTAATTAATAGCCGGAAACTCTTCCCTGGAGTAGTATGTTACTTGCCGCTTTTAGCTCACCCCACAAAAAACCAGCCCCACCCCAAAACATCCTCAGCCTCCTCGCGAGGAGGCGGAGAATGGCCCGATCCCCCAAATGAAAACTAAAAATAATAAAATAAGCTTCCATAAAACGTGAGAAATTAAAATAATAAAATCTAGTATTATTGTAAACACGATGGATAAATATTTATCCAGGTGGACATTGGACGAATTGAATAATTTTTCGAACGAGCATAGACTATTGACGGTGCGGGATAGTAGAACGGGAAGAGTTAGCGGTCTTATTATAATGCGGTAAAGATACAAAAAACTACAGAGACCAACGCCATTGTATAAATTTAAATTGGCTCACCTTATTAAAGAGCGTTTAGAAGCGCAAAATATTCCCCTGCCCGAACATTTCAGCGGGAGAAGGGGGCATATCAAAAGAGACTACATCGTTGCCATTAAAAGGTTTTACGAGCCCGAAGAAGAGTTGTCCTTTGATGAACTACCCATTGATGGTGGAAAATATTTTGCGGCAACGAAATATGACTGTACCGATCGGCCATAGTAAGGAAAAGATCCAAGCACCTTTTCCGACGCGGTCAAGTCAAAGATTGTCGACAAGTTAACTTCAGACTTGCGAGAATTTGGAGGGATAAAGTTTATGATATACTTGCATATTCTATTGTATAAAGAGAAACCAGATGGTACGACCGTTTTTGCCCAACCAAAGCTTCACAATAAAATCTCGCTCGTTTTACTCGATCCGAACGAGATTGGAGATTTATTAATCACAGCCTTTGCGGAAATTCAAGAGGCTTTAGAAAAGTGGACGCACAACGGTTCTGAATGGATCATCGATCGTGTTGTAGCTATGAATATTACCATCGCGAGATATCAACCTTTGAGAGGTGGCTCTTATCTCAAACTACCGAAATACATAAGTAACAAAAAAGCATGCATCAACGTAAAAACAAAGATGATAATTGTCTGAAGTGGGCGCTGCGTTCTGCTCTTTTCCGCGGAAAAATGCGGATAAATTTCTAGATATCCGTCGGAAGATGGGTTAAATTTTGACGGGATCGATGCTCCAACTCCAATCGACCAAGTTAACAAAGTAGAGAAACAAAACAAGATTGCTATAAACGTTTTCGGTTATGAAAATCAACCATAGTTTACCGACTTAGCGAGCAGCCTGCGAATATGCGCCGTATTAATTTATTATTAATCTACGAAGAAACTAAAATCACACTTGGATCAAGTTTTAACCGTTTACTTTTCGACCAAACAAAACACGGACATCGTCCACACTTTTGCGTGAGATGTTTACACGTTTACACCACGGAAGAGGGCCTCCGACGTCACATTCCCGAGTGTGAGGGAATTGGCGACAGAGCGGTTAAACTGTCTAGATGCCTGTTGAGGGTAAAAATAGTATGCTACGTTTTACAATTTTTTGTAAAAAGATGAAAGCTCCTTTCGTCATTTTATACGCAGACTTTGAAGCGTTAATTAAAAAGATTGACGATGCGATTAAAACCAATACTAAAAAAATTGCAAGAACACGAAGTTTGTGGGTATGCGTATATAATCGTTAGATGCGACGGTCAAACTCAACCACCCAAGGTATACAGGAGCAAGATGCCTCCAAACACTTTTTGGAGGCAATACTAAAAGAAGCAGAAAACATCAACGAAATATTTAAACACCCTAAAAATATGTTTATGACAATGGGCGATAAGAACAATTATAACGAGTCCAAAAAGTGTTGGATTTGTGAAGAAATTTTTTTTTTTGAGGCGACAAGAAAGTACGGGATCATTGTCACATTACTGGAAAATATCGAGGAGCGGCGCATGATTACTGTAATTTAAAACTGAGCGTAAAACTGGACAAAACGACTATCCCCATCGTATTCCATAATTTGCGAGGTTACGACTCTCATCTCATCATGCAAGCTATAAGTCAAATTAAAGGAGAACTAGGCTGTATCGCAAACAGTATGGAAAAGTATGTCTTTTTCAATCGATAAACAACTACGATTCATAGACAGCGCTCAATATTTATTGGCTTCACTCGATAAACTCGTTAAATCAAACGAACCCGATTCTTTACTAATCACTAAAGAGTACGAACTGGATAGAACAAGATTGGACTGCTTTAAAAAAAAAGGAATTTATCCCTACGAGTACATGGATAAATTTGAAGGTTTGAAGAAACGAGTCTTCCTTCGAAAGAAGCTTTTATAGTGGCTTGAACGGCGAAGGCATCACGGACGAGCAATATCAGCACGCTCAGGACGTTTGGGAAAAGTTTGAATGTAAAAATCTAGGGGATTATCACGACCTATATGTGCTTACGGATACTTTATTATTAGTGGATTTATATAGCGCACGTATCCACCAACTAAGTGGTGCTCAAGGCGCATTATATTATTATCCCTGCTCATAAGGCTCATAAGGCTCATAAATCATTTCTGAAACCATCTCAGCTCCTGGGAGTATACAGCTCAATTGCTGCCATTTCTAGCGCATATAGAGCAAACCAACTCTGCCTTCACAGGTACTCATTTTAACCCCTGGGTGGAGAGAAGCAATTATGATTAAGTGTCTTGCTCAAGGACACAAGTGTCACGGCCGTGATTCGAACCCACATTATGTTGCTAACACCAGAACTTGAATCCGGTAAGCTAGACCGCTCGAAAAGTGTTCCTAACATGAACACTTCTAAAAATAGCTTGGATGACATCATCGTTATCTGACGAGGCAAAAAACTATCGTTATTTTGGCTGATGAGTCTATAACGATAGATGCAGGTACTCTTAATTAATAGTCATTAGTAGTATTATACGCAGTATTTTATACATTAGTGAGGATTTTACCAATACTGGGCTACACCATTATCTATTAGCATGACTTGTATTTTGATTTTTACGCTGGTACAGTTCGCAAATTGAGATCTCAATTTCCGAAATTTGGGGTAATTTCTAAAACATTTAGCAAGTTTACGCAGTTTTCTTGCGTACGAACTACGGATACCAACATTTTGTTTAAGCCACTGATATTTGTTTGCTTGATCAAGGGTTGTCACACTATTTTTAACATCAGCGGCAATAGGACAAAATACTTGATCGCTAGTGGCAATTTTACCGAGTAAGTAATTGTTTAAATCTTGACCGGAAAGTTGACTCGATTTTTTGGGTTTTACCGAGTAGAAATCTTTTTCAAGATTGTTAATGGATACCAACATATCGTTATGGTATTTTTTTAAAGTCTGAATGGTTTGCGGATCATTTTCACCCCATGGATAACTAGTAGGTATATATTAATATAAAGCTCTTACCTTGCGTTACAGACTCGATCTGATTATTTTTAGACTACAGCGACTATATAATCGCTAGAATATACATTGCCGACACGGGAGAATTTCAATAAAATCAGTCAATCGAGATAATACCATAGAATCGTAATAGCCATAGAAATACTGACGTGTAATCTGAATGAAATCATTCAACCGATTGCAAACAGGCACGACAATGACTTTGCCAAATTTAGAATCACTCATAATAGGATGGAATGCGATCGTGAAATTAAATTTCCATTCAACCATGAAGGAAGGAAAAACAACTTTTGTTCATTCCTCACCAACTACGTCAATAGATTTCTACGTCAACTACGTCAGATAACGATGATGTCAACCATGTTTTGAATTCGCAAGAGGGCGTTATAGCATAATCTCGATGGAATGCGGTCATGAAATTATCCAGATTATTCGCAAGAGGGCGTTATAGCATAATCTCGATGGAATGCGTACTGAATTTTAAATGAAATTATCCAGTATTATTTATAGCTTTAAAATTCGCAAGAGGGCGCTATATTTTTGGCGGCAGTTCGGTATTTTTGGGGACAATCTGTAACTCTTCTCTAACAAAGGATCGAGTAGGGCCTGATTCTAAATAATACAATATGGGCTGATTTTCCGCTTTTGTATACTTTTTAATAGGCGTATGCTTTAATGGACCATATTGGATCGGTAGCTCTGCGGCAAATATCATTCTCCGCTTCTCCGGGCGCGTATAAATATCTAACTAGTTCGTTTCTAGCAATTCTTTTTTCATTTTTTCCAATGGGCCCGATGGGCTGGAGAAGCTGGACGCTGCTCAACCAATTTTTTTGATGGCATCTTTCGGTTTTAATCCAATGAGTCTAGTTTCTTCGTTATTTAAAGGTCCTGTGAAATAGGGTTTTTTTCATTGTGTACAAAGTATGCCTACTGGAACATATATTTGTCATTTGTAAATTTTTCCCCTCACGTTTATACCATAAAAATATTAATTTTTAAATTTAGGGCTTCGACACGCCCATACCCCCTCATTAACATAAAATTCGTGACGTACACTGAGGCGATTCCCGATCCGCGATCCACAGCACTTGCCCAAGTATGCGTCTTATACAGCGCACGACTGCATGCAGAGTGTTGCTAGAGAAAAAGTTTCCTCAAGTTTTCTGTCAGGTTTGAAGCTTATTATTTTCGATAATGCCATCGAGGTGTGTCGCTGCAGGTTGCAGCAACACCACCAAAGACGGTGTTAGTCTACACCGATTTCCGTCTGATCTAAAATACAGACGTATTTGGACGACTAAAGTGAAGCTGACCAGAGCGAAGTGGTCGGGACCGACGGAACACTCATTCTTATGTAATTTTGTAGTGCACAGTTCGAGCAGACATGCTTTGAACGGGGCCTTCACAGCCAGTTCGGTATGGTTTATAAGGCCATGCTGCTACCAGATGCAATTCCAACGATATTCCCGCTAAGTAAGAAGGCTGGGAAGGCTCCAACGAAGAAGAGAGGTGCTTTTTTAAAGCGAGAAAGACTCAGGGTAAGTGGCCATTTAATAATACTCCCATGCATAAACGACATGTTCACACCATGCTCACCGTTTCAGTGTTCACGGCATGAAAACATGCCGTGATTTTCGCATTAATAAAAACATCGTGTCTGATTTTATATCCTGGCAAGACAAACATAAAAACATTAAACCTTTCTCATTATGCCTGCGCTTGTTTTGAGTTTTTTAAATGATCAGAACTTTGACTCAACTGTTTCTGTTATTTCATAAAATAACACCGTAATGTTAGCATTGCCTTCAGTGTGATTTCCGACCGCATGATGGGGGCTTGCGCTGCGTTTCACGGTACATAGAAATTCTATGCCTTTGTGTACGTCACGAACGTTTCGTTAAAACTTCGAAAATTCGGGGGGTCAATTTTTGATTATTAGATAAACAATTAATAATCCACTCGAAACAAAAAAACTTTTAAAATTATTTTTAATTCATACCAATCAATATAACAGCACCAAGAAATAATGTTTGGTAAATACACTCTTCACAGGACCTTTAAAGCTTTGATTACTTGCGGTAGCCTATTTTTAGCCATTCTCTAGATCTTGCATCTTTATTCACCATTTTTTGCGCGTATTGATGAGAAAACAATCTCTCGGCTAAAGTCCTATTTAATCACTCTACGATGCCCTGCGCCCTATGATTCCCGACCTCGCCCCTCTGTAACGTTACGACTTTTGTTTACTCATTAGGCTATTTACGCTCGCCATAAATTCTTTTCCTGGGTCGACTTTGAGAATTTTTGGCCAAGTCAGCGGACTCCTCTTGTAATTTTTTTCAAACGCGTTACCGACTTGCGCGGCAGTCTTGTCAATCAACGGTTCGGCCTCTTTGTACCTACTCGCTTCGTCGGAGATTGTTAATGCGTACTTGTAAACTTTTTACCGATTGTATCATGAGGAAGAAACAACAAATCAGCCTGATGAACCTCGTATGGTTTTTCTTGGAGAGAGTTTGCGCTGGTTGGCTGGGGATGTATTTAGGGTACGGGAGATAAATCTGCCATAACGCTTGCTTTCTCAACAACTCTCGAGTTGTACTGCCAGAAACTTTGGCCTCTTTGGCTAATTTATTTATCGCTCCTTGACCCTTCCAATATCATTTTGGGCTATGGTACGTTTTTTCGAGTTTTGATCTTGTACGCTTATCCATTTATTATTTATAATTTTTTTTAAGTGGGAGAATTTATAACATTTTTAGGCAAATTTCCCTGTTGAACCAACCACGTTTGGGTCATTAACGCCGACCCATAACCGTCGCCGTAAGTTTTAGACTGTCACTTATATCCAGCTTTCCCAAATCGGCTGGTTTTATTTTAAACACTTTTCTAGCAGCCATGCTATAAATGACGGTTATAATTCCTACAATGCCTCCGTGATATGCTGTATTTATAATGCTGTTTGTATCTAGTGCAGACATTTTATATTATAGACAATATTTTTTAAATATTTTTTAAAAATCCATTTCTAATGGATCGATTTCTCGATGATAATCGTCAACATCTTAAAAACAATTCGTGGCTCAGATACCCTACAACTCCCATACCCAAGGTGACGAATAAAATCTCATTTAGATTTTTGATATTGATATTCCCAAAAATATTCCCTATTTGTTTTAAACACTTTTCTAGCAGCCATGCTATAAATAACGACTATAATAATTCCTACAACGCCTCCGTGATAGGCTGCATTGACGATGCTGTTTGTCATTTTATATTATAGACAATATTTTTTTAATCCATTTCGGATGGATCAATTTCTCAGTGATTATCGTCAACATCTTTATCTCGCGATGGCAAAGCAGTTTCTACGGGTTTTTTTGGTTAGAGTTTAGCGCCTTGCAGATAAAATATGCAATGCCTCCAAAGACTGCTACTCCCAGACAAATGTAAAGCGTGTTTACTCCGTCGCTTTCTTCCCTCACACTCGAGGATGTGTTTGGTTTAGCAACGTCAACAATGGCTTTCTTTTTTAAACTTTGCTTTTTCTTTTTATTAAATTCGCGAGTTTTTTACCAGCCGCGACTCGATTAGGATTTTTTATTTTAGTCGGTGTTTTCGTTACCTGGTTTACGGGCGTGCTGATCTCCTCCGTTTTCTCTTGCTCCATCGTCTTTATAATCTAGACAATAATTTTTTATTTTAAAATGTTTCGCCGAAATTAGCGCCCCTGTGATTGGCGCTAATAATCTTCCGTACTTGTAGTATACTTCGCATAATCCGCAAGAAAGAGCGCTCGAGATGAACGGGTCTTTTTCTAAATCGGTAATTAAACCATCTTCGTTATCGATCGTAAATTCGTATCCCATCACATCGATCAAGTTTAATCCGGATCCCAACGCTCTAGCGTAAAGACTTATAATCGAAGAGCCTAATGAGGCTATCATTTCACGACCTAGTCTCGCTTCGTATCGCGCCTATAATTTATCTCGTTCGACCAAGTTTAAAGTTTCAATCTCGGAAATGATATACTCTTTACTGAAATATTTCTTTGAGTTTCCTCCAGCTACGACGGCTAACAAACGATCGCTGCGCTTATTGTCGATTGGTGTAGACGGTGGGGCGATATTTTCAACAGAACTTGCTCGCGGCTGTTCGTTTAGAATTTTTGCTACTTCTTCCATTATTGTATAATACTCGCAATATTTTTTTTTCATTTGCTTCGCTCTAGTCAACGGTTGTATAAATTGAACATTTACGTACCAGTATTTATGAATCAAAGATACGACTCCACGAAGTACCAAACAGTTTGTAAATATACAAAATCCAACTAAACATTCAATTAGCATATTTATCTATAAATCTTATTATAATCTAGTAAGTAACCTGTCTACAACCTAGTAAGTAACCTGTCTACAACCTAATAAGTAACCTACATCTACCTGTCCAAGTAACTTGTCTACAACCTACTGCGACCTATCAAGTAACCTGTCTACAACCTACTGCGACCTAGAAAGTAACCTGTCTACAACCTATTATTAATAATAATAATAATAATAATAATAATGTGTGGATTTATATAGCGCACGTATCCACCAACTAAGTGGTGCTCAAGGCGCATTATATTATTATCCCTGCTCATAAGGCTCATAAGGCTCATAAATCATTCCTGAAACCATCTCAGCTCCCTGGGAGTATACAGCTCAATTGCTGCCATTTCTAGCGCATATAGAGCAAACCAACTCTGCCTTCACAGGTACCCATTTAACCCCTGGGTGGAGAGAAGCAATTATGATTAAGTGTCTTGCTCAAGGACACAAGTGTCATGGCCGTGATTCGAACCCACATTCTGTTGCTAACACCAGAACTTCAATCCGGTAAGCTATCAAGTGAACTATCAAGTGACCTATACTGCAACCTGTACAAGTAACCTACAGCAACCTGGTCAGATCCGTCTAATACTACGTAATTGGTTGGTTGATCCGTTTTTAAAATCAACTTCGAATGTTTGGCTCGTTTTAATTTTTTGTTAATTTCTCTTCTGGTCTCTTGGTCCGGTATGACGTCATTTTCTCGCAGACATTTTTCGAACGAGTCTCTATCTTTATAATAAAATATACACAACCACTTTAGTTGCTCTCTAAAATCTTTCAACACGCTATTATATTTTTGCGAAAGAATCCAACAGCTGTGTTTGGCGTGTCTGCCGCTAAAAGCCAACTCGCTGATCATACATTTATTATTCTTGTCGTATTTTTTATACTTTAACCCTTTGGTTGCGGAGCAGTCGTCGATGATAAACAACGTCTCATCTCCTTTAAAGGCATCGCGGTAAATCTCGATAACTCTGTATAGCGTCAAATCGGTCAAGTCGTCGATGTACACTCGCTCATCGTTCTAAATCCACCCTCTGTTTTGGTAGGCGAGATTTTCGGCAATTGTCGGACATATGACTATACGCTCAAAAATCTACGATATTCTCGTTTATCTTCCAATAGATTTAAAACAAATTCTGTTTTCCGCATCCGGTCTGTCCGCAGATCAATGCAGCGTGTGGATATTTCGGTAACATGTTTAATAATATCCAACATGATTTTTTTAATATATCGCGGAATGAAATCGCCCATTTTCGATATTGAGTTGAGCGTCCATGATGATGTAAATGTAGCAGTTTAATTCGCCAGCAGTCTCTGACTGCTTTTCGAGCTGAATGGTAATCCCTTCGGATGCCTTTTCTATTCGCCTCCCACTTCCGTGAACTTTATTATCGTCGTTGCTTCTCAAATCTAAAACAAGCCGTATTTATCTATTAGGTAATCTTTGAGCTTCATATCCGACAGTCCTAAAACATTGGTTACTCCCATGGCGTGTTCTTCTCTCGAATCTCCGAAATATTTCTGAATTTCTTCCCAGTGTTGATATCTGCGCATTCCTTGCGCGTAAAGTTGATTGGGGACTCCTTCGATAGTAGTTGAGCTTTTATCAATCTTTGGATTATAAAACTTTAAAGAAGACTTTTCAGTAGGCTCTTTGAATAGCATCAATATTCCCTTCATGCTTTTTGCTGGAGTATAGATTTATATTCCACGTCTGATCTTTCTTGTTTAGCGGTATTATTCTATGTCTCAAGACTCTGTCGTACAATACCGCCAACTTTGCGCTATATTGATTTTTAATAATCCTGGCGAGTTCTGGATTGGTGACAATCTCGTATTCTAGAGAAATTCCGCTTATGATATATTTGCTATCGGCGTCTGAGCTTATACGATGACTTTGGAAAACGTGAGTTCATAACTCAACCGATCCGCCAGCCCGGCTTGATAATACGGTTGATGATCGGTCAATAGTTCAAAGTCGAGTGGAATGTAAAATCTATTTTATAGGTATCCGCGACAGCCTTGTCTTTTCCTCCGTTGGCTGTAGCATCGCCACCGCTGGCATTTACTCTTAATTTAGTTATATTATCCGATTCGATTCCTAGATTTTCGAGTTGGTGTCTCGTCAACCACGTGTCTTAAAACAATTGTACACATCCGCATCGTCTAAAGAATACACTTCATTTCCTTCAATTTTAATGGAAATATTTTTAACGATGGCTCTGCCTATATTATGTACGATGGTTCGCTCGTCATCTTCGGCGGATTCTAGAGTAATGTTAAAAGCCAATCTTTCCCCAAATTTGGGAAACGAACTGTCAACAGTTGGTTTTCATCGATATTCCGATAGTGCTCGGATTGTTTGTGATGACGACTTTTTGTCGTATTCCTTTTATACCTTTTGAATCTCTCAATCGCCGGTACGGATTTAGTTTGTGCCCGAATGCTTCGCTCATATTTAACATGTGTTATTATTTTATTAAATTAAAACAATGTTTATAATAAAATGGTATCTATAGCGATGATGATTGGAGGCGCTGTAGTAAACGCCCTCGCTTTTTCCGGATCAATTGTTTTATTTTCCAGTTTACGTTCCAACGAAGCGGAAAAAGAACGAAAGAGGCACGATTTAGCTCTAGAAAAACTTGCTAAAGCTAGAGACGAATGGTCTAAAGAGCGCTCGAAATATCTAGATTACATGAACGACCGACTCAAGAAAGAATCGCGCGCTGAAAAAACTTTTACCGATATAAACAAATCGATGAATGAATATTATATCGTTACCGGAAGTCAATTTGATTTACCGCAAAATTTATACGACGAGCCTAAACTAGCCGATTTTTACGCTCCTAGCGAAGATCAAAAAACCAGAGAAGTCTTGTTTATCATCTTGGGCATGGGAGTAGTAGGCTACGTGAGTTATAAATTATTCAAGCAAGATAAAAATAAAAATATAAACTAATGGTAAATAGTATGGCAGAAGGAGGATACGATATCGATGATTTTGATCCGCTGACGGAAAACGTCCAAGACGACGGCGATTACGGAGAAATTGAGATGGATCCTATAAAGCAGCCGGTGACATATCATACAGCGTATAAAGAAGACGTGTTATCCGCCGGCGATCTACCTACATTGAGCAAAGAACTCGTTACAGATGCTGTAGATGATTTTTACAAGCAAGTCGGATACAAGCCCATTGCGAAAGAATACGATAAATTCAAGTACAAAGACTCGAAACTTTATTTTATAAAAGACGGGAGGGACATTAATCTCGTTAAGTAACGAGAAAGAAAAGGGAACATTTTTAGCTATATCTACTCTCAAACAAAGGTACGGTTTGGATTTCATTCCGAGACGATCTATGTATATTTGATTATATTACCAAGATCTCGAAAAAGGCTCGTGAAGCGTTACAAACACCCGTTAGTAATCTCGATGAAATAATTCCTGAAAGCATTCCGATGCAAGATTTGCCGCAAGTAGCGACGAATGTAGAACGAGACACCCATGAAACAATTTCTATTCTTCGAGACGAAGAATCGCGAGCGGATAGACTTCCATAGCGAGAACTGTTGGGTCTCGATAAAGCCTTCCAAACGACTCGAGGTGAACTCGTAAATAATTTAGCCAAATTGAGCAAACTCGACAAAGAAATCTCCGATCTTCAAGAATTACTTTTTGACGCTCTTGAGCGAGGATATGAAGAATTAACCGTAGAAACTCGTAAACAGCTGCGAGAAAAACAAGACGAAAGACGAGCAAGATTAGAGGTTGCGAGTACGAATCAATGCGTTCTTCGTAGTCAAATCAATAGAATCAAAGAAACGATTAATAAAATGTTGGAAAAAGACGTTGGGTTGGGTGAAAAATTTAAACTTTATTTAGAGAACAAAGTGTAACGATAGTCAGTATATTAGCGGCAATTAGGTCTCGCGATCAGTACTATCGTCGCTTCGATCGTAGCGAGCGTAAAACCGATTCCAACGCCACCTCCACCACCTACGCTTACACCAAGCGGCGGTACCGTAAAAGACTGGATAGAAAAAACTCTCAAAAATATATCGAATCTGCTAAAGAAACTTGGATTAAAAGCCTTGGATTCTCTACCGGGTATCATCGGCGGAGTATTGACTTGGTTATTGACGAAACTTTCAGGAGCGGTAGGATGGTTGGCGGAACATGTGTGGCTATTTGTGAATGGAGTCGGAGCCATGGTTTTATTTTATCTTCAGGGTCAACGTTGAATAAACTCGTAAATAGGTACGCCAAACCCAAAACCAATCGCGAGACCAAATATTAGATAATTGTTTTCCTCTTGGTGATCATCAATCGAGAGGTCGAGTTGAGTATCGACGGATGGATCGATGGATGGTGGTGGTTGCTGAGAATCGATAGATGGTGGTGGCTGCTGAGAATCGATGGATGGCGGTGGCTGCTGAGAATCGATGGATGGTGGCGGATCGATAGGGGGAACGGGCGTTGAATTCGTGTCTTGATTCGATCCGAGTAACAGATCCGGCGTTGCTATCAAAACATTGTTGTTGTATCCCACGTATACGTACCTATACGCAAATTCATGTCGGATGGCATAAGGTATAAATCTTCTCCGATGACAAAGTTTAACTGCGATCGAGCGTATTGTAAAGAATCTTGGTACCTCTGAATGGAAGATTGCAAATCTACCGGAGAATCGATCGAAGCCTCGAGTATGTTTAAGAATTCTCTTTTTGCATCTAAACCGGTACCCGGTACGAGAATTCCAGTTTTAGCTTGAGCTTGAGCTCCTAGCACTGCTTAAACGTACGTTCTTATAGAGTCGTTGATTCGTTCTATACCTATATCTGTAAAACCCTGAGCCAATCCAGACGCGAGTATAAATTTAACCCAAGCTTGCTCAGTCTGGGGAGATTGTGAAATGTAGGCGACTGTATACGTCGAGGGATGATCTCCAAAGCCCATCTTTGTAGCTTCTGAATAATCATTCTCGTTAGAGAACGGAAAATGCAGGCTTGAATTATCGTAGTCTTTCCCAGGCACCGGAATGTAACCGTTGTCGTAATAATAGGCTATTCCCAATCCTCTCGAGTTTTTGTCTTCTTGTTGCCTCCAGTTAGATACCGACGAGACGTGAAAGTCTCTACATATTTTATTATACGCGCCAATGTCTATATTGTTTTCAAACTCGCTCCAAACATTTTGAAAAGATGCGGGACAGCTCATTTCTTTGAGCAATCGTCTAATTTGATAATAGACGTGAAACCTAAAGAAACTACTAATCATAGGATTTGAATGGAGTAAATGTTCGTAACTCACTCCACACCACGTCGTACTACACCACGTTACAAAATTCATTTGATTCTGATAAAACTTTAGCGGATACGAATTCCAGCTACTTACAATCTCATCGCTATTGACGTGGGGCAACTTGTACTTTTGAAAAGGATCGGCGAGTTCTACTTGAAAAAAAAATCTTTTTCTGACGTGTAAATCTTTTGAATGGACAAGTCGCTGGAAGAAATTCTTCCAGCTTCAAAATTTCCAGATTGTTGTTACCGCTTTGATATATTATTCCGAAATGCTAAAGGAAGGGTCATTTTATTATAAACTAACATTATTTTATCTTTTAGTTTATAATAAAATGCACCATACGATTGAAATTATAAATTTTAACAAGCCCGTCGTATTAGATAATACAATTGATAATCGAGATGGTAAACTTACGATATCGTTAAAGACCGTCAACTTTTGGGTCGGCTACTATAATGTACGCAAGAAAGAAAAAATATTGCGCCGTAAAATTGGTGCGGCTGGAGGTCAACCGACCGATAATCCTCAGACTATCAAACCTGGACTTTACAATATAAAACAAATTATCGATATTATCGTACATAACAAACCCTAGGTAACATTTGACATTAATGAAACAACCGGTGAATCTTTGCTCGAAATTAATGATCCCAGGTATCAAATCAAATTTTCATCCTTGCTAGCCAATTTACTTGGACTCTCGGATGAATTAATAGGCGTGGGGACGTATAATGGAAAAATTGATTTGCAGCCTTTTAAAATAATGTACATTCATTGCGATCAAATTTCTACTAGCGAACATTTTTACAACGGTAAACCTTCGAGTATTTTAAATGTTTTACCCATACAAGATGTAAAATTTGGTAAAAGTACCTGGATAGAATATTCTAATCCATTACGAAAAAATCTCACGACTGGAACTTTAAAGAATTGAGTTTTAAAATTAAAGATTCGAGCGGTAAAGACATTAATAATCACGGTATGACTGCCATTAAAACCGTCGAAATTAATAAATAATTTTAAATAGTAAATAGAAATGGCGAGTATTTATGGTCCGAGCTTAACGAGCGAACCCATTTCATCCAATAACGACGATACATCCATTTTTGAATATCATGGACGTATCGCTACGAGGGAAATTCACCAAACGATACCGTTGATAAATTTAATGGGAAGACTACCCATAAACCTCGAGTGGAAAGGAACGACGAATCAACCCTGTGTTTTCCTCGCGATAGAACCGGCATATATTTTTATTCAATCACGTCAAAGCGCGACTTTGTAGTCAATCGAGCTTATAATTGTATTCTCCACTACCGATGAATTTAATGTAGAACTTTCTTTTAGCGCTGTACCGCAGCTTTTAGAATGTGGAATTTTGCTTCAAGGTCAAAGATCAAGAAGTCTTTGTACAAGCGGGTTTTTTTTTGGCGCTATAAACACGGGCATCTGTTTTGATATAAAAATTGAAAGTTTTCCCTTGATTTAAAAAAATAAAATCTTTTATTTTTATGAATAGAATAATGACCGGTGCATTACCAACTATGAACACCTCGGCCGATGCAAAGATATATCTAACATTACCAGCTATGGACACCTCGGGCAATCTAGATACTGTGAATGCGTTTAGATTACAAAAAAAATCAACGACATCCAAAAAGAAATTTCCGTAGAGAGAAATGAGCGTGAGAGATCGTATAAAAAATATAATAAAATCATCAAGACTTTATCTATCGTAGAAACAATGGCCACATTCGGCGGTGCCGCGGCAGGATCCGTTGGAATCGCGAGCCTGGCCAGCGTCGTAGCAGCGCCGATTGGATTTGCCCTCGAAGGAGTAGCCATGGAGTTAGGTAGTATGGTTGTGGTGATGAGTCACGCGAAATACAAACTTTGGGGGTGAACTAAAAGCGGCAAGTAACATACTACTCCTGGTAACCGTTAACATATGAGTGTAAGTACAGTATATAGCCTTTTATAATTTTTCTTCTAAACAAATCCACGTGACCTAACCGATGCTTGAAGGGAAAATAGTCTGGTACCTTTTATGTCATGACAATCTGCACTGTAACCGTTTATACAGGCAATCTTACACAGATGGGGAAGCATGATAAAGGTCAATAGCGAACGCTAACAGAGCATCCTTGAAAAGTTTACAGCACATGTGTGTTATTGATAACACGGTCATTGGTAGGAACTAAATTACTTTTTTGGACACCAGTTATAAAGTCAATAAATAACTTCTTCCACCCACAGATCAGTGTCTTCAATTTGAATGTCGACTGGGCTGGCGATGTTATGTAATGCATAGGGAACCATCATGCGCCGGTTGTTTGACCGAGGCAGACTGCTATTCCATTGATACTGAAGGCCCAGTTTGTGGTACCGATGCCAGTGACTACCCTAGTGAATGTATACTAGGGGTTACTGCGTGCGAAAGTGGGGAATTGTCCCTGCAAAAGGCTTTTGATGGCACATGTGCTCAAGGTATGTAGTTTAACCTAAATGTAGCTAGGGTTAAATTGAACACAATTAATAGACCGATCCATTAAGCCCCGCCCACCATCCTGTTCGGAAGTGTGGCGTAATTCCAACATAAACCACGCCCACTTCGCACGTGCTGGCTCCAAAGATCATCAGAAGCCCATTGGAAATGCATTGACCACCCTTTTCTTTAAGGATTGACACGAAAAATTAGAAAGCTTGGGACTTGCATTTAACATGTTGTACATATACCGTAAATTGTGTGTTGTGTAATGCACGTAAAAGAACCCAGGATACTTATCGTGAAAGTGTTTCTGGTTTGATTTGGCTGCAAATTGCGCCACCGCGCTCTCCCATTGTGGGCGCTTTGATTATTCACATTATAATTCCTTCTTTACAAATCCCACATCTGGTTGTTTATCTTTGTTTCAGCGCCTTGAGTACCTTATAGGTAGATACGTGCGCTATATAAGACTTCGTTATTATTATTATTATTATTATTAAATACATAATGGCGGCTTGACATGTCGGACTTTTTGATGCGTAATCGATCGTGGCTGTGATTGGTCAGTACGATCTATTAATCGTTATCTGACAGTTGCATTAGTTTGTTCGTAACAGGTTACATCATACTGCATTTAGAAATTTGGATCAAGGGGACCAAATTTAAATTAACTTAAAAACAACAAGTTTATTTTTTCTGGTTTCTTTAATATTGTTAAATTAAATTAAACTTCAGTGAGGTAATTTCTGTAAGGAGATTCAAGAAATGGCGGATGACATGCGAGACAGCAATCACCTATATAAGAGGGCTCATAAATTTATCTTTCCCACAGATTGTAGAACAGCCACATTCTATAGGTTGATGAAATTATTGCCTTTGGTGATAAACAACATTCTACCTGCTGCCTAAGGTTCATAAATCTGGCAACCCAGGAAGACCCATCATATCTGGCAATGGTTTCGCCACTGAAGATTATTTCTTTTATCGTTGACAGTTTTCTGAAGCCACTAGTACCCTAGATATCTTCATATAATCATGACACTCCTGATTTCCTCTGCAGAATTTCAGACATCCAACACCAGCACATTTAATGTGTCCTCCCTGTACACCAATTTATATTCCCCATGATGACGGGATTGATGCACGCACAAAAGCTCTGGCTGAGAGTGGTCACGCTTCACCCCCATCACAGACATTGTGACTGTCACCACTCTCTAATTTATATAGTAAATCTCTATTAATAATCAGTGACTGCGATAACCCCATGTAATAATTAATACACAACAACTGAAGGAAGAACAAATGAGACCAGGTTAAAGTTAAGCTGTTGCATTTACAGAGATAATTATGGACCAATATTTACAAAGGAATAATTGTGGGTAATACTGAAATTAGGCTTTAATAGTTTCATTAAAGCTTCAAATAATAAATCCACTATCCATCCACTTAACCTTGCACTATAATAATTGAATCCACTAATATTGTTTCTATAATTGTAACCCCCTTTTATAAAGTTATGTTATAGCCACCCGATTGAATACTGGAAGAAATTATAAGTTAGACGTTACGGTTGGATGCTCGTATCCCTGAAATTGTCCCACTGTGAATCAAAAGCTCATTTAAGCACTGTAGCTCGGAAGCCTGAGGAAACCTGTAAACAAGGG
The DNA here is from genome assembly GCA_029582265.1 of Zoroaster sp. YZ-2022. Lineage (NCBI taxonomy): Eukaryota > Metazoa > Echinodermata > Asteroidea > Forcipulatida > Zoroasteridae > Zoroaster > Zoroaster sp. YZ-2022. The sequence goes on along the minus strand of CM055835.1, from coordinate 9,794,925 downwards.
CGCTTGCTATGTGAACCAGAAACACCGGGGTAACCCCTACTCTTCCACGATAAGTGTTGTGTTGTTGTTGTTGTTGTTGTTGTTGTTGTTGTTTTTTTTTTTTTGTTCTGACAACACACCCACATTCTGACAACACCAGAACTTGAGTCCGATGCACTAGACCACTCGGCCACGACACCCCAGTAACCGCCCAGCAAGCATGCATACGTTGGGCCGACGTTGGTGAACGTCGGATAAGTCGGCGTCAAAATACGGACGTTGTACGGACGTTGGCTGAACGTCTTGTAGTTCCGGGTAAATTTATAAACGTTGCACTAACGTTGGAAAATGTTGTACAGTATAATAGGTCTATTTTCACTGTTGGCACAACGTAGCTATAATTTGGACAACCCAACGTCGGCGCATTATGGTTGTGCCGACGTTGCTTAATGTTGTGCAGTAAAATATATTTCCAACGTTGCCACAACCACAGAGACCCATTTCTTTGATGTCGTTTTTCGTGAGGAAGAAAATGGCATAAAAACTGATCTATTTGTCAAACTCATGGGATAAGCATCAATATCTTCACTCGACTCGTTGTCATCCTCGGTACTGCCAGACCAGCATAGTCTATAGCCAGGCACTCAGACTACGACAATGACTCTGACTTTTTGCGTCATTCACAGGTACGGTACTCAAGAAGCACCTTGTGTCCAGAGGTCACAGTTCATGGCCTGTTCATTAAGCCATCAAGAAAGAAAAGTCTATGCTAATAGTCTTTCTGAGAATCCCACAACCTGAGACTGTATCAAATTAAGAAAGTTCCTCTTGTTGTCACTTACCATCCCTCTCTACACCTCTCGTCAGATTACCAGTGCTAACCACCATATCCTCCACAGCTCAGATTGCCTCCACCATGCAATCTCTGAGGTGCCTATGATTGCCTTCAGATGCCCTCCTAGCCTGAGGGACCTCCTTGTCTGAGCCGAGGTCCCTCCCACTAATGACAGTTCAAATAAATAAAGGTATCAAATAACCCAGCAGTACCTATATTATTACTATTCACCTATACCACCACTGGGTTTCATCAACTGCCTTGATATGTATTTTTTACCTTTATGTTACCTTATCTTATATAATATTACATTTTTCCAACTGTCTCTTTTAGGACAATTCTAATTTAGCTATTCACACCCACACACCAACTCCTCAATTTGTATGGTGTAATTAAAAAAAACTTTTTTGTTGTCATATCCCTTTGTGTATTGTCCTATTTTTACCCTATAGCTTTACTACAAGCTGCCACCTCTACCTATTGTGTGGCTCTATAATCCCTCCTTTACCCTAACTTTTCCACAAGATGCCACATCTACTTATTGTGTGACTCAATAATCCCTCCTTGGTTCACTTCTGATACTCATATTGGCTTTTCTAGACTGATGCTTATCTTTACTTGGCTACTAATTGGATCCCGCCCCATGATCCTTTGCTTTCCATTTCCCCTATAAATGGATGTGTTTTTTATGTTTGTACTTTGTCAAAGCCTCTGATGAAGGTCCGGTTTGGACCGAAAGCTAAGGCCACCCTCCCGATTATATAGTCTTTCTGAGACGCCCACAACCTGAGACTGTATCAATAAGAAAGTTCCTCTTGTTGTCACTTACCATCCCTCTCTACACCTCTCGGTTGCTAGAGCGCTCGTACGGTAATCGAGAGGTCGCGGGTTCGAGTCCGGCATCAGCCAATTTTTCTTTGCTCGCGAACCGTTTATAATATTTCAGGTCAGTTTCTCCATATAAATCTACTTTGTGTACAACCACATAAAAGGCTTGTGTCCCGTTACTTGTGTGATCCCCGCTACTGCCGTTAACCGGGTTGTTTGTATCTGACCGGGGCTTGATCCCTGGCTACTCGGCAGATATGGTTTGGCCTCTGACCTGGCCCCATAGAGCAATAGATAATTGGCATAAGTGGACCGCCCACCAACATAGGGGCTGGTTAGCTCCGTTGGTAGAGCGCTTGTACGGTATTCGAGAGGTCACGGGTTTGACCATGGGGAGGGATCCAAAAAAGCGGCAAAATGGTAGCCAGTTAAAAATAGGCACAAATCTGGTGAAGCCAATAGGAGTGTGGGAAGTAAACAAAGGAGGTGAACAAAATTAGTCAGCCACACAATAGGGCGGGCTGTATGGTAGACACAGTAGCTTGTGGTGAAGCTAGGATATAAATTGGAGCAATGTTATTAAAAGATTTGTGAACAATTACCATAAGTTTAAAAACAATTCTCTGTGAAACAGGAAGCCAGTGCAGTTCTTTCAAGATTGGCGTATTATGGCATGACTTTCTGGACAAAGTCACAACACGAGCTGCTGTGTTTTGTATGTGCTGAAGACGAGATATTTGATTCTGCGGGAGACCGTAAAGGAGAGCATTCCCGTTATCGAGCCGTGATGTGACAAACGCATGTATAATTTGTTCAGCAGCACTTTTATTCAAGTATTTCCTAATTCGGCTTATATTTCTGATATGAAATGATGATATGCGAACAATGTTGGAGATATGTGGTTTTAAAGTCATTGTCGAGTCAAATATAACACCCAAATTACGTGCATGTAATGAAGGGGTTATCTGCGAGTCACCAATTGTAATAAATGGAAGAGAAACTTTAGACAATTGCTGACGTGATCCAAATAGAACAAATTCTATTTTTTCATCTTTCAATTTCAGGAAGTTTTGTCTCATCCAACTTCGAATCTCTTGAATACATTTCTCCAGTGTTATAATGCAGGAATCGGCAGGTTCTTGAGAAGATTTAAAAGTAATGTAAAGCTGCGTGTCATCAGCGTAAACATGGTAATTTAAATTATACTTCAAAATGATATCACGAACTGGAAAGGTATAAACAGTAAACCACTGTGGGCCGAGCACAGAGCCTTGGGGTACAGAATAGTCCAGAATAACAGGCTCGGAGATAGCGTTACCAATACAAACATGCTGAGGCCTATTTAAAAGGTAGGACTTACACCAATCCAGGGCTGTGTCATGTATTCCAAGATGATATTGAAGGCGGGAGAGAAGGATTTTATGATCGACCGTGTCAAAAGCGGCGCTTAAGTCTAACAAAACTAATGCAGTGATTTTCCCCTCATCCATGGCAGATAAAATGTCATTGTTGACGCGAAGAAGAGCAATTTCCGTTCCATGAAATGGTTTGTAGGCTGACTGAAATGTGTCCGACAGGTTATTAGCACGAACATGGTCAGAGATCTGTGATGAAACAACTCGGTCGATTGTTTTTCCAAGGTACTTTAAATTCTCTACTGGTCGGTAATTTTTGAAAACTTCCTTGTCCAAATTGGGTTTCTTTAGGAGTGGTTTAACATGAGCAACCTTCTGGCTATTAGGGAAACAACCGGAAGAAAGAGATCTGTTTACAATAATTGTGATATACTTAGCAAACACATCAATATTTTGTTTTATTAGCGAAGTTGGCACTGGATCAAGTTCACATGATTTTGATGGTGATTTCATGATGAGTTTCTTGATCTCCGTAACACTAGTTGGCTCAAACATGGACAGGCTACATTGTGGATCCTTGCGTGATGGTGTTTGTGATAGAATGGCAGGTACTGAGGGAAAAAAACGACGGATATTCTCAATTTTTGTGACAAAAAAGTTTGAAAAAGCATTTGCGAGGTCCTGATCGGAGTGTGTAGATGGAAGCACTGGAGCTTTGGGTTTATGAAGCAGCTTTTCAACAATGTTAAAGAGTTTTTCTGATCACCAGAGCTATCTTCCACAAGAGATGAGTAGTGAGTTATTTTTGCCTGGTTAATCATGTTCTTCACAATATCACGTTGGTTACAGTATTCTTGCCGATGTACTCCAAGTTTCCCATTGTCACGCCATCTTCGCTCAAGTTGACGGCGGATTTTCCTTGCAGCACGGATATCATCATTGAACCAGGGGATTCAGATTGTAGTTTAACAGTTCGAGTTTTTTGCGGAGCATGATCATCCAAGATGTTACGGACAGTAGATTCAAATAGACTGACACAAGAATCCAGCTCACCATCTTCAAGGTTTACATTTTCCAGTTGAGATTCAACATCATGACATAAATCTTTAATATTTACTTTTTCCAGTGGCGAGTAGTTACAGAAATGGTACCGTAGGTATGGGAGGTTTTTAAGGTTCAAATTTACCATGATTGCATAATGATCAGATAAGCCAGGATGAATAGTTATATTCGAGATAAGAGGTGAAGTATTTTCACGCGTTATCATGAGGTCAAGACAGTGACCATACCGATGAGTGGGTGCTGTGATGTGCTGTATAAGTCCATGAGCAGAGAGCAGATCTTTAAACTGATTTGCATAATTGTTTGAAATAATGTCCATATGAATGTTAAAATCGCCGGTTAAAATAATGTCAGATGGGTGTAAGAGATAATCGACAATTAATTTTTCAAATTCCTGCAGAAAACTGGAGAAGTTTACATGTTTACCATCAACATCCCTTTCTGGTCGATAAATATTAACAAGGCGAACAGATCTAGAGTTGCACGTTACCTCAGCATGCAGAGATTCAAATGTTAGGTAGTCAATGTTAACACTTTTCATGCTGACAGATAAACTGGACTTAAAGAGTAGTGCAACCCCTCCACCGGTCTTTATTGGTCTGGGGATATGATGGAGAGAGTAGCCAGCAGGAGTACACTCACGGGTTAGCAAGTCATCATCAGGTTTAAACCATGTCTCGGTTATGGCAACAAGATCCAAATTGTTTTGAAGTACAAAGTCAACAAATTCCTCCGTTTTGTTACATATGGATTGAGTATTCAAGACACAGAGCTGAAGTTTAGACTCATCGTGAACATTTGGAGTTGAAGTTATGCCAATGTCGCTTGTTGATGTGGTTGAGTTCACTGCTAGGGGTTGGTAAGGCTGGAGTGCTAGTTGTGTAAGTCTGTCCATTCTACGGCGACCAGCTTTTGATATGACAACAAAAGGGGTCAACACCGTACAATTGAGGTGTTGGCGCGTGGGTGTTATTAGCTAGATTAAAATTATTGTCCTGATTATTAAAATTAGCTAGATTAAATTAGCAAGATTAAAATTGTTGTCCTGAAAGAGAAAAGTGGCAATAGAGAACAGGTGGGAAAGAAATAACATACACGATAATGTAAAAAAATACACATATCAGGGCAGTGGATGAAATCTAGTAATAGAAATGATATAAGTGAAAATAAATGAGTTATTTGATACCCGTGTTGATGTTAAAGCTACAGTCCCACCACCCCGCTAATATGCCGCAGAGAGGCGTTAGATGCCGGCATCAAGAAATAAAATGACCGTGGTGTAGCGTCTGTTAACGTCTATTAACGTCTCTTAACGCCCTGATTTGTCATTGCAGTCCCACATACACGGCATACAAACGGTATACAGCCGGCTTACAAGCACGTTAGAGGGAGGCAGACCCACGCTAGCGGGCGGCAGAGAGATGCTAATTGGCGTTGGCACTGCGCAGAGGGAGGCAAACAGGCGCTAACAGCCCGCGCACGCGCGTTAGAGGCCGGCAGACCTACGCTAGAGGGCGGCATACCCTCGTTAGGGGGCGGTAGACCTACGGAACAGCCCCGCTAGATGCCGTCCCATAGCGTCGGTCTGCCGTCCCTTAGCGTCGGTCTGCCGTCCCATAGCGCAGTAATGCCTCCCTGATGCCATCTCTTTCGAGTTCCGCGCCATACCACGCAACAAGGCGGCAACAACACGCTGGAAGGCGGTGGACCCTCGCACGATAACGGCAGACCCTCGCTAGATGGGGGCAGACCTGCGTTAATAGGCGTTAATAGGCGGCAAGCAAAAGTTCGCCGTTCACCCCCGCAATTATAAAACATTTTTATAATTTCGGGGACGGTTGCCGGCATGTGGCGTTACATGGCGGCGACCTACGTTGACCTGCGTTAAGAGCCGCAGCTACACGGTGGTCCTGCGCTGATACACGGTGACCAGGCCGGCAACAAATATTTGCTCTGCCGGCATCTAACGGGCTCGCTAACGGGGTGGTGGGACTGTAGCTTAAGACCCTTGGGTTGAAGTGTGTGGAGTTGATATATCCAGTGTGACTCCCGGAATTTGCGATGTGAGTCATCGCTTGTGCAGGCTTCAATTACAGGCGGTGATTCTTGATCAGTAACAACGTCACTGTTGGTGCTAGGGAGCCTAGCCCGAACCAATATATCGCCGAGGTTACGGGGGCGACGGAAAGCAATCAAAGAGGGCTCAGGGATGGCTGAGCGAAACCTGTCAGATGAGTGTAGAATAGTCATGTTATCATTTACGATAGATGAAAGTCTTGGGTAATCTGGGGTGATAGAGACCAGGGAAATTCTGTTGGTAGGAGTTTTCTTGTTACCCGTGGTAGCCAAGAGGGTGCTACTGGGGTACAGGGGGCCCTGTTGATTGCTTTTTGGATAGCAATCTGTCTTCAAGGTCGGGCATAAACAGATTGGCGTATGAGGGTGTCATCGTAGTGCCCATGGCTGTACCTTGTACCTGGAAGAAGTTTCTGTCTAGAAAAGTGAAAAAATATATATTTACCACATAAGATTATTTGTGTCATGACATCTTCGTATTGTTGTGTTTTTAAGGAAGTCTGTGTTTCGTAAGACCTACTATTATGGATCAGGAATCGCCACCCTGCCCTAATCGCAACTTGATGTTTTACTACAATCAAGATCCAAGTGTTGTGAGTTGTAGCATCATCCAAGGTAACGAGTGTCTGATGGAAGGAGGCTTTGAATCCATGATTGACTGCAAAGAAAAGTGCTCAAGTACGATAATCGAATATTTCCTTTTTTTAAATTTAATTATGCCCTAATAGTTAATGGGAAGGTACAGCATTGGTTAAAATACTTTTACGAGTATATTTACCGATATACACATTAGTTTCAGCTTGTGGAGTGCCATGGTCGAGCGGTTTAGTGCATCGGATTTGTGTTCTGATGGCTGAGTCGTCAGAGTGTGTGGGTTCGAAGCCTTGTCGCGACCATGGTGCTTGTGTCCTTGAGCAAGACACTTTACCATAATTGCTGCGAGGGCCGAATTGAACCCAGCCATTGGGGATGTACAAGCCAGTGCATGCTTAGTGCTGGTCCCAAGCCCGGATAAATGGGAGGGTTGCGTCAGGAAGGGCATCCGGCGTAAAACCTATGCCAACTCAAATATGCGGATCATGATGTGCTGTGGCGACCCCTAACGGGAGCAGCCGAAAGAGGACAACAACATTAGTTTCAGCTTATTGTGTTGTGTCGTTCACTAGAGGCTCAATTTGAAGAGGGGGCAAATGACCAAAGCAATCCTCTTCCATCAATATATCCCTACTTGTTAAAAAAAATGCAATAATTTCGGATCAATTCTCAATGATATTAAGTTTTATAATTATATGCATCAGATTACATTTGAGAGCATCTAGAACCTTTAAGCTTCCAGGCCCTGCGCCGTATTGTCTTCACGCTGCGAGCTCGACTGATTTCATCCCCAATGTTTGAATATAACTGAGCCCTGAATTTGGGATATTGGAAAGAGTACTCTTTTCTAAATAAATAGTCAGAGACATGTTACTATAATTCACACAATTCATTATGGAAGGCTCCGTCAAAATTAATGTTTGTATGTAGATAGTTTAGGCTAATTACTTATGTTAAATCATGCGTTTCGAATTTTCTTTTACATTTTAAAATATTTATTTTGCCTTCTTTGAGGAAATGTTTCAGATTGTAAACAAGATTACGGGAATCATTATTGATCCTAGTGAAAAACAAACAGAACTGGGTAGGGGAGGGGGTAGTAGGGGAACATAATTATATAACATAATTATTCACCTCTGTATCGTAACTGTATTATTATTAATCGCAATGGTTTGTTTTTATTGAAGGAAATTACTGCAATGACCCACCGGGAGAACATGGTCCATGTTATCAAGACAAAGAGTACTGGACATATAACTCAATGAGCAAACAATGTGAAACATTCTTATATGGAGGATGTGGAGGAACTCGCATCAATCAGAATCGATTCACAACACTGAATGACTGTTTGCGTAGCTGCCATCGTAAGTCAGTCATTCATAGATGCATTCATGTGTTGGTCAGTCCGTCGCTTTCATTCATTTAATGTGTTGGTCAAAAAGGCCATCAGTCCGTCAGTTCCATAGGGGTGCATATCGTTGATACAATAGCAGCACCCCTGTGGGTGCAGACTTGGCACTCCCTGGATGTGTGCCTCCCCTCCCCTATTACGTAGGGGAGGCACACATCGAGGGGGTGCCAAGTCTGCACCCACAGAGGTGCTGCTATTGTAGCAACGATATGGGTGCATATTTGAAACATTATTTCTTAGTGTATATGTATTGGTCAGTCAGTCCTTCAGTCCGTTGCTTTCAGTGTTCCATGTATGTATTGGTCAGTCCCCAGTCCGTTGCTATTAATATTTGACTAATTTTACTGAAACAACAACACCCACGACATACATATTTCAAGGGATGTTTGATGATACCATTAACTTCCCACCAAGTAGGTTCTATTTTGAGATTACCAATAGTGTATAAGGGCAGCACTAAGCATTACAGAAGTAATACATCAGTCAGTGAAGATTTTCAGCAGTTCACATTCTTTATGTTTTGTTATAAAGACTTGCCTTTGAGACTTGCCTCTGAGACTTGCCTTTGAGACTTGCCTTTGAGACTTGCCTTTGATAATTCATACTTCAAATAGATGGTGAAGTTTGTCAACCTTGTGAGGAGACGATGACACTGGATAATGCATGCTTCTTTGGCAAACATGGTAAGTCTGCCAATCTGGCATATAACTTTCTAGTAACTAGTATAAAATAGTTAAAATGCAAGCTCATAACACACTGGTTTAGGCCAAAAAAAGTCTCTAGTTTCTGGTCATCGGTTGTTTGGTGTTGGTGTTGGTGTTGGTGTTGGTGTTGGTGTTGGTGTTAGTTTTGGTTTTGGTTTTGGGTTTGGTTTTGGGTTTAGTTTGGTTTGTACAAAGTATGATGGCTATAAGAGGCCTCACAAAACGGGCAAACGTTCATACCTCTATGTCAAAAAGTCGTTTAAAACACAGCACAGCAGAATTCCACGGCTACAATTGGACATCGTTTCATAGCAAACAAACAAACACCCCAACAAACAAACAAACAAAAATATTCTCGCACATGGGTACGACTTAAAAATGTTTTTTTTCTTCAAATATTAGACTTCAGGGATCCTGCCCTCGATCACAGTTAAATAATCATCTCATCTGGTTTAGTTAATATAAGTACCCCTTATCGCCCGTGATCACACTCAGGGCCGTAGCGAGCGGGGAAGGGGAAAGTGGGTGGGGGTGTGACACCCCTATAATTTTAAAGTCTCAGTCTGGAAATGAAGAGGTATTAGGACAAGGGTCGGTCCAGAATAAATTTTCAGTCGGCAAACCTAGAGGTATGGATTTGCCGACTGCAAATGTATCATGTTTCTAAGCACTGAAGATTGTTTGTTGGTATCATTTTTTTTTTTTTTTTACTTTATAATACATTGTATTTTACTCACTGAAAGAGCTGCGGTTTTGGGTGGCGGTAAATTTACCCACAAAAATGTCCCCCACTCTTAAAATCCTGACGACGCCTCTGGTGTCAGTCGGCAAATTGGCTTCCACACCCCCAAAGATAATGCCTTCGATACGCCCCTGACTACACCCATAACCACTCGTTAACCTGCAGTAAAGGCCAAGCGTCAAACTGTTATTCCTATTCATAAATGCCAGTATTGATGGTGATTCATGCACCCCAATATGACTTGTTGTGTAAATTGTTGTTGTTTCAAAGTATTAATGATTGATGTTTTATTCTTTCATGCTGGCAGCGCAAATCATAGACGTGAATAACATTGAACGATTTCCAACGGTAGGATACATCCGTTTTACCGTCGACGTCCAGAACGTTCTTACACCGCCTCGAGATGGAATCACTTTTGAAACCGGGCCTGAGCAGAGAGTTTATTGTGAGGGTATCTACCTCGAATCTTCTTGTAGCTGCCCTCGTTTAATACCTCTGGTTGATCAACCTTACTTGTTCGTCTCTTCGACCTTTAGAAATGATCATTTAAATCTTGATAACCATAGCTTTGTGGCCGAGTGGACCAATGATCTGCTGAAAAAGGTGATGAGTACGGATTCATGTAATAATTGGCTTGACAATCTTTAGATAATGTTTCATGATTTGGGCTGTTAGAGGAATACCATTGGTAAAATGTCTATACATTGATATTTACTTATATGAGAATGAGGAGGTATTTATAGAAACCAACCTTATTTCGTTAACGAAAAATAGTGAAAATGCATTCATATAATTATGTTTGCAAAGTGTTTGGAAATCACCGACCGGTGATCCATTTCAGGTTTTAAATTTTCTACATACTTTTCTCGAAAATGACAACATTTTAGACGAAATAACTTCTCATGATGTTTGGTACCATATAAGCTTTTAGATAATAATTCATTCGTTTGCTTTCGGGTTTGTAGTAATAATGTATACATTGATATTTACTTTATGAGAATGAGGAGATATGTATAGAAACCATTCTGTTTCATCTTATTTCGAGAGAGAAAATAATGAACATGCATTCATACAATTATGTTTGCAATTTTTGGGAAATGAATCAGCAGCGGGTAATCCATTTCAGACAAGAACAAAGTTTTAGACGAAATAACTTCTCATGATGTTTGGTACCAAATAAGCTTTTAGATAATAATTCATTCAGTTTGATTTTGGGTTTGTAATAATAATGTATACTCCCTGTAAAGTGCGAAAATTTTCCATGAAAAGAAAGATACACTCAAGGAACATTAGGGGCGTAAATGCCTACTCTGCACTTAGTAAACATTTATTATGTGGGCTTTAAAGGTACGGTACGGCATTGGTTATGTTTGCAAAACTATCTCTTAGCACAAGCTTGTACTCTTTGAATCAGGCTAATTATAAATGTGAATATTTCAGCTTAAATGGATAGTATCGTCACGATCAGAGCAGACTTCGACAGGGCATGGAAACGGTATCCTAGTTTTAGATAAACTGCAGTGACTGAAAATAAAACCCCATGAGCACGCGCTTGTCTATAGATAAGATCATTGCCGTGGCTGATGCATAAATAATGATATAATATGCAGCAACCATGGGATCTAATCGTGCCCTGTTATCTAGGCCAGCACGCGTTTGTGGGGTATTACTTTCAGTGACCTGAGTTCATCTCAGCCCTCAGAAAATGTCCTTTTCTTGGGAAGATTGACACCATCATCAGCTTAACACAAAGTAAGTTACAAATAACATTTCGAAAATTGTATTATTTTTGAATTTTTGTCCGTACTTTATTTTAAATAATGCGAATAACCAAAATAATCATTAAAATATGTAATAGTTTACTATAGTACTTTTAGGTTATGAAATACAATGAATACATCACTTGCATTATTGTATGCACAGAATTTGATTAATGAAGTAAAAGTTCATGTTTCGTGCTTTTAGCCGATTTTACCTTGAACATTGATTAAAATTGTGAATTTATAGTTTCACAGATAGGAATACTCTAAAGGGCGTATTCTCAGGCTTACTTTCCGAATAAAGCCGACATTTTGCGGAGAGAGGATCAGTCATTTCTGCATAGCATTACATTAGCACATGGAGAGTCTCCATTAAAGTACGCATGATGTATGTACGTTGTAAATACACATGGTAACCCTAGCTCTGGTTAGCTTTCACCTTCGTGTACTATAGACCAAAAATGCATGGCCGATTATCTTGCAGTTTCGTGACGCGTATCAAGCATGAGCATTTTTATTTAGAAATGAGCAGAAAAATACGATAAACATCATACCATAAATCCACAATCAATCTTTTTGCCAGTTTTCTCGTAATAAAGACAATATTTTCCGCATATTGTGCGAGGTTGGGCATGCATTACCTCATCAATAGCCAATCAAATCAACCATTAGCTAGGTCTGTTACGCTCATGAGGTCATGCACAGACACAACATCAACAATGGCTGCCCTGTCGGAAAGATTTTTTATGTGGAAGTAGGTGGAAGAAAATAGATGGTACGGTTGAGTCTGACATCGTCAGAGGTATGTCTGGGACTGGAGCGCGCGCCTAACAACATTAGGTCATCGCCACGTCACCGGTGACGGCGATACATCTCTCGGAATCACTATCGCAGGTAACGTAGTATTTACTTTTTTTAAATGAAAAATTATCGGGACCTGATCAGACTATATTTTTACCCTTTCTTTTATGTCGTCTAAAGCTGGCCTCTGTGAAAAACTCAAAAAGGTCATTAACAATTTGTGTCATTTGACAACGAAGTATAACCCAGGATTTGGAAACTTTATTGTTATTTTTTAATAGAGTGTTTTTAACTTACAATATTTTGCATGTGTATTACAAATAAAACAGGGTACCCATTTAGCAAACCGGGCGTCCTAAGTTGTTGCGTCATGGTGAGGTCATCAGATATCAAATTACACTAAATCAAATTTTAATATTTAAAAAAATCATATTTCATAAACCACAGAAGATATTTTCACAATCTTTGTATCATCTTAAAGATCTTGAATTATGTCACATTTCGTTCTCAGACATGACTCTAATTTGACCTCTCCTTCCGGTCGAAACCGGAACTTTAAGTGAAAAATATTCTGAAGCATTATTCCCTTCATGTATTATGTAATAATAATAATAATAATAATGTGTGGATTTATATAGCGCACGTATCCACCAACTAAGTGGTGCTCAAGGCGCATTATATTATTATCCCTGCTCATAAGGCTCAAAGGCTCATAAATCATTCCTGAAACCATCTCAGCTCCCTGGGGAGTATACAGCTCAATTGCTGCCATTTCTAGCGCATATAGAGCAAACCAACTCTGCCTTCACAGGTACCCATTTAACCCCTGGGTGGAGAGAAGCAATTATGATTAAGTGTCTTGCTCAAGGACACAAGTGTCACGGCCGTGATTCGAACCCACATTATGTTGCTAACACCAGAACTTGAATCCGGTAAGCTAGACCGCTCGGCCACGACACCTCATATGTACAGCCAACCTCATATGTACAGCCCATTTCGCGCGCACAGCCTTTTCACACATAATTTGTGTACACACAAGGCATAAATAGTCTGAAGTCAAGTCGCACGCCGAACCCCACGTTCATGTACAGCCGTATAGCCTCTTGTCAAGTCGCACGTGGCACCACGAATGCGAGTTTTGTCGTGAAACGTTTCTGAAGAAAAAAACATATTTACAAAGTTCAGACAACTTATAACTTCACAAATACGTTGGCATGAAGGTAAATATATTTAACGTCATAATGAAGTTGTAACGTCATGATAACGTCATCAGATATCGAATTACATCAAATAGATATTTCTTATCTGACCTTTGCTTCCGGTCCAAACAGGAATTTCAAATTCACGCAAGAAAAATAACCATTTTGCGACAAAAACTTGGAATGATGGCGAAATTGCAACTACAATGTGTATATCTTGATATCTTGTTATTTAAAAAAAAATACATAAAAAGGTTATTTATCCACAGCATATTGTCTGAAGTAGTTTTACAGTGAAGTCCAAATATCATGATGTAGGGCTAATTTGTTTGTAAGAAGTTCAGAAGTATATTCATGTCAAATTCCTGTACGGCCGGCGCGGTCTGGCATTCGTGGTACATGCAGAAAGTCAGCAACGGAAAGAAATTTTCGTGGAAAATTTGTTCTTATTTTACATGGTATTGGGCCACAAATGTTCCTTCCTCAAGTCATCATCTTTCAATATAACAAACTTGAAGAAATACTACACGATAAGGTATGACATTAGGTCTTTCTGTGGGAAAATGCGTGAAAATTTACACCATACTCATTGAATACGGCATTATATGTACATTTGTTATACCATGGTCTTAGATTGTGTAATTTCATTGGTCGAAAGCCTGTCACATGACAAATCACAAATCTTCATGTTACCCTCGTGACGTCACTCTAAAAGTGATGTTCACCTCTGACGTCACTCAAAAGGTGATGTTCACCTCTCAAGAGTGGTACATCACCCTGATCGTCCCCGGGAGTATCATCCCCATAATTATATCTTTCACAAGTGCTACTTTTGATTGCAAGAAGTGAAAACAGCGACCGAGGTTGTTATATTGCTGGTACTCCGCAGAACACGCTATAATATTTCAATTTGATGCACTGTAGGGACCAGCTAAACAACTTGTCTGCTGTGTTGTTCGCTTCGACCATGCAGTACGAATAGTTCGCGAATACTGCAACGAAACGGGACGAGATGACAGCAACTTCCAGACACTTCCAGATACAGACTTAGACAGTTTACTGGAAGATTTCTTCGGTAACGTAATCTAATACCATGGTATAACAAAATAATTGTTGCCTGGCGTGATGGGGGTCCATGGGTTTTGTACACCCTCGGGGGCTGATGGCACCCTCGGCTTCGCCTCGGGTGCCATCAGCCCCCTCGGGTGTACAAAACGTCATGGACACCATCACGCCAGGCAACAATTATTAAATGTGTACAGCGTACATGATTGTACAATATGTCCAGCCGTATTACATGAGTATGTGTGTGTACTTTACATTACCAAGGAGCATACACTATAAAGTGTATGGTCCGTATACAATATTAATTGATTCTGCAATATAGAGTTGACATATAAGATTATTAAAAAAGGAACTTGTATAATTAATTCCGGAATAATTTTGAATGGTATGGACGAGGTACTGTGTTAAGAATTCTCGCGTATCTACAAACATTATAACAACAATCTCTCAAATATCTTAAAATTGTCCCAAATGTTTCCCAAAATGTCAAATGTTTTCGTCAAAAGTTTGTTGTTTTAATATTTAACCATTTTACTTGTTTATTGAAATTTAATTAATTTTTTTATATTGTTGCGTTCAAATTAATTTCCAAGCAGTCATTCCCAACTGCGTTTAGTTGGTAGTTCGATTTCGTTTTTCGGCATTCACGACTTCATTTATCTCATCTTGAAATATGATGTTTCGCATCTTTTCGCGATTGATGCAGTCAAGTTAACAGTCATCGATGCAAAGAGGATTTTTTTATAGAATGTATTTGTTATTTTCGCTTTCGTTTATGTGCAATCAATTTCGTGGTAAGAGTATTCCAATGCACCCTTGACAAATGTCAGTGATTTGTGACGTCAGATGACGTTATCAGATATCGAATTACATTAAATAGAGTTTTAATATTTAAAACAAATCATATCTCATGAACCACATCAGATAAATTAACAATCTTTGAATAATCGTACAGACATCGAATTATGTGACATTTCGCACACAGGCATGACCAAATTTTGACACATTGTCTTCCAGTTGAAACCGGAAGTTCAACAGGGCAAAAAAATCTGCAGCACTAGGTATTATATAGGGAATTTGATATGACTTCTGTGAATAAATTGACTAGACACATCTTATCTTGTTTGATGACGTCATCACATATCAGAGCGCCTCCGGCAGTATTTAAAAGGGAATATTTTCATAACTCAAAAAGCATCTTAAATTTTGTACATTGCTCATAAAAAATAGGTGTAGTCGAGGGAAGTGTAGTTCTTTAGACAAACAGCTTCCCTGCACAGACTGTGAACCATTATGTTACAAATGAACATGCTGTTCATGATAGTGATAATTCCGATAGTGAAGAGAAATATTTCACTATCAGAATGTGCATTGGATACAGGTACATGTAAAACAAATAATAATAAATAAAATTAAAAAAATATATATAGATTAATTAATCACTGATATTTAATTTTAAAAAAACCTTTTTTGCGCACAGTGTTATTTCTGATCATTTTGATAGAACATAGGTAAATTCTGGCTGGTAAATTGGTACAGGTATAATATTCTGTCTTACAAATAAATTTAATCATTGTCTTAAATTCATAAAATCTGTTGACATGCAAAACAATTTTTAAACTAATGGATTTTAATTAATGTATGTTTCCTATAGATATGCTGTACCTTCCCTTAAAGCTGATAAAAATGTGATCGATATAATTTTATCAGTTAAAATATGTTGCATATAATATGATCATACACTGACAAGAACGTAACTCAAACTGTGAATACTATAGAGGTCTGACAAACGTAAATTGTCTCCAAGTATAGGCGTGAGGGATTCTATCAATGTTGGTGTTACACAAATGTACATTTGTAAATTCTCTTTTACGAATTTACAGTAAAATGTCTGCACAGATTACTTTGATAACACTACAAATTATTAAATTGTAGGTTCTAATCATTTTTCGAACTTCAGAAACCTATATCGCCTACTGCTGCAACCCGATTCTTAAAAATAAAGTAAAGTCATTGTTCCAATTCTTGCCGTGTACTTGTATTGATTACCGTCACCTAAGCTTAATGTAGGTATGTAAACATGTATTGTAGAGTAAAAGTTACTCTTACTCTTAGTGATACAAGTTTTAATGTTATAGTTATTCTGTATTAAATGGATTATTGGTATGCTATATAGCAAAACTGGATGGAAAAAAGGAACATCATAACTTGCAAATTTGGTTTGCTTTGCCTTTATAGATCCAGGGTAGTCCAAAGGGGTGGGGGAACAAGGCCATAAGGTGAAAGGTGGGTGTGGAGCATTTCAGCATCAGATATGCAAGGAGCAGTCAGTTTGTTCAAGGCAAGTTCTTGGTAATGTGATTCTTTTGCAATGAAATCATCAAACATCCCTTCACACACCCATTCCCCACCCCACTGGAACGATTTGAAAACTCAGGGTACGGGAAACATAAAAAAGACTACCCAGATTGTGAAAATCTCCACAGTTCTGTACACAGTTCTCTAAGAATGGCCAACAAAGGGCGCTATTTCCATATGTCATAACGAACATGCAAATTATATGCAAAACTGGCAAGTTTCGTGATTGATTGGCAATCTACATTTAATTACCTAGTAAATGAAACTGTTTCCACGCTCATGCCCGATATGCGCCACGAAAATCATTTTCTGAACACATTCAGTGCATGCCCCGTGCTCTGCTACTTTCAGTGTATGAAGAGACGGAGTCAATATTTGGGCTGATCAGCGCGTTTTGTTCTGCGAACAGTATCCGAAAGAATCCAAGTAAATGTAGACACCAAGAATACGCTCTATTATGGAAAGTTGGCGGACTTCGTTCAGATTCCGCGCATGTTTTTCAAGCTGTCATCTGGCTTCCTTCAAAATGGGTATAGTAGCGTACAGCATCCACAAAAACAGTATTGCGTCATACATTATTTCAGGAGCTATGAGGCTCGAGATCTTTGTTAAAAGTATGTTGGTGCCACTGCAAGTGTAGACATTTCGTGTGATTTGTTCTCATTCAAAAAATACACTTTCATCAGCCATTACGTTATAATAAACTTAGGTTTCAACGAAAATACTTAATTCAAAAAATTACTGGTGCCGAAATATGTATTACATTATTATAATTATGTTACATACATATATGTTCTGATACCACTATGTATGTAGTGATTTATTTATGTTGAGTCACTTAATTTCAGCTTTGCTACCATAAAGATTTTGCAGCACTAGCATCAGTGGATTCTCTAATTTAATTTAATTTAATTTAATAGAGCAGGGTCAGATTTAAAACTAGTTGAGACATCGTTTGAACATTTAGAAATATACCCTGATTATGATTCGAATTTTCTTTCTTTCAACTCAAACATCACAACAAAGGTTCAATGTACTATTCCACAGGGAACAAAACATACGTTTTAATATGCATAAGTTATTTTATGAGACACAGCAAAAATCAATGGAACATAAAACATTAGGCGTTTATAAACAGTTGACTGCCCTTGGCCCTTTCCATCAAATAATTCCTAAACCAAATACCTTAAACATTTATAGATGTAATAATGTATGCCCACTTCTTCTTATTTATTTATCTGCAAGTATCACTTATAAACATCATCGGGATATTTGCTTTTGATGCTAATTACTGGGTCTTCCCTATTATCACGCATCTGTCATCATTGCTAGATTCCAAGTATACGCAATAAAGGTGTGCTGATTTTCATTACGTAAAAGGGACTAGACTATTTTGCTCGGTTTGGTGACGTGGATTTTAATGGTTGCACTGTGATTAAGGTCTGAATAATGATTACGGTAAAGGGATTATACACAATAAGAATGAAGCAGCGGCGTAGCTAAAAACGTGATTCCCTATGGTAAGGGTGACCAGCGAAAACAGAGGTCACACAGAATATTGGCCGGATGCAAATGGTTCCTTATGCACAAGACACTGCGTGTAACGTTCAAACTTTAAAAAAAAAAATATATATTTACAAGATCTGTCCTTGATCATCTCATCAAGGGGAAACAATAAAGGGAATGACGGTACAATCGGTGTAACCATGATGTAGTAATTTAGGGGGACAATGTAGGCCTTGAAAAGGTTAATTATTAATCCCTGCGGCCTTCAATAAATGTTGTCAATTACAGTTCGGCCATCGGTTATTAAAAAGGTTTGCCACCTCTGCCTTATGGGATGAAAATTACACAGGTTATTTTTATGATATACTTATTTATAACCTAAGAATTGAAATTAACATACGTTTTCAAACGCCAATGTCATTCCGTATGACAGCAACAACAAAAAATCACACTTCTTTTGAGAATTTGAAAATGAACATAACTCATACAAAAATCATGCCAAAATAAACAAACAACACTGCAGCATCAACGCGACAATAAGTTTTTACCTTTTATTTCAGTTCTAACCTTGTTTTGTCTCTGCCCCTGCATTCCATTCAATTTATGCAAAGGGAGTATGTGTAAAGTATGAATAATTTAGTTTTATGTATTCAAATACTTTGTATCTCAGTAGGCCTATAATTATGTTATTTGCATGATATAATAAAATACACGCATCGTACGTTCTGCATTCACGTTGTTGTTTGAATGGTTTTGTATTTTCAACATTGCTCAATAATAATTCCATGGTGTGTGATATTACGTGAATTGACATGAATTTACAAACTCCATTTATCCTTTCTTTAAATTTAGACAAATATCTCAAATAAATGTAGAAACTTCATGGAGCTGAACTATGTAAACATTACTACATTGGAAGTTTACAACGATCGCCCCAGGATTTGACGAGTTTATTTACAAAATGTTTTACCTTGTACAAGTATTGTCACAGGTTCTGAATAACTTTTGAAGTTTAGACCATACCCACATTTGTTTCTATAATAATCTATAAATATGTTTTTCATACAATTCATATATATATATATATATATATATATATATATATATATATATATATATATATATGGCTACTCGGCAGATATGGTTTGGCCTCTGACCTGGCCCCATAGAGCAATAGATAATTGGCATAAGTGGACCGCCCACCAACATAGGGGCTGGTTAGCTCATTTAGTAGAGCACTCGTAAGGTATTCGAGAGGTCACGGGTTCGAGTCCGACATCAGCCAATATTTCTTTGCTCGCTACCCGTTTATATAATATTCAGGTCAGTTTCTCCCTATAAATCTACTATGTGTGCAACAGCATAAAAGGCTTGTGTCCCAAGTTGTGTGATCCCCGCTACTGCCGTTACCCAGGTTGTTTGTATCTGACCGGGCTTGATCACTGGCTACTCGGCAGATATGGTTTGGCCTCTGACCTGACCCCATAGAGCAATAGATAATTGGCATAAGTGGACTGCCCACAACATAGGGGCTGGTTAGCTCAGTTGTTAGAGCGCTCGTACGGTATTCGAGGCTAGGCTCCGTCAAGGCGACGTCAACTACCGACGCTGTGCCGATCATAAAATATTACTTTGGCCCAACGTATGACCAGTACGTTGTACTAACGTTGGACATGCTGACGTTCGTCCAACATGTTCGAACGTTGTGGGGACATTGGTTCAACGTTGGCCCAACGTCTTCGACGTTGCCCAGTGGAAAAAACTAACGTCAAGGCGACGTCCATTGCCAATTCGTATGTTTGCCAACGTTGGGCCAACGTATGCATGTTAGCTGGGTAGTTAGCAGTGAACTTGATGGTGGGATGGAATGAATTAATGTAGCTGATGAATTCATCTAGGCTATATTGGTCACCACACCAGATGGAGAAAATATCGTCAATAAATCTCCACCATACCAGAGGACGGTGGGGGCAGAAGACAGCAATCTGTCTTCAAGGTCAGACATAAACATATTAGCGTTTGAGGTTGCCATCTTAGTGCCCATGGCTGTACCTTGTACCTGGAGAAAGTTTCTAATAATAATAATGTGTGGACTTATATAGCGCACGTATCCACCAACTGAGTGGTGCTCAAGGCGCATAATATTATTACCCCTGCTCATAAGGCTCATAAGGCTCATAAATCATTCCTAAAACCATCTCAGCTCCCTTGGGAGTATACAGCTCAATTGCTGCCATTACAGCGCATATAGGGCTAATCAACCAACTCTGCCCTCACAGGTACCCATTTAACCCCTGGGTGGATGAGAAGCAATACGGTGTCTTGCTCAAGGACACAAGTGTCACGGCCGGGATTCGAACCCACATTCTGCTCCTAACACCAGAAGGCTGAGTCCGGTAAGCTAGACCGCTCGGCCACCACACTCCACTCCACTTCTGTCTAGTAAAGTGAATTTGTTTTGGGTCAGTATGTGTTGGATAAGATCTGTGAGGTGTCTCACAGAAGGTTTGGTTTGGTTGTTGGATCTAAGAGCATTGGCACATGCACTTATGCCCTCACTATGGGGGATGTTAGTATATAAGGAGGAAACATCCAGAGTGACAAGGAGGGTAGAATTGGGTATTTGATGTTTAATACCCTCTAGTTTACGGAGGAAGTCCGTAGTGTCCTGTATGAATGAATGGATATGAGAGACCAGAGGGTTGAGGTAGCTGTCAACGAGCTCAGAGATACGTTCTGTTGGGCTACCATTACCCGACACAATGGGACGACCCGGGTTATCTGCCTTGTGTATTTTGGGCAGTAGATAGAAGCGGGCCGTACGAGGATCCTGTGGGATGAGATAGTTAAAGGTATCCTTGTTAATACCGTTGCAATTATGAATTCTGACGAGGGTGTCAGAAATTTCCTTTGCGAAGGAGTGGGTAGGGTCAGTATCACATTCTATATAGTGATCAGTGTTACTAAGTTGTCTAAGGGCCTCGGCTATGTCGTCAACTCTGTTCATGACCACAACAGCAGACCCTTTGTCAGCCCGTTTGATGACTAGGTTGGTGGCTTGGCGGAGTTCAGCACGGGAAAGGTTGCTGGCACATCTAGTAGGAGGTTCCCTGTGAACCTCAGAATTGACTGAGTTGATGTAGTTATCAAGGGCTGCATCCCTATTCTTAGGGGGTACCCACACACTTTTTTCTTTAAGCGGTTGCGGCTGGGGGCCCCAGAGGGACTGTCATCTGGGGGTCCGTCGTCTGTGGAGGGCACACCGTGAAATAATTCACGGAGTCGTAGTCCGCGGTTGAAGTGGGCCGTGTCCTGTTCGAGGGAGAGTTGATTGTGTTTTTTATGCAATTCGCCCCACACAAGGCCAATGGCCACTCCAAGGTGGGGGCTACTCAGTCATTAAGTTGTTACAACAACTCCACACTGAAGAAACCAGCCGCTCGCACCGAAACAAGACAAGTTAATAACCAACCTCTTCACGGTGCGAATAGGACTGGGAGGGGTAACTAGTCAAGAACAAGGCAGTTGTTAAACTACCTCTGCCCCCCTATAAGCAATTATGGTTAAGTGTCTTGCTCAAGGACACAAGTGTCACGGCCGGGATTCGAACCCACATTCTGCTGCTAACACCAGTCCTTGAGTCCGGTAAGCTAGACCGCTCGGCCACGACACTCCACGACGCTCCTTAGGTGTGGGGCAAAACTTAAGACCCCTTGAGAGCAATTTAACCTGGGAATCACTGAGTACAATATCAGACAAATTAATTACAGTATGTGTTGGTGGGTTAGGGGTATTGTCACCAGAGGGCTTAGTGGTGACCTTTCTTGTCCTGTTGGCGTTGTAGGGAAGAACGAAGGTGGTTAATGTTGGAGGATAGAATGGCTTGGAAATGGTCCCATTCATGATCATTAGAGCAGGCCACTTTCAATTGAGATTCTGTACTCTCAATATCAAGTGACTGCTTGTCAATGCATTTTAGGCATTGGACTTCGAGAAGTTCAAGTAAATGGAAGGAAGTCTTGGTTAGTGTGTAATGCAGGGTCTAGGTCCCCAAAGGAGGGGCTGCATTTGATTTTGAGACCCTTGGGGAGAATACGGGTGAGATTGATAACGTACTCTCTTTTCCACAAGTTTGCGCAGCTTTTGGAAAAGGTATTTAGTATTAAGCGATGACATAGAGAAAAGCAATATGCACTATGTATGAAAAGGGCTGAAAAGGGCTGAAAAGGGAGTTTTTTATAGGTAAAAATGAGAAGCTGTAGAGGGAAAGGGTTAATATAAGCTGTAGAGAACGGGTTACAATACATACCTGAAAAGAGAACGGGTTAAAACAAATACCTGCAGAGAGAACAGGTTAAAACAGATACCTGAAAGAACGGGTTAATACAGAAAGCTGTGTAGAGGATGGGTTAAAACAAATACCTGAAAGGAGAACGGGTTAAAACAAATACCTGAAAAAGAACGGGTTAAAACAAATAACCTGAAAAGAAAATGGGTTATACGAAGATGTGGAGAGAACGGGTTAAAACAAATACCTGCGGAGAGAACGGGTTATATATATCTATATATCTATGTATCTATATCTCTATATCTCTATATCTCTATATCTCTATATCTCTATATCTCTATATCTCTATATCTCTATATCTCTATATCTCTATATCTCTATATCTCTATATCTCTATATCTCTATATCTCTATATCTCTATATATATATATAGAGAGAGAGAGAGAGAAAATAAATTGCTGATGCCGGACTCGAACCCGCGACCTCTCGAATACCAGACGAGCGCTCTACCAACTGAGCTAACCAGCCCCTATGTTGGTGGGCGGTCCACTTATGCCAATTATATATTGCTCTATGGGGCCAGGTCAGAGGCCAAACCATATCTGCCGAGTAGCCAGGGCTCAAGCCCCGGTCAGATGCAAACAACCCGGGTAACGGCAGTAGCGGGGATCACACAAACGGGACACAAGCCTTTTATGTGGTTGTACACAAAGTAGATTTATATGGAGAAACTGACCTGAAATATTATATAAACGGTTCGCGAGCACAGAAAAATTGGCTGATGCCGGACTCGAACCCGCGACCTCTCGAATACCAGACGAGCGCTCTACCAACTGAGCTAACAAGCCCCTATGTTGGTGGGCGGTGCACTTATGCCAATTATATATTGCTCTATGGGGCCAGGTCAGAGGCCAAACCATATCTGCCGAGTAGCCAGGGATCAAGCCCCGGTCAGATGCAAACAACCCGGGTAACGGCAGTAGCATATATATATATATATATATATATATATATATATATAATATATATATATATATATATATATATATATATATATATATATATATATATATATATATATATATATATATATATATATATATATAGCCTGTATATAGCCTATATATATAGGAGTGTAGGCCTATATATATAGGAGTAATCACTGTGACTATCAGTTGTCTGATGATCGCATAACGCGTGAAACTCGGAGTTACAACTACCAGCATTCCACTAGTTTTACTACAAGTATATATATATATATATATATATATATATATATATATATATATATATATATATATATATGTATATAAATTTCTGCGGCGTCACGACCCAGTGCAGTGAGGAAGGGGAGACCTGGAGCTGATAATAAGTGTAACCCCTAAACAGTAACGCTAACAATTTTCATGATGCTATCTCTAGCTACATGGAATGTTCAGGGACTCTCTTACAACGAGAACCTACATAAGACAGAACTATTGATTGGTCAGTTCATAAACTCAAAACTAGACATCTGTGCCATCCAAGAAACCAAGACCACTGCAGCAGATGAGATAGTTATCAAGGGTCAGAAGTTGATATTGTTTGATAGTAAATCGAGACACTATGGATTGGGATTTATAGTCAGTCCCAGGCTCGCAGCCCACATTGTGTCATACCAGAGTCTTAGTGACAGGGTTGCCTACATAGATGCAAGACTCCCATCAAAATCTGGCAGCGGTTTCACAATCTTCAGACTTATCAACGCCTATGGACCCACATCTCAGCTGGCTAGGAAAAGCCCAAACCAGCTCAGCTTGTTCTACAAACAGCTTGCTAAAGCTATTGATCTGCCGGCAAGATATGAATATTATCTTCTGGGAGACTTTAACTCTAAGCTTGGGACTTTGTCGAGGCTGGACATCGATGATGGGATCGTCACCAACCACATGGGTCGTTATGGGACTGGAAAACGGAACATCAACGGAGAGGCTTTGTTAAACTTTCTTGTGACTCATGATCTGTTCGCTGCAAACACGGCATTCCAACACCCCTGCCGTCACCGAATAACTAGGATGGGCTACATTGCTAAGCCTGGCAGATCAAGGTTCAGCAAAGAAACTGTACCCACTTTTGTTCAGATAGACTTCATACTGTGCAAGAGTAAATCAAAATGTCTGCTGAAGAATGCTAGGTCCTACGAGAACCCACGCCTCATTGTTGGGTCAGACCACCGACCCGTAGTTGCTCAGACTGACCTGAGTAAACTTGTACTGATACACAAGAAACGCAAATCAAAAGTTCAGCGGTTTGATGTAGCGAACCTTGTAACAGATCCAACTGTAAAACAGCAGTATCAGACAAAACTGAGCTCCAAACTGGAGGTGTTAGATAGCTCTAAGTCTCCTGCAGAGACTGGGCGATCTCTTTACTACCATCAAGACCTCTGCGACAGCGACCATCGGAATCGCTAAACCATCCCAACAGAAGAATTTCAGCCAAGACTGCAACCTTGTTAATCTTGTCGAGTGTCGAGCAAAGTTGAGATCAGAACTCACAGCTGACAACAGTGGGTTCGACAGAACATCTATACGATCTCATATAAACAAGACGGAGAAGAAGATCCAGAAGCGCCTAAGTGAGATAGCAGTAGCCAGAACAGACCAACTGTGTGAAACGATCAACTCCACTGACAGTAGCCGCCAGATGTACGAAGCCGTTAGAGAACTCTCTAACACCAACAAGAAGAGCTCCATCGTCTACGTACACAATGAGAGTGGCTTAAATGTCTGCTCAGATTCCATCAAGGCTAAACTGATCCAAAGCTATTTTGAGAAACAGTTCACGGACACCAGTGATGCACCTCTACCTGCGTTTGACGGAGACCCTAAAGCCCTAGACATCCCAATAACAAAATTCGAAGTAGCTACTGCAACAGCCAAGCTGAAGAATGGCAAGGCTAATGGACCTGACAACATCCCTAATGAGCTTCTCAAAGCATGGCATCCTGAATGTAATTCAGTCTATGCCGAAATCATCAACACATCCTTCGCTACACATAGTCATATACCTTCAATAGGCCAAGGCATCCTCGCGCCTCTCCAAAAACCTGGCAAGCCCAAATGGTCCCCTCAAAAGCCTCAGACCCCTAATGCTCCTCAACGGCTCCAGGAAAATACTGTCCCTCATCACTCTTAATAGAATCTGTCAGAATGTAGACATATACACAGGCCCTTGGCAGGCAGCCTACAAGAACGGTAGAAGTTGTGCGGACTTAGTCTGGGCACAACGTATGCTTATATCTGTTGTGAAGAACAAGGAATGGGAGTTTTCGAAGATGGGCATTGATATGAGCTCAGCATTCGACACCATCAAACGAAGAACAGTCCTAAAACTCTTAGTTGAAGCTGGATGCACTGACGACGAAGTACACTGCAAATCTTGTTGGTCAAAATTTGCCCAACATTTTTGCCCAACGTTGGTTCAAATATCAACTGTCTAAATTATTGGGCATAGCTTAACCAACAGTAGTTGGGCAATAACTTTTATCCAATAGTTGGGTGAACACTTTGACAAAACAAGTTGGTCAAATCATTTTACCCAACGTTTGGGTGATGACAATTGACTAAGAGTTGGGCAAGTTTGTTTACTAAAATGTTGGTTAAAATTTTACCCAATAATTTAGACAGTTGATATTTGAACCAACGTTGGGCAAAGGTGTTGGGCAAAGGTTGTTACCCAACAAAAGTAGCAATTGATTATCTGTTGGTTACTCCTTTAATCCAATTGTTGGGCATAATATGACCAACAATTTGTTAATAATAATTAAACAGCTGCAAACAACATCTTGGAGTTTGTAAATTCAATTTATTCAGCATAAATTCAACATCTAAAGAATACAATACAATACAATACAAGTAACTCTATATACAACAATCCAAAGTTTTAAATTCACAACTCATATCAGCAAGTTTCATACCCTTTAATAAATTTCTTTTAAAAAATTTAATTGATTTGTAGACCTACAATTATGGCCTTTCGCCGAGACAAACAATTTGATATGTTTTTACAAGATTTAACAGTTCAACCCAAAAATACATTTTTTTACCATTTTGGCTATTTTTACTCTAAAATCCAAAACTGTACATCAGACATAGCAAAAACTATATTGTGAATCCTTATGCGAAGACAAACAAATTGATATGCTTTTCAATTGTCTTAATGTTTGACCTTTGTATGACATTTGAACCAATTTGTTTATAATTTTACGCATAAGGGATCATAATCAGCATTGACTAAAATCACTTCTCATACTTCTGTGGCCCACTGTGTAGACCCCACTCATTTTTAAGGATTTGTGAGGAGCTGGCCCGCAAGTACAAGTAGCCAAGTGTGTTATTTATGTAAAGTAGACACCAATAAATAAGAATATCTGAGGATTACCAAAGATGCACTTTTGACCTTTCAGCCCTTTTCTCAACATTAAATAATAGAACCAGTCACAAATATATTGCACAATATATTAACACATTGGAATTCAATATTATATTGCACAATAAAATAACACATTGGAATTCAATATTATATTGCATAATAAAATAACACATTGGAATTCAATCTGGCTATTGCTGGAGCAACATTTTGAGTTCAGCATAAAGACAGCGCACAGCCTGCAGATGGTATTCCCCATGAGTGCATGGGTTACATTTCTATAAATAAATTTGTGCATTGAGTGTCTTTAGTTTAACCCTTCTTCATAATTTAAGGCATTGACACAAAATAATAATGTTGACTTTCCAAATTACTTGTACCTTTTGATGTAACTTGTCACGAATGCTGTAAAAACAAGTAATCATACCACTACTTGGAATCCTCATCCACCATGAACAAATCTTACTTCATTCTCCTCACATTCTACATGCTTTGCAGCTTGGCTGGGAAATTTAAACAGCTGCAAAAGTTCAAACAATGTCAAGTTTTGTGTGCATATATGCTGATGTATTGCTATCATTCTTTCAAGTGTACACATTTCTACTTTTTTTTTTTAATTTTCAAACACTTTCAAGAGAACTTTCAAAGGAAGACTTTAAAATGCTTTTTGAAATAATTAAAATTTCTTAAAGAACTTTTAAGGTGATTATGTACGAACCATGACCAAACCTTTATTCTTCTCATGTAATTCTCAAGCTATACAGCTTGGCTAGGAAATATCAACAGCTGCACATACAAATACATAAAAATACATGTTAGGTCATTCCATGCGATGGTTTTTGTCACGTTACACATTTAAAAAAAAAACATTTTCGCTGACACCCCCTCATATTTCATAAATGATGGTGCACTAGAACAAAAAAAAGTAGAGACCTGAAATTTTCACAATTTGCTTTTCTCATAAGTATCTTTCAGTACACCAAAAGAGAAAAAAATCTAAGATTTGACAGTGAACTCCATTTGTTGAGTTGGCATGGAATGACCCTGTTGCAAAAGTTCAAACAATGTTGACATTTTTAAACATGTAAACACATCTTTTTACCCTTTTTTCAAGTACTTTTAAGGAACTTTCAAGGTCTTTAAAATGCCTTGTGATTTTTTTATTAACATAACTTTTAAGGTGAGTCTGTAGGAACCATGAACGAATTTCAGTCACTTTATTCTTCACATGATTCTTCAAGTTTTGCAGCTTGGCTGTGGGTATATGCTCTGTAAGCTCTGATGCTTGGATGCAAGATGTGTGGCTTTGGACCAGGCTGACGACATCACACATGCTATAATATTACACATAAATAATAATTATCAAAATTAAATTGTCATGTACCACTTTAGTATAGCTCCAATGTAACCATCCTTTGTAGAATAACAAAATCCCTGTCCAACAAAATGGAAGAGTCCATATTTGATGCGCATGTGAGGTGGGCATCTTCTATTTTTTTTTACAGGTGAAACTATTTAAAGCCCATATGAGGGGTAAGAGAATAATAAATGTGACCGCTCCAGATGAGGAATGTCCCCCAAGGGAGTTTTACATGTACATGTAATTTGATACCGAAGCTCAAACATAATGAAAAACCTTAGAAAAAACGATTTTTGGTTCAGGATTTTTAGGTTGCCTAAATCTTTCTTGCTGTCGTCTTTTCTTTATGTCAAAAGATTAAAAAAGTTTAAAATAAAGACAATTTCTGAAGCGTGTTTGTGTCCTATTTACCGCAGAATGTTTGTGAACAACTCACAAAAGACCGATAAACATGCCCTTTTTGAACCGTCATCGCTGCCCAAAATGCATTACCGTATCGCGGCGCGTATACACACACCAACAGAAAGGTCATGACCTCCCCTGTCTATTTATTGCACAGGCTTGCATGCAGAGCCTGTAACTAAAGACAACTAACTACACCTCTTTGTTTTACTCCACTATGCCTTCGTTTTGAAGTTATTTGATAAAATATATACCTTTTTGCATTATCGCAAGCGATGGCAAAGATTGCAGCGGATTATAATCTACATGGAATCCGTTGCAGATAGCTAACGATTTTACGGACCGATGTTCAGCACAAGTTTCAATGGGTGCGAAAGGTGGTGTGTATATGAATCATGCACGGCGGAATCTCGTGCCTACTTATTCTTTTGTACTGAAAACAAAACGGTGTGTCACTTAAACACATGGCTCAGTAGCTTCTATGGGTATTATATATTGGTTTTGTTGTTAATATCTTACCTGAGAAAGTTTCAATGAGGCATTCCATGCCCCAATCTCGAAGGAGATCTGCGACCTGCTGTTGACCTTGATCGTCCGCCATGGTGTGTGATGTGGTGTACGGTGATAGTGCAGAATGTGTGTTTCGCGCGCGCGCGTTAACGGGAGTGAATGCGAATCCCGGGAACTTTGCCCAACACACCCTGCTGCAGTGTGCCCAACACAATTGGTTAATAAAAATCCCTTTAAAAAGTGAGGTCGCGTGATAATTTTGTCCAACTTATCGGCAACTCTTTGCACAACCACTTGATATAAACATTGGACCATCCAGTTAACCAACAATTTGGTCAAGTCTGCCCAAACGTGTTGGGCAATGATTTCGTTTAACCAACTGCCAATATTTTTAACCAACAAGTTAGTAATGCGTTTAACCAACACAATTTGTGACCAACAAATTTGCAGTGTAAGACTTGTGAGATATCTGCTCTCTAACACCAAACTCCAAGTAAGAGTGAACAACGAGCTGTCAGACGAGTTTGAAAGTACCCTTGGTGCTTTCCAAGGTGACAGCCTCTCGGGTAAATTGTTTACCCTAGTACTTGCTGGAGCGTTGTATGAAGTTAGAGAGAAGACAGATAGAAACGAGCCACCACTATCTATCGAAGGTGTGCCAGAAGAGTGGGAGGATGCGGACGACGTCGACTTTGAAGACGGGAAGATGGAGAAGCTGGAGAAGATGTTTCCTCTCATCAGACAAGTCCTTTCTGAGTGGAACCTGTTTGTTAATGATAGCAAAACAGAGTATGCTAAAGTACACCTAGCAGACCCCGGCGATCTTACTCCTAGTGGTAAGAGCGTTAGGAAAGAGAAACTTGAACCATGGAGGTCAAACAAATCTCTTGGCTCTCTCCTGTGCAGCGAAAAGGACATAAAACAACGATGTAACCTTGGCAACGCAGCGTTCAACAAGTACGAGAAGTGCTGGCTTCAGGGACCTAAGATCCCCCTCCCTACCAAGATCAAACTGTATGATGCACTTGTTGCATCAGTAATGCTCTACAACAGCAACAGTTGGTCAGCACCCGCTGTAGTACTGGAGCAACTGGACATCACGCACCGCAAACACCTGCGTCGCATACTGAAGATCCACTGGCCAAAAGGGACAATCAGGAATGAAGAGCTCTACAATCGGTGCAGCACAAATAAACTTTCGGAGAGAGTCTGTAAACTGAGATGGATTATGTTTGGTCATGTCTTGAGACTTGATGAGCAAACCCCTGCATTTGCATCCCTAAAATTTGCTATTACCAATAATCTTAAATCTAGAAGGGGTAGACACCAGAGTAATATTTTCAATCTGTTAGTCAATGATCTAGAATCTAGGAAATTAAATATGAAAACCATTATTGATTTGTATGAGATAAGAGAAATGGCTCTGAACAGACGATTGTGGCGTGAAAGTTTTTAGTCGTTGTTATTTTGAGGGGACTTATTGGTCTCATAAGCGGATTGCTCTTTAATTTAAATTATTTTGCTATCTTAATGTGGGAGCAGAACAAGTTTAGGGCCTATATATATATATATATATATATATATATATATATATATATATATATATATATATATATATATATATATATATATATATATATATAAGTGAATAGTAAAGGTGAAACAGTGCTCACCGGATAGTTATACCCGAGCTATAACTATCCGGTGAGCCTTTACTATTCACATTTTATATATATATATTACAGTGCTACGCAGCATCCCTACATTTATATATATATATATATATATATATATATATATATATATATATATATATATATATATATATATATATATATATATATATATATATATATATATATACGATGTTGTTTGTTTTCGTCGAACTGATCGTTTGAGAATCATTGCACAATTAATAGAAGGGGTTTTCATTACTTCATTACATTTGAAGGTATTGTACCGAAATGGTAGCCTTGGTGCTTGTGTGTTGGTCGCGCCGTGGTGCTTAGGCGCGCCATAGTAGCAGCGCATGCGCCGTAGGTCGGGCATGTGTTGCGTGCGTGGTGGGTGCCGGTGCACGTACGTTCTGCTCCCATTGGCCCTGCAATATTTAGTTTAGAATCGTGCACCAGCGTGCTGGTACCCGCGCAGGCAAGTAAAGTTCCCGCGGTACTGCAACATTCCTTGACAACAGAGGTCGCCCAAATGTAAACAATCAACTTTGACACTATCTAGCGCGCCGAGTTTAAATAACTTTTCCTTCAAATTGACGTTACAAACACTCCAACTCATGAATAAACGACACACAAGAACATTGAGTGACAAAACTACCAAGAAGATGTGTAATGGACCAGAAATTGGTTGCTAAGGTAATTTTTTTTTTTTAAAGTAAGGGTTAAAAAACACTTAATTTAAATCCATAATTTCTCAGTTTCAAAAGTTTTTGTGAAGAATTGGAAAATAGTTTTCACGAGATGAATGGTTTGAATTTACCAACACGCTTACACTTTCTTACTACATTTTTTCCTTTTCCTTTTTGGGGCATTTTAGAAACTGTAAAATGGAGCATCATCTTACTGTTCTGGAAGCACTTTGTCGAATCTGTGGAAACAGACAAATAAGCTCTGCCTATAAAGCGAAGCGAAAATCTAAAACAGTTGTAGTGATATGGTGATATAACATAAATTAATCAGAAAATTAATTATTGTTATTAAAATGATTCCCTTGCTTTACACGCGAGCTGCATGCATACGCGTGCTGCATGCGTGCGTAAGCGTATGCGTGAGTTGATCTTTCTAAGAAAATAATATTTTGTTCTAGAATGAAAATAATAAGTAAAGAGGTTAAATAATGTTTGCTGATGGAATAAGAAGTCAGGCGGAGATTGATTGGGATAAAGAGAGGAACTGATGAGTTTGCATCAGTGACTAATAAAAGAAGTGATCGTCAACTGGTAATCCTGTCTCATTGTTGTGTGTTTATTCAATCTTTGGCTCAATCGATAAACCCCGGACTTAGCACGAAGTCATTTACAATCACTTGTACGAGAGAACTCTACACCAAACTCAAGCCGCGTTTGTATGCAAGGATCAAGGACACTTTCTCACAAGATTTGACATGTGATAAGCCCCAGTAGCACCCTTCTCATATCTGCTTAAGCTGTCTGTCAAAAATCAGCAAAAACCGCAAATACCCAGAGATATCCCGTCTCCACTGGCCTGAACATGGAAATCCTTGTGAAATTTGCCGGGAGTTTTCACAGCAAAGCATAGGTGGTAGATCATGCAAGAGAATGCGAGGAAGGCCAGCAGCAACTGACCCTACGAGACATTTGGATCAACCAACAGAGATTGAACAAATCTTACAAAGGCCCCTGACAGCTCCCATCACAAAGGATATAGAGAGAATTGCCACCCATGTACTAAAGAAACTACATCATTCGGGAGGGGTAACAACAGAATTTTCAATATATGCAAACGTCTAGTCACTACCAAAAGAAAAATGATAGTAACGCAATGTTTACACATCCGTGAACTTCATACCCTCATGAATCATTTCTATTTATTTATTTTTCCCTAAAAACTTTAACATCGTTTTTATAGCCCAAATAGAAGTGCCTTAATATCCAATGACAAAAATTTCCCCGAGTTGACTATTTTATCCACGAACAAATTCGCAGGGATTTTCTGTTTGGATTTTGTGGAAATTAGGCTCAACATGACGTGAAAGAGTCCTTGTTAACATAATAAGGGTCAATACACTGATACAATCATGAATAATGCGGCTAACAGTGATGACAAAAAAAAACGCGAAAACCTCGTTTGTTTACATCGCCTACTTAGTATGCTAATAAGCCTTGAAGTCGCGCATGCGCACAAGCTAAACTTTGCCACAGAACGTACGTGCGGTGGTGGGCCGTGCGCAGCGTCAGTCAGTTGGCCAGAGCGACAGAGGAAACACGCACTTGCCAGGGCTCGATTTCACAAAGCACTAAGATTCATCTTAAGATGAGTTGTTAGTATTACCATAGTGATTTGTATTGTGACATCACACTTTGCTAAGCAATTAAGATTGATACACAGTTAAGATCAGTATTAGCTCTTTGTGAAATCGGGTCCAGGACCGCTTCAAAACGTAAGTTCCGTGGGACGGGATCTTTGCAGTTCGTTGTCAGGGACAGCGCGGTAGTTTAGCGGGGCGACTACTAGTTGGTGTGCTTTCAGGGAACAGCACGGAGAGCTTAGCTGGGCGGCTATCGGGATATTTTTGACGGCATGACTTTGTCGAGTAATTCTGTAGCATTCAGCACTTGGCTCCGTTAAGTTATAGTTTTCCCCCACTCTCCGTCAGTAATTCACACTCACCTTAACTAATTCTTACTCACCTCACGTAATTCCTACTCACCTTAAGTAATTCTTACTCACCTCAAGTAATTCCTATTCACCTTAAGTAATTCCTATTCACCTTAAGTAATTCTTACTCACCTTAAGTAATTCCCATTCTCCTTAAGTAATTACGCTTCGCCTTCAGTAACTTAATATGCCTTAAGGGTCCAATCATTGCCTTAAGGGTCCAATCATTGCCTTCAGGGACAAACTTCTGCCTTAAGGAGCTCCTTATTTATTGCACCATAGAATAAATAGCTTGAATTAGAGTTGTGCCTCCATGTTATTTTTTGGTCTGTCTCGTCTGTCTACGTTTAAGTGGTGTCACGTGCGGCGATAAACGGTCTCCATAGGACCTGC
The DNA here is from genome assembly GCA_029582265.1 of Zoroaster sp. YZ-2022. NCBI lineage: Eukaryota > Metazoa > Echinodermata > Asteroidea > Forcipulatida > Zoroasteridae > Zoroaster > Zoroaster sp. YZ-2022. Next base: position 9,760,935 of record CM055835.1, on the reverse strand, counting down.
CTTCAAGTACCGGCTGGACTGCCGCTCGCCCGGAACGGTACGGGTTTCGCCACATTGGTGTCAGGAGTGGGATAAGGCGTGACACTTATTTAGGGACAGGCTGGAGACTGCACGAACAGTCATGGACCTGCAGGACTCAAAACTAATGGAGGAGGAGCTCGCAGTCCTGAGGATGGAAGCTCACAGAGCCGAAAGCATGTACGAGGATGCAGTTAAGGAGAGACAGGACATGGAGGATGAACTTCGGAGGATGCGCCTGCAACTGACGGAAAAGGAACAAAAACCAATACCTGTAGGGAGGAACTCATCAGACATATTCCTATGCACACCTAGTCCTGCGGCTTCAAGTACAATCAGGATGACTCCAGGAGTAGGAACGACACCTGCAAATACGTTGGCAGATTCAACATCTGCAGTTAAGGAGGAGGAGCCTGTCCAAGAGGATAACATAAGGAAACCGAATATCTGCCCAGATCGGTTCAGTGGAAATGTCCCTTGGAAGGACTATAAAGCGCACTTTCAGGCATGCTGTGTGGCAAATGGCTGGAAGGATAGCCAGGCAGCGGTTTTCCTCGTGGCAAGCCTTCATGGTATTGGGATGCCAGCCAGAAGGAAAGAAACCGACGCTTCAAGAACTGATCCGCCAATTGGATCAAAGGTTTGGCCCTGGCCAACAGGCAGACTTCCACTTAATGGAGCTTCGTCACCGCAGGCAAGGAGAAAAGGAGACACTCCAAGAGCTGGGGCAAAGCATATAAGTGAGTTATCAACGTTGGCGTACCCAGAGTTGTCTGACGAAAGTAGGGAACGCCTTGCCAAGGGACACTTTATGGACGCTATCGTGAATAGGGCCATAAGAGAAGGGATATTTCGGGCAAGGACCGACTCCCTGGACAATTCTATACGGGCTGCCTTGCAGACGGAGAGCTTCTTGAGAACCGAAGAACGGAGGACAATGGACCAAGCAAAGGTGAAATTTGCCAGAAGTCTCGAGGGCCCCGATGAGGGATTAACAATGCAGGGACTAAAGGAAGAGATCCAGGACACCCAGGAGTGTATGGGTCAGGCCCTTGGAAAAATTCAGTCAATGTTGCACAATTTATCAAGGGATAGGGATGGTTCCGCAAGGAAACTAGGAAAGGACAATCATACAGGCCCGAGGAGAATCTGGAAAGCAGAGGCAGGGGATATCTGCTACAATTGTAAGGAGAAGGGGTACTTTGCAAGGGATTGTCTCTCACGCAAGAAAGCAAAATTCGGGAAACGACGGTCAGCCCACCGTGGGGCCCAAGGGGGGGGGGGGGCTGGACGAGAAGGAGGGCCAGACAGGTACCAATGGACATCCTTAGGAAGGCGAGAATCAAGGCCAATTCTTCCCTTAAGGGATCATGTAAGGGGAGGACTCTATGTGTCTGCTCAAGTCAAGGGAGTGAAAGCACGGATGCTAATTGATACTGGTGCTACAGACACTGTACTTTCCTCAGAGATATACTACAAGATGGCACCGGAGGGAAGGCCCAGATTGGATACGGAGGGATCTAAGCTGTATGGGGCAGATGGCGGTTCAATAGAGACGATAGGTGGAGCTTGGCTTGAACTTCAGGTGGGTAGGACTACCTACCCAATACGTGCGATATTCGCTAAACTGGAAATGGAGGGGATCCTTGGAATGGACTATATGCTACCTACAAATGGACATTTGGATTTTAAGGAATTGATTTTAACCTTAAACGGGGAGAGGATCAGGTGCCAAAATAAAAAAGGTTCTAACTTCTGTGCACGGGTCATAGTGGAGGAGACGACGAATGTACCCCCAGGCAATGAGGCACTTGTTTCAGGAGCAGTGACAGAAGGATTTTCGGGGCTGGGTGTGATGGAACCTGCAGGGACAAATGAATTGGCCGCCAGAGGACTAATAGTTGCGAGACTGTTGGTAAGACCCGATAAGGGAAGGCTGTCTGTTCGTGTTTTTAACCCAGGAAGGAGGACCTGCATAGTTAAGAAGGGCAGCATGGCCGGGTTTCTCACTCCAGTACATGAAGAGAATGTGGAGGAATACAAGCAGGACCAGATCGAAAAACTTTCTGGGCAGGTGCCTGAGCACATACGGGACCTGTATACAAGGAGTATCGAAGGAGTCGATGCGGCGTACCATTCACAGATAAAGGGGTTATCATGTGAATTCAGTGATATTTTCTCGAAGGGAAGCGACGACATAGGATGCACAGGATGTGTGGAGCATCACATTGATACAGGGGCTGCTAGACCCATAAGGGAAAGGCCAAGGAGGTTCCCTGCAGTCGAGCAGGAGGAAATCAATCGGCATGTCAAGGATCTACTTAAGGAGGGGAAAATTACACCATCAAATAGCCCTTGGGCTTCCAATGTTGTGCTCGTCAGAAAGAAGGACAGCACCAAGCGGTTTTGCGTGGATTACAGGAAACTAAACGCAGTAACAATCAAGGACGCATACCCTATCCCCAGGATAGACGATTCACTTGATGCTTTAACAGGAGCCCAATGGTTCTCGACGCTGGATCTAGCGTCGGGATATTGGCAGGTTTCGCTGGATAGGGAGGCACAGGAGAATTCTGCTTTCGTGGTCAGAGGAGGACTGTACAGTTGGCGTGTGATGCCCTCCGTCCACCTTTGAACGGCTCATGGAGCGGGTGCTGAGTGGACTTCACTGGGAAACCCTCCTAGTGTACCTCGATGATGTAATAGTATTTGGCAAGACGATACAGGAAGAGATAAGTAGGCTAAGAGTCGTGTTTCAGCGCATGAAGGGCGCAGGATTGAAACTTAAGCCAAAAAATGTGATCTCTTCAAACAAAAGGTTCACTATTTGGGCCACATCGTGTCGCCTGAAGGGATCAGCACGGACCCTGGAAAGATCGATGTAGTAAAGCACTGGCCTGTTCCTGGGTCGGTGAAGGAGGTACGGAGCTTCCTAGGATTGGCATCCTATTACAGGAGATTTATTGAGGCATTCTCATCGGTGGCGCGGCCTTTGCACCGTGTCACGGAGAAGAACAGGGAGTTTCACTGGAACCGGGGGGGGGGGGGGGCGAGGGGGGAATTAAATTAAAAAACATGTATACAACCAAAAGTAGTTGGGCACAGACAGATCATTGGGTATGAAAATTCTCAAAACAGGGAACAACACACATTGGCTTATTACACTGTTTACAGATCACACGCGTTTGTGTTCTCTTTGCCCTAGTACTACAAACAACACAGTCACGTTTTTTGCTGGAGACATTTTTTCCAGGATAGTGTTGACATGAAAAGGGTCTGGAACCACATGGAAGTTGGGTTGCATGCTGTATAACGGGGTTGTACTTCCAGGTGGATAAAAGTCCTTCGATGACCTTTACCCTAAAATCCAAATTGGAAAGGTGATGGTTTGTAGGTATGGTGTTGTATACCACAGTAGCATTCAGAAAACAGATGTCAAGATTGTTTGCGAATACTCTTTTCCACCATTTCATTGTTCTGTGCGGATGAGAGTAATACTGCACAATTTGTGCTGCCAGATCAGTTCCTCCCATGTATTTATTGTAATTGCAAACTACAGAAGGTTTTTTAATCTCGCGATGTCCGGTTAAACTGTTTTTACTACGAATCTGCTTAGTGGTGACACTGCAATTCCCGTAATTTGTCAAGAGAGTTACACGCTTTGTGTCTTGCCAGACGACGCAAAGTTGGCCTGCCTTTGTATAAAACCGGGGGTCTTCTGTTTTTTTCATTGGGAACCTTTTGGGATGAGCAGAATCAGGAATTCCTTGTGTGGTGTAGCGCACAGTTCCACAAACTCCAAATCATAGCTGTGATAACTTGGAGACCAGAGCTGGGCTGTTGTACCAATTATCCATGAAAATGACATGACCCTTGTGTTCCAGTCCTTTCACTAGATCCAAGACAACCTGGCCTGGTGCATGAAGAACGGATGGATGGTGTGTTGCCATGGTTGTAGCATGCACAGTGGAGGGTTGAATTGTTGCTGTGCTTGGCCGAGACCCTGTGAACATCTTCCAAGCACACGTATACCCGGATTCGGACTCATTTAAAGAGAAGCATTTCAGTCCCCACTTGTTGGCCTTTCGCGGTAAGTACTGCTTAAAGCTCAGTCGTCCTTTAAACTTCACCATACTCTCATCTGGTGAGAGGTTTCGTCCAGGGCTGTATATTTTGAGAAAGGTTGGCAGTACAATGTCGAGTAAAGGGCACATTTACAGTGACTGATGGTAATATAGGTTAGATATGACGAGAAAAGTGGCAGAAAAATATTTTCCAAATGTGGTTGTTCCATACAATTTGCGCAAGTTTCTGTCCCATATCTTTATGGTTGAGTGTTCCTAAGCTGGAATTAGTATAAGGAAGTTTTTAAGCACTCTTTCTATTGTGCAAAACATGGCTTAGACATAATTTGTGCACTGTCACGTGATTGCAATTCATTTTCATTGTATATTCTCCTTTGTCCATGCACGGCCAAAGTAATGCATTATTGTTTTACCCACCCACTCACTCAGCTTTGTAGATACCTGCAATCTTTTGTTTGTTTTGTACACGAATCTCAATAATGGACATTTCTCAGTAGTGGACCCTATTGTTCAACGTCCACTATTTGAATGCGTATACAACCCTTTTGCTGGGTCAAATATTCTTGACCCAATTCTGGGTCAATTTTCTTATCGGTGACGTCATGTCAGCAAATCAGCCAATTTGATTGGACGAAAAGAAATACGTCACGCAGGTTACATTTTTCCAACCGCCATTTTTAACTACGATACGCTGTCATTGGAGAATCGTTTCACAATTAATGGAAGTGGTCTTCATTACTTTGTTTCATTTGAAGGTATGTAAACTTTCACATTTATTATACATGTATGTTTGTTTTAGTATACAGATAATGACTATACAAAACCATGGTTAACGTTAACATTAGTGTGCAGCAGGTCATGTGCTGGCCATGTAAATTAAATGTGTATGTGTGGTTGACTGTATGTGTATGCAAGCTATTAGTATTGTACAACCCATTGTCATTGTTCTGTACAATGCAATGGATGGAGGGGTCATCATGATATGTGGACATGATATGTTCGCTGTTTTATTAACAAAACACACACACATGGGGGGATGTTACAGTACTACTATTGCAGGCAATTTGGCTAGTAGTGTCAGCATTTTGTGTCGGTCTTGTGTGGTGGTTGCTGCACTGCAGTTTATACTGGCAATTTTCTTATTTAACTAAAGTAGGCCTGAAACAATCACCACCTTTATTGAGATAATGAAAATGTCACATCATGGAGGAAGGAAGAGGTCACATGTATTCTATTCTAATGCCTAACTTAAAGGCATTTTTCTTAAGTTGCATAATTTTTTTCCTGATAATAACATGAGGGGTTGCTGACTTATGTGTGTTTTGTTAGCATGACCCATTATTCTTCATCCCTCTTTGAAAACTTTTACATGTAATTTTGTTTTTACATGATATGTTTATATTTCAGATCAACGGTTGATCATGCTTGCTATGACATCGTGGTCAACCATCTACAGTTTACACTACTTAAGGGTCAGGATGATGAACATCATGTAAGTTTTTCTGTACTCAAACAATTATTTATTAATTTTTGATGAATCCATGCCCCCCCCCCCCCACAGAAAAAAAAGAGAAAAACAGGAACATGGGCAGATTAAGTGTGGAAAACTAATATTACTTAAGGCTGTGTGTTTTTGGTTTATATTTCAGGAACCGGATACCCCAAAAAGGGGAATTTTCGGCTACCCGTAAATAATGTAAAACATAAAATACTCCCGAATGTATAAAATATCCAATATGAACATAAGTTTCTCTTGTATAATTAGAGTCATAATAAATGTGGACTTATTGTAATACTTTTTCCTGCCTCAATATTAAAAATGACTTGAACACAAAAAATGTTAACAAAAAATTGGAGACTTCCATTTGTGTGGCTTAAATGTTTAGCCACCAAGTCATTTATTGACGGGTAAGGATGTGACTGTTAATAACCTATTGCATTTTAAAGTGCATTCTGGGAATCTGGTGACAAATCCCATAGCATACAAATCATTTGAAGTACACAGGCATAGGCCTAATGGTGCACCAAATTTGTAAAAGATGTGTTGTCGTTCAATTCCTAGCATGCATTGAGAAAGCTTAAAATGTTTATTGTTTCTTTTTACATTGAATAAGTGATTAATTAGCCATCATTTTGTAAGCCTTGTGAATTCTTAGGCATGTATCATCACCATCTAAGCTGAGATTGTATTAACAGAATCTTAATTATGAATAACAATTTAGGAATTTCAATTTCTAGAAAAACTTCAACATTATATACATTGGTATCGGTATATATTGAATATACATGTATCTTATTTAGTATAAATTGTACATGTCATTGTATACAGCCCATCATATCGTAACTAGACACAAGTATTAAACCTTCACACTTTTAAAATAAATTTTGCCACCCTTTTTTTTCTCCAGATTGGAACCATTGAACCCTTGTCATACAAATGTGTCACACAAACAGCTACTTGTGCTACCGCTACGAGGTGTGTCAGAGTCTGTATAACTTTGTAATCCAATGGCCAAGAGTTGAAGTTTATCTATTCTTCAAAGGAGTTAATGTATGTTTCAAATTAATTTATATGGACCTATCCTATATCTGTGGCAGTCTGCACCTTCATGGGAATTGTTTTTTCAGGACCTTAAGACACATCTAGGTTATTCAAGGTATTTTTTTAACATGTTAGAACAATGATAGTACTGAGGAATCTTTTTTTGACTGGACCCAAAAATCCCCACAAGTGTGTAGTTATTATAAAACAATATCTGTTGGGTGATCTAGTAAAATGTATATTGCTGACTGTGAATCCCTGGGCCATGTAAACACAGTAAACATCCCCCAATCTTCATTGCATATGTGTCAGCCTTGGTATACATTTTGCCAGATTACCCAATTAAAGTTCATAGTTATTTTTATGCAAGCATTGGGATAGTTCAACCTAAGTACTGACCATCAATTCCATAAACACAAATTGGTGTAAAGATATTAAAGGGACAGTGTTGTCACGATCAGAGCAGACTTTCTACAGGGCATGGAATCGGTATCCTAGTTAAAGATGAACACAGTGTCTGAAAATTACTGGCTCATTTATGCAGCAGCAACGCGAATATGACCTTATCATGTGAGTATTATTTTCAGTCACTGAGTTAATCTAGAACTTGAACTCTGATTCCACGTCCTGTTGATCATGACGATATTGCCACCTTTAAACAATAACTTTAAAATGACTATTTATGAACATGTATTTTAAACAGTTAAAGAGAAATAAATACATATAACAATCAGAAGATCATTTCATTATTGTTTGTTTCTTTTCATTTTACAGTTATCCTTTGAAATTACATTGTGTTGTCTCCTAGGCCGTCCTAACAAGGTAAGCATGTGTTCCGTATAGAAAGATGCACTTATTTATGGCAATTTACTATAGAAATTTAACAGTTTAAGCTGAATGTAACATAAAAAACAGGAAATTTGGTTTATTTGATTGTTTGCCATAGATAAGGCTTCTTAATATATGGAAGACATGCTTATCTCATTAGACCCGGAATCCGGGTCAACATTAACCTGACCCGTTAGTCTGGGTTGGATATGACCCGACCCTTTCCGGGTCATTCTGACCAGTAAAGTTGGGTCAGATTATTTGACGCGTTTTCCGGGTCAAATAATCTGACCCAACTTGTTGGGTCATCCTGACCCGGAAGTGTCGGGTCATATCCAACCCGGAGTATTGGTCAGATTTGACCCATTGTGGGTCAAATCTGACCCGGGAGTTTTTAGAGTGTACCCACTCCTCCACCCCCCCCCCCCCCCCACCCACTCCTCGATCCACCCCACTTCCCTTCCATTCCCTGACTACCGTGTGTCAAAAAATAATCCCAATCAGTCATATTTATAATAGGGACTGTCTCTAATTATGTTTTCCCAATGCATGGGAGATAACGGGTCACAGGAACAACTGGAACGGGCTACTCTCACGCGAATTGAACTTCTTCACCAAGCTGCCCAGGCTGGCTGTAATTACAATGGAGTGTGGCTGGACTGTACTCAAGAAATATTGATTTAAAATAAAATTGAGATAAGTACATTTGTGTACGGCATATATGTGTTGTTATACTCAAACTCACAATAAATAGCACCAACTACAAATTCATTTGAATGCGACTTGGCCACAGCTTTCAAGCTTTTTTATTCAAAGAGGTTGACACCATCAACCACCGGAATACCAAACTATGGGCAAACCGGATTTGTCATTAAACAGCATTTGATAAAGACACAAAAAAAAAAAACCATGAGATACCCAAGACCTCGGAGAAAAACCAGCTGGGACCACCTATACAGCGTACCCAAGACTCTGTATACCCAGACCTGGCACCACTAACCCCCAATGGGGATAGTTATTAAAACATACATTTAAATGTTGACAATAACAAACAGTATAATGCACATGTGTAACATATGCTAATACACAGCATATCATATGAATCAATACATTATGAATCAACCAAGTGTTCGCGTCCCACCTAGGAAGCTGTGGTCTGGACTAGCCCGAGGGAGATCCCGGTACTATGAACACTTGATAACGTAATATGGAGGACTAAAATCTCCATATTATTAAGTTTAATTTTCTAGGACTGCAGTAACTGTTAATTGCCAAAACTGCTGCACCAAAAGTGGGAAGTTAATGTGCCATTCCGCCCAAACCTGCCAAACCAACAGCACAATCCCAACTGGTGGTGAAAAGGGGGCTGGAGGAGGGAAAATCATAAACCGCTAACCCCAAAACTACATGGACTTGTTAATAAACAAGGAGCTGTGACAAGAATGCCCCAAACCGCACTGGTTGCTTGACACCAAGCGCCAACCTTTACAGCGCGCAACCTGATTGGCTAAAAACCTCCACCAAAGTTTGCCACCAGACAAACTATTGGTGGATGCCTAAAAGCTGGAAACTTCCAGCCTACGCCCCTGATTGGCTGTGCCATGATCCACCCTGGGCATATAAAAGGCTTGACGTGGAAAATAGCCCATAAGCCTGCCGCTGGCTAACGAGTGCACAACAATATGCATGCCCATTGAGAAAACCCGATCCGTATTGTAAGTTGCGTATAACGCATTTGATCACTTTCGTGATAAAATGATTTACAAAAGGGGAGAGGGAAATACAGAAACATAATGATATCCGGGCCAGCAAATTGTGGCAAAACGTTTCTATTGAATCCATTAAATAACATATTCAAAACCTTCACCAATCCAGCGACAGGTACGTTTGCCTGGGTTGGAGCAGACATAAGTGAGGTTGTGTTTCTAAACGATTTTCGTTGGACCGCACAAGTATTGCCTTGGAATGATATGCTGCTTTGATTAGAAGGGCAAACAGTCCATTTACCAGCACCCAAGAGTCATTATGCAAGAGATCTAACTTTTGATAAGGATACTCCCATATTTTGCACTGGAAAGCAGCCCTTGGTTTACATTAGTGGTGGCTCTGTAGATGAACGCGAGACTGAGATGATGTCTGTTAGGTGGAACACATTCACATTTTCATATCAAATTCCAAAATAACACCAAAAGGATATAGCTGCATGTCCATTTTGCTTTGCACATTTCATACTGGATAATATTAATGAGGGTGATTTAAATGAGGTACTACAATGCAATCATTAGGTTTTATAAATGACCATTGTTAAATTAAAATTACTACCCTCATGACCAAAGTAGTAGTAGGCTAGTAATTATTGTGAGTTGCAACTGTACTCAACAGGTCACAAACTGATACAATTGCATACTCTCAGTTGATTCTGCTCCGCCATTAACATATATTGTGTAAAATAAAACAAAAAATCTTAAGGAAAACAAGGGCTGTTTCGGCCGATTGCCGAAACAGCCAATGACTCATTATACCCTAGTGAAAATAGCCAATAAGGATAATAATTAAACATCCCAAATCAGACTATTTCAAACCAAAGATTTTCAATTGGTTTCAATTAGTTAGAATTGTACATGGGTCATTCCATATGAACTCACCCAGAGGTCCCGTGATGACTAACTCAGATTTTGCTAAACAAAATTTGCAAAGTACCTTTTTATGTCATATAAACACAAGCTAAATGTTACGCTTCATCTCCTAAGGGTTTCTGAGATATGGCCCTCCAAAGATAGGGTGCCCTGCCCACTTTTTGCACTCGCGAGTTGCGAACGTTAATTTAGAGGATTTTTGTGCTGAAAGGTGCAAAACGTGGGCATGGCACCCTAGCTTTGGAGGGCCATATCTCAGAAACCATTAGGAGATGAGCCGAGAATGTTGCATGTGTTTATAATACATAGAAAGGTACTTCGAGATTTTGTTGTGCAAAATCTGCATCACTCACCATGGGTTCTCTGGTTGAGCTCATATGGAATGACTCGCATTGGAATTTTAACAAATCAAACCAGTACTAGAACCTATTAAAAGCATTTACAACCAATCCAAAAACAATTTGATGATAGAATCACACACAACACCCCCCTCATATTTGTCAATGAGTTTAATTTGTTTGTTATGAGCTGATATTAAGAAATACTATGAACAAAACATTGTCTGTGCTTAAGTCAAATAATTATGCATCTTTAATGAATGATTGAAAATGACCACTTTTCATTTGTCGACTTACAGCGTTTATGTATGTGCAACATGTCCAAATACGTTGTCATTTTGTGGAGTCCCATGGCCAAGCGGATAAGAACACTAGCTCGCAGTTTTGTGAACTCGGTCTGCAATAATATAAAATGTTCTCACTACAACAAGGCGGTTTAAAGGTAGTATACACCATTTGCTTTTGCATTTCGAAAATGGATGGGTTAGGGGATTTATATTTTATAGTAAATATTGTGACGCTGACCTGTTTTAAAGTTTTGTGTACATAGATTCTTGAAAAACCAAGATAAAATGCTGTTCTGGTAGTCTTGTGGGCTTGTGGTCAGTGTCTGAAAATGTTGGGTTTTTCCAATGATTGCCGGCCGGCAATCGTTGGAAATTGATACAAAATTCCAATTTTCTTGAGGACCACAGCACACCATGTGCCGTTATTTCACAAGATGCTTGAGACTGTTATTCACTTACAGTCAAGTAAGGTATTTCATAATAATTCACTAGTTTTGTTTTTTGATGTTTGCAAATGGTGTATACTACACTGTGCGCGATGAGTAAATATACACCCAACCAAAAAACAAAGCTCCCTCGCCCCCCTTAATACTTGGTCTGATTCAAAAACTACTGAGAACTTTTCGGTCAAATAACCATTAATCACAAAAAAAGTTGCACTTTTGTGTAATTGCATGAGAAAGTGGACCACCACGTTATTAAACATTAAATTTGAACAATTCATTTCTTCACTAAACTTTGAAGAACATGATAGTTTATGCACACCAAACAGGGAGAAAAGAAAAATAAACAATATGGGTGTGAACTTCAGTTACTTACTTGCGATCTTAAAAAAAATTGATTTCAAATCTTGTTGTTCATCTTTTCTCCCCGTGTGGTGTGCATAATTGTCATGTTCTTCAAAGTTCAGTGAACAAATGAATTGTTCCAATGTAATGTTTAATAATATATTGGTCCACTTTCTCATGCGATTACACAACATTGCAACTTTTTCAGCACTTTTTGACATAAATTGCTTAGTGTTTCTCAGTTGATTAGTGGTTATTTGACCGAAAAGTGCTCAGTAGATTTTGAATTAGAACAAAAAGTATAAGGGGGACTTTCTTTTTCGGTTGGGTGTATTGTTAAAATACACTATTTGTTTAGAAAATTTGTGTTGGGCCCAGTGTAACAAAAAGTTGACAGTAATGCTCCTTGATATTAAATATTAAAAAATTGACTCATTACTTAGTTTCTGGATCATAGATTGGCAGTTATGGTGTACTGGTAACTAACAGTTTTTCCTTTGTTTGGACCTGCTACTAGGTATTTCATTTCAATAAACGAAAAAATGGAAATATGTAAGTATTAATGAATGCAACTAATAAATGTGACCTGTTCCATCGAAACCAGAAACAAGTCGCACAGGCTGATTTTGTGCTATGACCGGATAAAATAAAATGGGGGTGAAAATTTAGTGAATTTTGTATTTGCAGTTTTGGGTGGATTTGGTGACATTAATCTTTCACCCTGTTATTTTTTTTTGATTTTGCCAGAACAAAATCAGTCAAATGGTAAAATCGTGCAATTCCTCTGATAAACCATGAAAAACAACAAAAAATGCTCAATTTTAAAATGTGTTTATCTCAAAAGTGGTTTTCCTTTAGCTGAACGAAACCACCCGTACTAAAATTAACATATAACAATAATTATGGTGTCAAATTAAAGCTAAACGTGTCCTCTTTCCATCTATACCAAAAACTCAATTTCACCAAAATATGACTTGTTTCTCGTTTTGTGAGAACAGGTCACAAATGTGGAGATGTAAAACAGAAATGAAAACAAATGAAAACAAATAAAATTTCTTTAATGTGCACCAAAAACTGTGGTGTGATTTGTGTTTTATTCATGCAGTGTTTATTTCTTAGCACAAAATACACAAAAAGTATTAAAATTTAGAAAATTATGACCAAATCACCAAGCCTTTTTTTGCACTCTTTTGCTAGGAATACCCTAACATCATTTGGAAGTAGAGATGTGCAAGTAATTTAGTGATAAATAAGACTTCAGGCTATGCATAGTGGAATGATATACGAGAAAGTTTGCTGTGGCACCATGTGACTGTAATATCTTTCACAAGTTGTGGAGGTTCTTAAAAGAACCACTTGCTTGGAAACCAAACGGTTCTTTTAAGAACCTACAAAACTCAAGAAAGAGATAATAGTCGCATGGTGCCACTATGAAAACAGATTTTCTAAAATTGTAAATAACTTGTTTATCCCATTTCCCCCCCATGGGTTTTGGTGCATACGCGACTCTAAGTGGGTCATGTCTCGAGGTGGGGACACGGTTTCTCTTGTGAGGTAATTAAGAGTAAAATTATGCAGTGCATGCTAATTGCCAAATTTATCAGGAAGCTAATGTTTAAAAATGCACAACCTTTCTCAAATGTCTTAAATACCCAAGAGAAAGCAATACATGCACATGTACTCAATAAAATTGAGTAAATTATTTGTTTAGGGGACACACAAAATGTCAATACAGTGTATTTGTGTAAACCTTGTGGAATTAACCAACTGAATGGGCTCATTGGCGGTCATAAAAATGCAATCAACAATTCCTTACTCAGCACTACCTAGTTTGAAGTTACATTTCTTAAAGGAATTTTTTTTTTTTTTTTTTTTTTTTTTAACACAAGCAATATTTGTCTGAACGTCAATGAGTCAAGTATGTAAAAATAATGAATAATAATTATCACAAAACAATGCACTATGAATACAGTAGCTAAATCAGATGTTTATTAACCCTTTTCAGTACCAGCCACTTCTGTAAGGCAGTACCCCCTCCTTACAACAGCATGCTCTTTAAATTAATACAAAGCCCAAAAAGTTACGCTACCAGAAGGAATATTCTTCCTCGTAGGCATCATTAACTCAGTATTTTACTAATAATAAATTAACATAAACTATCTTTACGTAAGTAAATGACCGAGTCTCGAGGTCAGTTGGTTACAGTATTGTCCAAGGATGCATTACGAATTAACTCTATACTCCTAGTTCACAATACATGTGAACAGGAAAAGATGGCCGCAGTGAGATAAAGGTCTAATGACAACTATATATGTATCAGTGGTGTAGCCAGGATTTTCAGAGTCGGGGGGGGGAGGGGGGGACATTTTTAGGAGGTAAATTTACCGACACAAAACTCAAATGAACCAACAAATTATGTCACTCAGAAATACCAAGTTTGTGAATTTACACACAGACACAATCGGCTACACCATGACATGTATCCATTTACCAGAGTATCAGTTATTCCGTACCTTTGGCAAGTAGCAAGGATTTATTTATTTTCAATTGTGTGTTGTACACCGCTTTTCTTAGCCCTATTTCATTGAGCCTAGTTATGTTTTTGTTTGTCTGAAAAGATACAAATCAATGATAACAGCTAGTTGTTATAGTAAATAAGCCAAAGTAATGCCATCATGTGAATGGAAACACTGAACCATTTTGTAAGTGTTGTTCATTGAATAAAATAAAGAATACAGAACTAGCAGGGAATATGACATCACACTTTGGTACTATATAAATGAGGGGGGACTGACTTTGTAACTGAAAACAAATTATTACAGTACTAGCTATTTTAGGAATTTCTTTAAATTTAATAACTCTCTCTGTGTACTGTTTGTGTACTGTTTTAACACACACCCATATTAAACCTAATACATGTAAATGTATTGTGCCATAGAAAGTTAAGACAAGTTATAACATGTATTATAATATACATGTTAGAAATGTTAGACATTTATCAATGGTTTATTATTCTTTTTCCTTAAAAGATTTTATTTATTTTTATAAATAAAATCTTTTAAGGAAAATAAATAAACATAAGCGATGATGATGTATTTATATAATTGTCAAATTAGCAATAGTACAGCCACATTATAAACTTTAAAATTGGACAGTCTGAATAAAATATTTAATTAATTGGCAAAACAGATTGGAATTGGAATTTGTCACTTATGTGATTAACTTGAAGGGGGTGTAATTACTCACAAAGAAACTGAGAATGATGATAATTCTTTTATCTGAAAGTTAAAGGGAGAGTATCGTCAGGATCAACAGTGATAGTTTTTAGATTAACTTAGGTGACTGAAAATAATACCCATATGATAAGGTCATTATTACCATTACTGCTGCATAAAAACCAGTAATTTTCAGTCAATGCGTTCATCTCAAACTAGGACAATGATTCCTTGCCCTGTTAAAAGTCTTCTCTGATCGTGTTGATACTGCCCTTTTAAGATGGTAGTGCACGAATGGAATAATTCATACACAAATTACATGTATTTAAATTAGTTCACTTATTCCTATTTTCTGAACAAATTATTTTAAACTTGAACAATTGCATGAAATACAGTTCTCGGATCAAATAGGCAAGGGTGTAGCCATTGGATTATGTGCAAAGATGAATAAAGCAAATGAGCTTATTACAGCAAGTTCACCAAAATGGAAACAAATTTCTGAATTGCAAGGGGAAAATATTGAATATGTTGTCAAAACACATAGATCGGCATCATATTTTGCAAACTAGCTTACTGATATATATGAACATCCCTTATATTGTCCAGGGTCCACAAAAATTGTGCGGGTGAAATCCATGATGCGTGACAGAAGTGGCACTGTGTTGAACATCCCCAGGTAGCCCCAACAACCCTTCACTACTTGCTGATAACCATCATGGTGATATTTCCTGCAATATGACATGAAATTAAATAAAAACATAATTTAGTGAAAAACAGCTGTAATAAACTAAAATTTATTGATGTCAACATATCAATTTTATTTTAACAATTTTAATACTACAAACAATACACTTACTGGTCAAGTGTCCATTTAATTGCATCTCTGGATAGCCTGAACTGGATGGAGATATGCATTTCCAAGAACACCGGGGTGGAGGCAGATGGCTTCAACCAATCATGCAAAGCTAATCAGGATTTGGGAGTTGGGAAGTCTTTTGTATTTCTTTAGCCTGAGGT
Source organism: Zoroaster sp. YZ-2022 (assembly GCA_029582265.1). Classification (NCBI taxonomy): domain Eukaryota; kingdom Metazoa; phylum Echinodermata; class Asteroidea; order Forcipulatida; family Zoroasteridae; genus Zoroaster; species Zoroaster sp. YZ-2022. The sequence continues at coordinate 9,745,181 of CM055835.1, read as the reverse complement.
CCTATTTGCCAATAATGGCTGGACACACAGTAACCACAGGTGAAAGACAACATATCTGTATGAGTATGCACAGGTAAACACAAGTAGTAAGGAGTGGGAGGTGGATCACTGAAGCTACACCCCATCCCCAAAAAATATATACTCGTTTTTGTCAACCCGTACTTTTACCAAGTCGTAATCATGCCAGCTCGTACATAATTTGTTTTAAAGAAAGCTGAAATACAGACGATATGTTCAAAATGTTCAGTACTTTGAAATTTAAAAAATTAAATTAAATAAGTGATGGTCTTTCTGGGTTGACTTGGGTTGACTCGAGTAACGGTTGACTTAATTGGTTTATCCGAGAGTTGACTTGGGTAAGATTTTGGGGGTACGAGTTGACCTGATACAAGATAACTTGGGTAACAATTGACGATGGGGTGGCAAAGAATACCACAGGAGCAATTTAATCCCCCCCCCCCAGCCTGTAAAATCCAGTGACACCGTCACCACTGCAAAATCCTACTCAATTAAGACAACAATTTTACTTGTGAAAACAATTTGAGTTTTTACTTTGTATTCTCTTTCTCTTACGTCTGTCCGTGTCACTGCCCAACTTTGCCAGCAAACAATCCTTTAAAATGATGATGTATGTACATTTGCTAATCTAAATATATAATTGTCTTAATTGACTTTAAAAACCCATCACCCATGTCAACAAACCACGGACAGCTGATGGGTAAACATTCTAGATTACATGCGTGGTACATATATAACTATATGGGTAAACGTGAGCCAAATCTTGTAATAATTCACAGAACAAAAGAACAGGGCACGTCTCTCTTCTTCGAGTAGTAACCTTGATAATTTATGCAAGGATCTCCATAGTCTGGTTTCACATGCGCCCACTTATGCACGTAAAGTGTGATGGTTGCAGGCCATACTAGATTGTGCCACAAGAAACGTAGGAGACTCGTTTCTCTGAAGTCCACAATCATTAGATTTTGACAACGATTTCTCACATCAACAAAGGAAAAATAGTTTTCTTAAGTCCATATTAAAATCCCCTCTTTTAAAGATAATTGAGCCAACTTCGATTAAAAAAAACAAGTTTGCTGTACTTGCTGATTGGCTCACACCATTACTTTTTTGGGCAATCTTTACTTTGATTTTGTGGAAGAATGTGAATAACTAAAGTTGCTGAAGTTGAACATTTTAAAACTCTGAAATCTTGAGTTGTATTTCGCATTGATGTACATGTACATGTACTTATTAATTATATTGTGCGTACAAATACTTTCTCACATCCACCGCCATCCCCATTATATGAAATGGTCTAGTCCACTGACCTATTGTTTTCAATAAACATCCGTGCTCGGTGCACTCATGTGCGTCCTTCCGGCCGTTCCACAGAGCTTATCTTTTCTGCGCGAAATCCGGTGAAAGTTCTTCATATGTGGTACGTCGACTGTAGGCCTACATATACAATGTACTGAACATACAAGTACATGTATGTACAATATCATAGCTACAAGTTCAAACAATCACTGGCTCATTACTTATGCAGCAGTCATTGTAATGGTCTGGTGCGCCCTGTTATGTATGCCAGCGCGTGCTCATGGGGTATTATTTTCAGTCACTGGGTTCATCTAAAACTACCTGTTTGGGATACAATGTCAAGCCGGAAGCCAGCTATAATCGCGACGATATAGCCCCTTTTATACATCATCAACTATTTTGAAAACAATCACGACATCATCGTTAAATAAGGGGTTGTTCTTAAACCCCCTCGACCCCCACGACCCCCACGACCCCTCGACCCCCACGACGTACGCGCGCTCAGCATCATTATCGTGTCCCAAATCGGAATATGTGTTCGAATACGGCCCCAATTAGAATGCCCGCTGCACGCCCGTACTACTGAACATGAACAAACGGAGCTCCGGAGGATCGAATGGACAGCAAAATAACTAAATCCTTTTCTCCTCCAAAAGTCTAATTCTGAAATAGAATAATATAAAATAGGTTATTAAATGAGAAATAATTATGTTTTGCTAAAATGTTGCCACAGACAAAATAGTTGGGATTTTTGTCCACGTCCATCAAGTAAAATGTACATTCGGGGCTGTGCGCGCATGCCAATTTGTGATGTAATGCTTATTGACCAATCAGGATGCCGGAAAGCCATGCGGCGTCTTGGAAGCGATATCCTTCTACGACCGTAATGAGTTGTGCTTGTAGGAAGAACGTTGCCAAAAACTGCGCCCTCACCCAACTAGCAAAAATCCGACATAAGTATGCAATTTTTTTGATAGAATATGAAATTATCTACTCGGGAATGGAATAATTTGGCTTGTGGCAGCATTATAAATTAGTTGATTTCGCGACGACAGGTCGTCATGCAGCAAACGACGCAACAGGAGCTAGCCATTTTCGAACTCGGGCCGTAAACAGGTTCCCATTTGGGATACAATTTGATTCTGTCGCAAGCCGGCCAGCGATGCGACATGCTTGCGCATGGGCATTGCGAAATACATACATACATTCGTTCTGCACTGGTGGTAGTGAATTCCGCGAGTACGTGTGCTTCGTTTATATGAGCGTACGTCGTGGGGTCGAGGGGTTGTGGGTCGTGGGGGTCGTGGGGGTCGAGGGGGTTTAAGAACAACCCTTAAATAAGTTGCGAACCGTCACGCAATAAGCTCGTCAACATCGATAAATGTCAACTAGTACACATATTGACACGTTTGGCGTTCCATAAGTACCAGGTGTGAAAGGTTTTTATGTCATTGTTTCGTTGATTTGAAGGTTCATTCATGCAAACCATAAACGAGACATATTGATACATTGGTACAGTCCCTAAGTAGAAAAGGTTGTTCAGTCCTATGTACACAAACTGTGGTTATTGAGTCATAGTAGGCCTACATATACTAGGCTACTCATTGATAAATCTGCTGTGTCCGGTTGTTGAGTTCTTCTCTAGTGACAGCTACGTATTTTTCCCAAAATCAGGTAAGCTTTTCACATTATCTACATGTCTTCAAAGATCAGAATCGGGAAAGATACACATAGATATGTATGCCATAATTATTGTCAATACACTGTTAAGTGTTATAAAACCGTGCCCTGTTGTAGTTCACCAATGGTTCAAAGCATGCGATTCTTTTACACGAGTAGGGCCTACTGTTTTCCCATGAAGTTATGAAGAGGATTTACCTTGATAACTGTTAACAATCTGCCCTTTATGATATGTTAGAAATTTATGATCAAAATCATGTTTTGTTCCGAAAAAATATATATACGTATACGTATATATATACGTATACGGGTTATTCCATGAACGTGGGACACTTGTGTTTTCCATGTATTTCAGATATTGGGGCCTGTGTTATTCCTTACATCGTACGAGCTGATGATTATAACTTTCACCTATTGTTGCATCTCATACAGACCTACTATGACAACAAACAAAACATTTTTGGGTCTCCCCTATTTTGATCCATGAACTTTAGTCAGTATATTACACAACGTAACAAGACACGGTGTCCCCTTGTAATTTTGTTACATCGTTAACCTCATATCAGGTGAAGCAGGAAGTAAATACATGACACCAGTTTTAATGTTTGTATCTATTATTTTAAAAGATGACAACCTACAAAACTATGATAAATAAGGTAACAAAACTGATTTTTTTCCCCCTTGACTTAATGAACTTGAAATTTTTGACCTCCATGTCACACTTTGGGTCCCACGTTCATGGAATGACCCATACGTATATATATACGTATACGTATATATATACGTATACGTGTTTAATACGTATACGTGTATATATACGTATATTTGCAAATGTAAGTGTTTTCTTATCACTCTCTCTCTCTCTGTTTGTGGAGAGGATGAACAGAGTCATCTGGATCTGCCACTGGAAACCGTGGAATGAAACATAATACTGTGTTTCTGTTTGTAGTTTCATGTAATGTCCACAAATAGGGCCTAAACGGAAAAAAAAAATATATATATATATCCTCAAATTCCTTTGTTCCGGATTCAGGACATCCACACCAGGAAGGAGAATCAGACAATTTCCAATGAACACATAATCGAAGTACCAGATGAGTGTTCTGGGTTCTTTTACGTACGTGAGTTATCTTAATTGCGCAAAAACAATTATTTTACATAGAAACAAAATTTATTATGCAAAAAAATTAAAAAATTAAAATAATTAAAACCTATATACAAATAAAAATAATTTTGTTTGTTTCCAAATGTGCAAAATAAAAAAAAAGCACGGGGACAGCTGAACTGTACATTATGAAAACCCTGATGTATATAACTTATTCTAAAATAACTAGAAATTGGCGTTTGTACCAAATAACAAACACTATAGGTGTCCAGGATTGACGTTATTTGACGGCGTATACGCCGTGGTATACCAATCGAGTAAATCGTCCCGCCGCGAGTAGTAACACATTTACGAGTAGTAATACATTTACGAGTAGTTACTGAATCACAATCAATAAGTTGTCAGCCTGATGTATTGGGGTTCCAGAATCTAGAGAAGAAACGGGGTAGTTTAGTGTTATAATAACATGCAAAACAGTCAACGCTGTAGGGACCCCAGAGATCATTAAGAGTATGGAATAATTCATTAGATATCATCCAGTTTTCTGTATCTATTTGTCTACTAATTAAGTCTGCTCGCTCATTTTCATTTCTCGGAATCCACTGCACATCTAGTCTAATATTATTACGGGTAAAAGTTGTAAATATGTCAAGCGCCATTTTTTTGTAATTCTATTTTCATACTACCGACTTCTACAACTCTAGCTGCGGCTTGACTGTCTGTAAAGATCTTTAATTGTGAGCCTGCAATGATAAGTATAAAATATTTGATAGCAAATTGAATTGTGTTTAGTTCTCGCTTTGCATTGTCTCAAGTTCCGTCCAGAGTTTATGAGCAATAATGAGTATCATTACAAATTACAGCTCCTGACCCGGTTGCACTAGCATCACAACATATGATTTTGTTCACTTTATGAGTTTCAAATACCTTACATTCATTGAGCTGAGTTAAGTTTTCTTTCCAGAAGGTTAATTCGGATTATCAACTCATCCTCTTCGGTTGATTTTGCAATCTGAATCTAACAATGTCTTGTCATAAGTCTCGTTATATTTCCACTTACTGGACTGAGAGATATAATTTGGCCCACAAAATTGTGCAACTTGCGGATAGATACAGTTTGCAGCTATTGAATTTCAGATATTGTCTTATTTAGTTTGTCTATTCTTGAAGCGTACCTGCCTAAAGCCCCAGTCACACATTCACGATTTTTGCCCCGAATTCCCACGAATAGCGCCGATCCTATACTGCCACGGTTGCTCCCGATTATTAGCAAAAATCAACATGAATCGGCTTCACTTGCGATCCCCTCACGAGTACTCATGACTGTTGTAAGTCAATGCTAAGAATGTACAACTTTATCCAAGCCAATTTATCCCAAATGCCCAACGAATTAACACGAGTGTAGTACGACTACTCTCGGCAGCGTTACGGTTTACCCCCAACGTCCGCAAGACTGCAATAAGAAGGCCTACCGGTCAGCCAAGATTGCATTCCGCTTGTGCACCTTGACGAGTGTACATCAACTCGTAGTGCTGTCGAAGTAGTTCTTGAAACAACCGTACTTACCAGGTGGCACGATTACCCCAAGAATATCCCCGAGTATCCCAACCTTATCAACGGTGCCCGTGCGGCTATTCACGACCCCCTCACGACTGGTGTAAGAATGCCTCAAGAATTCAAAAAATCGTGGGTGACTCACGATGGTTTTGAATATGTCCAAAACTATCGGGAGGCTATCAAGATGTTCCAAGAACACTCAAGATTACTAAAAAATGACCACGTTGCCAGTAGGGTCTCACCACGGATATACCACGGACATCCTCGATTTTCCAACTCGTGGGAATTCGGGGCAAAATCGTGAATGTGTGACTGGGGCTTTACTATCCCATATCATACCTAACCATTCTGTACGAGTTGTGGGGTCCCAGTTGCTTTTCTCTATGTTATAAACCAAATCGGCTTTCAAAAGATCAACTCTGACATGTTTGGAAATCGTTTGGGCTATTTTAAGGTTTGATTCTGCGTCATCGGTAGCTTTGGAAATGACTATAAACCCATAATCTAAATATATTGCTATAAGGGTACCGTACCAGAGGCTCGCCAGTGTGTTACAAGAGGCTTCATCATTTTAGTTAAGAGCAGGGGAGCTGAAGTGAGGCCAAAAGGAAGGACATTGAATTCAAAAAATCTCTGAACTCCGTCAATTGTCCATGAAAACCCTATAAAACTTTGGTACTCGGGAGAAATATCAATGTGATGATATCCTGACTTTAGATCAAAAGATAACATCAGGGCATCTTTTGACAAGTATTATAGCCCTATTTTTCAATCGTCAAGTTTAAAATGGATTTTGTTTACAAATTTATTCAGTCTACTCAAATCATGAATCAATCTCTTCTTCCCAGAGGCTTGATAAGCTACAGACAGGGGACTTGTGATATAAGATGGCTGGTTGTTTTTCTGTGATTCTATTTGATGACAGTAGCTTTATGATGGATTCGGTAACAAACACATATTCTAACAATGTGACATGCATCATTAACTTTTGTGAATGGATTAAGCAATGCGTTTTATGTAATATCAGAAACACCTGATTTAGGCAGCGGGAAAGTTTCGATCACATGATCTAGTCATCCAACCGAAGCAAACTAAATTGCTCTTCTGACCAACAGTGTGCAATGTAGGTTCCATGGTGGTTCTAATCGTGAAACTATTAGCTACTCGTGTAATCTCAAGTAATTAATGAATAATGAAAGCAGCATTTAATAATTCTAAAGATACTCTTTGAAAATGAAATAAAGGTTTAAAACGGAGTTATTTATTTGATTTCATGTTTTCCCCATAGGCATTGATGGTGGGCGGTGCCAAGTAGCTAACCACTGAGATTCTTACGATGGCCCTTGAACAAAAGTAGCGTCCTTGTAAAGATTTCCTATTCATAGTGGACAATCGAGGGTCTGGGGAAACAAACCCTGGGAGTGCTAGAAATTGCATCGTAAGCAAAAATATTGAAAAGTCGAAGAAGTGAAATAGAGGGCGCTAATATTTATCAAAATCAAAGGGTAAGATTCGTAACATTATTTATATTACATGGCGCGCGGTGGGCAATACTACGAATTATTTATGGCTACCGGAACATGTAGTATAATGTACACTAATGTACATGTATTGTACATGTACAATGTACATACAGTGACCATTCGTCGCCGCGCTTTGATGCTTCTGCACATGCCAACATTTAAGGCTAATATACCAAGTTCAAAATCAAAGACGTATTCTCATTGGTTACTGGTTGGTCCAGCAACTGTATGCTCGCTGTGCGCGATACATGATTGTACTGTACATGTACATGACCTTCGTGTACACCATTTCACATGTATACAGAGACGGGATCCATATTTAGTGTATTTGCGTGCATTGTATTGTGTTGTGTGTTTAAAATTAACCGCCCAGCACTAATGTTCAAATTACACAATGGCTCCAGAACTTTGTTTCACTTCAACTTCCGTTATCATTTTTGGAAAACATAAACTTTGTATTATTCTAATTCAACACCTAATGTCGTCATCGTGACATCATTGTTCAGGTGCCGTCTTTATGTTGAGGTTCAAGTATCCGATGTTGCGTTTCAAGGCTCAATTCACTTTCAAATCAGTTTTATTTGATGGAGAAGAGTTGAATAACATTGCACCCATACATTTGGCTGTCAATGTTGGTCACCCAGGGACACCGTAACACGTGCTTTTCTGATCACGCAGAAAACGGCACCTTGTTATGACCATAACTTCCATTTCACATGCTCGATTTTTTTTTTCAAATTGCATAATTAAGTTTTTATTGATGTTCTCTAATATTGTATATAATTTGGTGAAGTTTGGTTGAATACATTTTGAGTTTGAAAAATAATATTATTTTAAACTTGTCGCAAGAGGGCGCTGTCAAATATTATGACGTCATCATTTATATATTAAGAAGTGGCCAAGGGTAAAGTGTCATTTCACACACAGGAACCATTTACCAATTCCCTTTTTGTGTTGGCTGTAGACCTCAAAATGAGGCTGGGGAATATTTTTACTTCACCTTCTGGTTTGAACCGGAAGACAAGGTCAAATTGGGGGTCATGTTTGTGTAATTTTTTCGGTAATTCAACACCTTTCCTATGTCTAGATTTTAAAAATCCATCGTTTTATTTTATTTCTTCTTCTTCTTCTTCTTCTTCTTCTTCTTCTTCTTCTTCTTCTTCTTCTTCTTCTTCTTCTTCTTCTTCTTCTTCTTCTTCTTCTTCTTCTTCTTCTTCTTCTTCTCCTCCTCCTCCTCCTCCTCCTCCTCCTCCTCCTCCTCCTCCTCCTCCTCCTCCTCCTCCTCCTCCTCCTCCTCCGCCTCCTCCTCCTCCTTCCACCTCCTCCTCCTCCTCCTCCTCCTCCTCCTCCACCTCCTCCTCCTCCTCCCCGACGTCTGTCCACAAAAAAACACATACTTGCAAACTTCACATGAACTTGAAACTTGGCATGTACTTAGAACTTAACAAGTAGATGAAACTCGAGTTGTGAGTGACCCCAATTTGACCTTACTTCCTGTCCAAACCGGAAGTCAAAGTTTAATATTTAAAAAAATCATATCTCAACAACCACAACAGGTAAATTGACATTTTTTGCACCAGTGTATAGATTGTTAATTGTCGAAAAATATTTACAAAAACATGACCCCAATTTGACCTTACTTCCTGTCCAAACCGGAAGTCAAAGTTTAACATTTAAAAAAATCATATCTCAACAACCACAAGAGGTAAATTCAGAGTTTTTGCACCATTGTACAGATTGTTAATTGTCAAAAATATTTTTAAAAACATGACCCCAATTTGACCTTTACTTCCTGTCCAAACCGGAAGTCAAAGTTTAATATTAAAAAAAAATCATATCTCAACAACCACAAAAGGTAAATTGACATTTTTGCACCATTGTATAGATTGTTAATTGTCGAAAAATATTTACACAAAGGTGACCCCAATTTAACCTTAATTCCTGTCCAAACCGGAAGTCAAAGTTTAATATTTAAAAAAATCATATCTCAACAACCAAAACAGGTACATTCACAATTTTTATACCATTGTACAAACCGTTAATTGTCAAAAGATATTTACCAAAAGATGACCCCAATTTGACCTTACTTCCTGTCCAAACCGGAAGTCAAGGTTTAATATTTAAAAAAATCATATCTCAACAACCACAAGAGGTAAATTCACAATTTTTGTACCATTGTACAGATCGCTAATTGTCAAAATATATTTACAAAAAGATGACCCCAATTTGACCTTACTTCCTGTCCAAACCGGAAGTCAAAGTTTAATATTTAAAAAAATCATATCTCAACAACCACAACAGGTAAATTGAAATTTTTTGCACCAGTGTATAGATTGTTAATTGTCGAAAAATATTTACAAAAACATGACCCCAATTTGACCTTACTTCCTGTCCAAACCGGAAGTCAAAGTTTAACATTTAAAAAAATCATATCTCAACAACCACAAGAGGTAAATTCAGAGTTTTGCACCATTGTACAGATTGTTAATTGTCAAAAATATTTTTAAAAACATGACCCCAATTTGACCTTTACTTCCTGTCCAAACCGGAAGTCAAAGTTTAATATTTTAAAAAAATCATATCTCAACAACCACAAGAGGTAAATTGACATTTTTGCACCATTGTATAGATTGTTAATTGTCGAAAAATATTTACACAAAGGTGACCCCAATTTAACCTTAATTCCTGTCCAAACCGGAAGTCAAAGTTTAATATTTAAAAAAATCATATCTCAACAACCAAAACAGGTACATTCACAATTTTTATACCATTGTACAAACCGTTAATTGTCAAAAGATATTTACCAAAAGATGACCCCAATTTGACCTTACTTCCTGTCCAAACCGGAAGTCAAGGTTTAATATTTAAAAAAATCATATCTCAACAACCACAAGAGGTAAATTCACAATTTTTGTACCATTGTACAGATCGCTAATTGTCAAAATATATTTACAAAAAGATGACCCCAATTTGACCTTACTTCCTGTCCAAACCGGAAGTCAAAGTTTAATATTTAAAAAAAATCATATCTCAACAACCAAAACAGCTAAATTCAAAATTTTTATACCATTGTACAGACCGTTAATTGTCAAAAGATATTTACAAAAAGATGACCCCAATTTGACCTTACTTCCTGTCCAAACAGGAAGTCAAGGTTTAATATTTAAAAAAAATCATATCTCAGCAACCACAAGAGGTAAATTCAAAAAATTTGCACCATTGTACAGATCGTTAATTGTCACAAAATATTTACACAAAGTTGACCCCAATTTGACCTTACATCCTCCCGAACACCTAGAGTTTATGTCGAGACAAACTCTGAATCTCTAGTTATAACTAAATTATTTACCGACTATGGCAAAACGGAAATTTACGAAGAGCAAAACGTTCACAATCAAAACAGAAAATGAAACAATTTTCACTTGAACGCTCGACTAAAACCAAACAATACAAAAATAGTCTACTGACTACACTAGTAGAACAAATAGTCTACTGACTACACTAGTAGAACAAATAGTCTACTGACTACACTAGTATAACAATTAGTCTACTGACTACATCAGTAGAACAAAGTGAAAAATTCATCACAAACCTTTCCAAAGCAAAACTATCTCAAATTGAAAAAAATGCTCTGGGTAAAGGTTTAAACGTTGTTTCAACTCCTGCTAAAACCAACCTGTTCAACTCTTTTGAGTGACATTGACGCTGAACTTCCAAAGGAGAATGAGAATTCCTAATACATAACAAACCTTGCAAAACCCATCCGTTCAAACCACCATCCACTTGGCATCCAAAAACTACACTTGAAAACTATTTGGAAGCAACAAAATATGAACTTGCTCACATTCGTCTGAGAACTCAGAAAAAGAACATGACATACCCTAAACCATCAGCCCTCAAATATCTGAGGAACAACCCTGAGATCGTGATCAAACTATACGACAAAGGAAGAGGCATCTGCATTATGAACCGCTCCGCCTACCTACAGGTTGGATACAAACATCTCGAATCAGATCACTACACCGAGTTCGATCAAGATATTACACAAGAAACTATCCTTTTAGTTCATAATGTCCTAACCACACTCTCGACAAACACACTACATATCTCGGTCCGAGCTCACATGCATGTCACATTCCAACAATGTATTTTCTACCGAAAATTCACAAAACTCCACCAAAAAGCACACCCTTTGTTGGAAGACCAATTATAAGTGGATGTTCGAATCCAACTGCCAAAATCTCAGAATGTGTAGATCATTTTCTACTCCCTATAGTATACCGCCCAACCTACATTATGTCCGCGACACAGCAGACATACTGCGGAAGGAATAACATTTCCACAAAATGTGCTTATCACAAGTATTGATGTTGTTAAAATGTACACAAATATCCGCCAAACCGAGGCAATAAACTGTGTATGCAATGTCTTCGACCAAATCAACTATCTATAGTTCATCAACAAATACATTCAAATATTTCTGGAACTAATACTCAACAGAAATTGTTTCCAATTTGGAAATAAAATCTACTTCCAGAAAATTGGTTATGCAAATGGTTTAACAGCCAGTCTGAAAATTTGTGACATAACATTATATGATCTCGAAAATAAAATCCTACAACAGGCTTATCATATCCAAACATGGTGGCATACTAGACACAAAAGTGTACACCAAACCTATGGAACGCTACAGCTGCCTTCGGTGCCCATATCGCTTCATTCGGCTGATTCACTATTTCATTCGGCCGATTCACCATTTCATTCTGCTATATCATCATTTCATTCGGCTACTCATCATTTCATTTGCCCAATCATCATTTCATTCGGCTAGTCTTCATTTCATTTGCCCAATCATCATTTCATTCGGCTATATCATCATTTCATTCGGCTACTCATCATTTCATTTGCCCAATCATCATTTCATTCGGCTAGTCTTCATTTCGTTCGGCTTTTCATCATTTCATTCGGCTAGTCATCATTTCATTCGGCTATTCACCATTTCATTTGCCACCAAGATCAAGCTAGCCGCGGATTCAACCGCGGATTCAGCTGCAGGTTTTCTCACGGATTTAACCGGATCGGGTCAGTTTAAAAACTGGATAGGTTGGTCCAGTGCGTGTGAATACTGCACTCAATACGGTACGTTTCCACACGGCCGGGCGCAGGCGAAATGAAATGATGATTGCGCCCAGCCTCTGTCGTTAAAAGCGTAATCTTATAACGCCAAAACCACGATATGCCCTAAGGTGAAATGTCATCTCCATAATTCATGAACAAAAATTAACAAAAATTAACATTAAAGGGGGCACAAATTGACGAATTGGTCATAATTAAAGTGACGCTAGAATATGTACCATTATCGCCGGTATATGCCGTGTATAGTTACACAATGCAGAGTATTTGTGACCAACTCATCAAAAGTTAAAACAATTTGTGCCCCCTACAATGTTAATTTTTGTTAATTTTTGTTAACGAATGAAATGGTGAATCAGCCGAATGAAGCGATATGGGCACCGAAGGCAGCTGTAGCGTTCCATAGCATTTACCATACATGTGCGACTTTAAAACAAATGTTTAATACTGAATCCATATTAATTCCGGCACCATTACAAATATAGATCCCAAATGTATAAATCCTATATTATGTCCTGACATTCTTACGCTCATTGCGTACATAATGCCACCTGCATATTGTCTTAGATTTTAGCTAATATCCAACAATCCAACAAACTTTTTAAAATGTCAACAAAGGTCACCTTATGGTGGCGCTGTACAAATTTGCGGAATTTGTTTGGTTATTTAAAAACAATATCTCATTATTATTATTTGTTAAAATTTAACGTTGACGCCGAAATTTTGTTTGGTTTGAGTAAATTGTATAAATTGACGCCATATTGGATCACTTAAATTACCAACAGAAGCGCAGTTACATTTCGGTATTATATTGTGAAACACAAAAATTGCAGATTTTCACCACATATTTAGCAAATTGTCAATTAAAAAATAATAATTTAAGCTGTCATAATGATTTCCATATAGCTCTGTTTACGTTGATAAATATGTAATCATTAAACAGCGGTACAAATAACAAATAAACATAAACAAGAAGGACATTAGATCGACAAGCTTTGACCCTTGACATAACCTTACCTAATGGGAATTTCTGCTGCGGACGTCGTAAATTCTTTTCATAATAACATAATTTCATAATTTAAATCAATTTAAATCAAATCAATGAGTGGATAAATAAGTTTTCACACTGAATGTGAATCTTTAAAGGGGTCGTAATGTGTTCGTTTAATGATTGTCATTGCTTTGCATTTGTATTATCTAGTATGCTGGGATTATGGGTGAGGCCACTGGTTGTAGTATTTATGCTGCTTCTGACAACAAGGTGGACAGCACATGTTAATGCCAATGGAGATCCAGGTAAGTTGTATATTATGTACACATTGACTGGCAATTAGATATTTAGTACCTTCTCGTTTGTTATCTCTGCCACCGAAAGTGGATGGAGGTTATGTTTTCACCGCTTGCAGAAAACCAGGGGAAAATAACGATGATATGCAGTTTGAATTTCAGTTAAAAAAAACTGAGCTTGATCAGAGGATGAGTCTACGAGTCATGATTAAGGACATCATCCCAATTGAAATTAACGATCCATTGCCCAAATGGTCTAACAGAAGAGTCGCTGTAGCGGCGTGAAGTGAAGTTTCTATTCGGCTGATTACAAGGAAGTTGAGCTATAGGCTTAACACGAATACAGCAATGGTCACTTGCTCCAAGAGGAGCCAACTTCTCAATCCAGTCGAACAGAGCAGGATAATTGGTGAAGATGTAGCATTTTGAAGTGTAACATTCTGTCGTGTTGGAAATAAAATAAGCTGTGACATACCTAAATCCAGTTCTATGGCATCACATTTTAAGTCATTGAAGTCACCCATGATTGTTATAATTGCTGATAAGTCATTCATGCGAATACTATCCACAGTGTGACAGATGTGTTCTATTATATGATGTTCATATGCTGAGCCCGGAGGAAAATAAATTAACCCAAGGTACAAATTAACTGAACTTCGTTTAGACCATTTCAGTTCATACTTCAACCACAAACATTCAAAGTCACAAGTATGGGTAAATAATAGATCTACTTTAAGATGCTGTTTGGCATAGATGGCTACACCTCCGCCTCTCCTGTCGGTACGACATTTAACGAAGGTGGTATATAGTTAGAAATATCAGCCATCCGAATTGTTGTTTCATTAAACCAGGTTTCTGTAACAATGGCAATATCAGCTTTATTGTATTAATTGTGCGTTCAAGTTCGTCGATCTTATTATTTAGTGATCTAGCATTAGGAACATACATGGTAGAAAAGGTGTTTTTTCCTTACTTATTATGGTTTACCGAGAGTTTACTATGTTTATTGGAATTATATGGCGGTATACATCTCGTGGGTCAGACTGGCGTGTGGTAGGTCTGTATCGCGTGTCATGTTGATCAGCACGTATTGTAGAACAGGTATTTGGTTGCAGTGATTGAACACGATGGTCCTGGTCCATGATTTATTTTGACAAGCATAAACTTGATGATGGTCACAGCGATTATCTTGTACACGGTTTTTGTTATCCCCTCTCTTTCCACGGTATCTTAGCAAACCATTTATCTTCAGTGTCTTGAGAAGTTGTGGATATACACTATAGTGAGCTGAGCTACGAATGCTAAAAAGTTGTTCACGCGAGTATTTGATGGTGTACACATTGGTATTCTCATTGACTGTAGTACAGAGTTTCCTAGGACCACGTTCACTGAAACTGTCGGGCCCAGGATTAATTGTATGTCCATGAAGACAGAGATGTCAAAATGTGGTTGTAATTAGGCATAAGTAGACAGGTATAACCATGTTTTGTCCATTTCCCAGCGGAGTTCTAATTCGTGATGAATCGTTATTATGGTGAAGTTTGTTCTTTATTGAGATATGCAACTTAAGCCGTATAGTAAGAGGTATATCACACTGGTTGGTTGCTAGATGCAGCAATTCATGGTGTAATAAGTTAACAAATAGGACAACTGAGATGATTAAGTTCACATGTACATGCCTCATGGTGGCACCCATGTTGAGTGTATCAGTCACAGCATTACTGATGATCGTCAAACTCGAACCAACATTGATCCAAACAGCGACAAAATCACAAAAAAGAGACTGAAAAGTCTGGCAAGTAGTATGTAAGCCTTGAGAAATCATAAGAACAGCAGATGGCTTACATAAAACGTGATAACAAAGGATTTAAATTCAAACATTAAATATCACCAGCGATAAAAAAGTGGCAGCTTACATGAACAGCACCCTCTATCTCAAGCCACGTTTTTAACAATATTGCATTCATATAAGTTTTGAGGCTTTGCATGGTGGAGTATTGATATCGTTTCGGTTTGCGGTAACACCATGTGTTTATCTCAAATAACGCGAAGCTGAGGTACAGGTTCTGAAAAGAACCTTGTCGCACAACTCGTATCCCAACCTTCGTTAAGTGAGAAAGGTTCAAGGGAGAACCAAATTTCGAGCAACTCGTTTTCTACTGTCGCTAAGTGAGAAATATGGTTCAGGGAGAACTGGGACTTCACGGTTTAATATGGTTCAGGGAGAACCATGGGGACTTCACGGGTTATTCTCAACGTTTCGATTAGCCTGCTCTAATCTTCGTCAGGAGAATGAAGAGGTTTGCCGATGCAGCTCCTTAAGTAGTATTTGCCGGGATTATGTGTAGAATGGGAAGTGTTCCGATTGGTGCTACTGTTGTGTGATGTGTTGTGATTGGATGCCACCGTGGCAATTGGCCGAATTAATAAAAGTAAGCAATTGCTTCCTAGCAAAAGGTGTAAGCAATAGCAAACGGTTATCAAGTAAAAGCTCTAGGTCAAGCAATTGCTGAAAAATGTATAAATAACCTTCTTCTTTGACTAGCACATGTTGCTTGGCTGGGTTAGCAATTGCTTATGGGTATAACAATGATGGGAGGTCAGTTCCGGTTAGCCTAGTGGTTGTATATGAGGCACGTGTTAGTAGTCTGCGAATACATCAGCAACATGGATGCTGCCGAAGATTTGGGGAGTGGTACAAATAGTGAGCAATCTTTGAACGAACTGTTCGTTAGTATAATCAAAGAGTACCCTGTTCTAATCGAGAAAAGTCAGTTGCCGGGGGCAAAAGACATGAAGGCAAATGCACTTAAAATAGCACAAAATGTCAATTGCTACCAACACTGGTAAAGCTCCACTTCTCGTCACACGTTACCTGAACATTGAATGATGGAAAATTCTTTCGATTTATGAAATTATCCCCAAATTGTCCGCCTGGTTTATCAATTCGTACATGTGTACAGTCTATGGCCTTAAGTGTGAAAGGGAACCCTAGTTTTTCAGCCCATCTTTGCTTTACGTTGGTGACATCTGCAATTGATGTCGGAAACTGTATCCAGTTTGCATGCTGTGTTGATATGCGATCTAAAGTATATGCGACAATGTAAGAAACAGTAGGTTGGCTTATCCCCATGACCTGGGCTACAGAGGTCTGGTAGCCAGGATCTGATAAGTAACGCAAAGTGGTTTCCATGCGTTGAACTGCAGACAAACGTCCACCACGAGTCTCATTATTTTCTGGCAGAAATGTTTGTGCTAGCCACTCCAAATTTTCAAAATTGAACCGAAATAATTTCCAGTATCTGGTAGGATTGACTTCACATCACGATTTAGTCTTTCACCTTTTCATGTTCCCTTACATGCATAAACTCGGCCATGATGGCAGGAGTAATGCAACATGCAAGTGTTAGCAAATGCGTAAGCTCCTCATTGAGGATCTTGTAAAAATACTAGCAAGTGCTACAAGTCATTAGTAAAAGGTCTGGTTTATTTATATGCTTCCAAGCAAGTGCTAGTCTCTCTAGTAATTGCTTAAAAAACATAGCAATTGCTTTTGCTAACTACTGGAAGCAATTACTTGCAAGTAATTGCTGACTTTTATTCATGAAGATTTAAGAAAATGACTAGTAAAAGCAATTGCTACTTTTTATTAATTCGGCCCATTGTGCTTGTTGTGTGTGTATCCTGCTGTGTGTGAGTCGCCTGCTCGCTGAGGAGTGTCAGTAGACTGTGGAGTGTGAGTGCTGTTGGATGGCAGGATTGAATGCCAAATGCTGCTGATGAAAAAGCCGATGCCCTTGCATTCACAAAATAATATGCTTGGGTGTCTCAGGATAATTTTTATCAAAGGTTCAAAGCTGACTGTTATAGCCTCCTGGCTAATCTTAAAATCTTCTAATCTGATCTGTGCTCCGGCCATTTTGTTAAAATACCTAGTTGATTTATAAATTGTGAAGTACGACTGTTCTTTCTGAATAATGGACACTTCAGAGGTAACTTCTAGTGTCTTGGTTCATATAAAGGTTGGTTATCACCATTCACCACCATGTCATGTGAATCATGTCGTACTTTAGGAGGCTTTTGTTTCTTCTTACACTGGAAGATAATAATAAAATTAATTCAATTTCAAATGTTTGTTTACATACTCTTTCAATAAAAACACAGATGTATTGCCAAAAATAGAATTATTATGAGCCCATCAATAAAACTTACACTGGAACTTCTTGCATACTTCTGACAATCAATTTAAGGTTATAACTACAAGGGAAATACAAGTAGCCAGGGAAGAAACAAACACATGGACCATACACCTACTTTATTTCACACTGTAAATGTATATGTATAAAACAATACTTAAAAATGGCTTATAAATCAAATAACGCTTTGCCTTTTTTGAGTTTTTTTAAATATATTTTTGTATGCCTACTAGACAGTGGGCCTAGGGCCCAAAATGATTAACATCTTCTCCAAAATATCTGATGAAAAGTAAAGATGCGAAAACAATATATAGACTTAAGTGCAGTACATATGTCACAGGTCTCTCTAGAGTAAGTATGCATTAATGGGAACATTGGTCGTTCATATAAAAACACGTATGTGTACATGTAAGTGCCTAATATTTAAAAGTCAACTAATTTTAATCTTAAAATAATATAAAAAATTACCTTCTATAGATGTGCTGGAAAGTCATATATTGTAGGTACAATATCTGCTCTGACAGTCTGAGCCTTATAACTGTAGTTTGACACATTCTATTTTAAAGCCAAATTCTGCGAAGTGGTCTGGGCAAAGCACAGATTTCATTGATCGTCTCGCTTCATATTGACAAGCCATTGCTATAAGATATGACAGCAAGAGAACTGGATAGAAAACTGAAACGAATGTTAACAAAGATGTTATTAATCTCTGTTTTCATTATTATTCCCCTTGCTTATTTATTTACTTTAATTTAAAGAGCACCACATCTATATGATTTAGTTTTATGATTATGAATATTGTTCAATTCAGTTCATTTTGTTTCATCTTAATCAATAACGATTAGTGGTGGTGTCCAAACAAGCAAGCTTGTCGAAAACTTAATAGCTACAAGACTGACTTTATAGTAATCAAGTGTTTTTGTTAATCACGTACAACTGCACTAGTTTTTGCTCTATTATGTTGGGCAGTAAATTTAATGACAGTAACGACATGTAAATACATACATGTAGTTACATGTAGCAACGTATACAACAGTACAACAGAGTTCGATTTTTTAAGTTGCAACCTCGTTATTCCACTCTATTTTACAAACAAATACCGAAAAAAGGGAATACTTACAGATGGAATGTCTTTCTACATCTACTGAATTGTCTCTGTTTGCAGTGTATCGACGCACAAGCTAGCATTTTACCTTCTTTTTAGACGAGAAAGAACCCGGTTGACGGTATTCATCTGTGTATACACACTGCAATGTATTGTGGCGGTTTTCGACGCCGGGGATGACCCAAGGGACTGATCTTATTGAACCAGAGACACCGACCAGCGCCTATTATCCAACAAAAATATTTATTAACCTTGCGCACGTGTGAGCGGCTACCCGAACACAAGGGGGATAATTAACGAACGGCGGACTAAGCCAAGGGGGCAGTTCGTTTTGGTGGAAATGTACCACTGCCTAGGAAATTATTATACCTCAATGGGATTAGAGCAATTACCAGTAACCTCAATAAACCTCACAATGATACAGTGTTTCCAAAGACAGCAATTAAATGGTTTATTCTGATCAATAATTCTGTTATAAAGTCTTATATTAAATTACTCTGGCAAAGATAAGGCTAAACCTCACCTCGTTGCCTTCTTTAAATACAATTCAATAACTTTATATACACAATCCTCACAATATACCTCAGTGAGAATAACCTCGTGGTAAACCTCACCACGTATCTTAAAACCAGTATACCTCAACTAGGCTAGCTCACTGCCAGGTCAGCCCTGCAACAGGTATACCTCACAACAGGTTATAATATTAACCACAAGACAGATCAAGTGAAATGTCGGTAACAGATTATCTAACGGGTGGATTACACCCTTCAAATCCGCTATACCTCAGCAACAACACAGCTCAGCAACAACACAGCTCAGCAACAAGGACAGCTTGCGTCGCAACACATTCAGCATCAGCGCTCAGCAACAAGTGCCTGTGAAACATGATCACGCGACTCTCTAACAGGACCCCCCGCAATGCGTGCTGCGCGCTGCCAGCGCATACGTGATCAGAGCCCTAAACTTACATGTAAGTCTACCACTGTTTCGTCACAGTATATATACAGTATGTGAACGACATGGGTATAAATACAGTACGTCCGTTGTGTCTGAGGCGTTGAGGGCGGAATTTATGTGTTAAAATTAATTACTAATAATTCAATAGTGATGACATTCTTACGTCATCGTACTTAGACCAATCTAGGAATTCCAAGGAGTGTTAGTGCAAAATATGAAGTCATTCTGAGCTTGGCAAGTATGAGAATTGTTCTGGCTCCAGCGAAAACGACATAAAAACAGTTCTTTGACACGGTGTAAATAGAGCTGGAAATGGGGCGAATTCACCTCCAACAAACGGCCGGAAATAGACGAAACCACGGGGACACAAGTCGACTACCGTGACAAAAATATGGGAAAGAAGAAATCCCAAAAATACTGAACTGTAGATTTAGTTCACAAAATGTCTCTTCCGGAATTAAATTCAGCTCTCAGACACTTCACTCGGTCAACACGAACTTTCTCAAAACACTCCACAGACGAGTCGTAAGCGACATCACAGGTCCTAGTGGGTGTACACTGAAGTATCGATATAGTCTCATCAACTCCTGTTTACCGAAGTCTTGGTTTGCTCAAGTTCTGCTTAAAATCCTCTACCAGCCCGTATTTATAGTTTTTAATCCCTTCTAGAAAATACTAAAGGTTTCTTCTTCACTTCACTTCTAGAAATGTCTGTTAAATTACATCATTGTCCAAAAATAAACTTCCACAACGTTCTATTCATAACCCGTAAACATAATGCCGCCCCCTTTGGGGTCAACACGCGGTCACGCACGGATTGCAGTTTGTGTGTATGTAACAAAATCAAAGTGTTGTTATTATACAAATACGAAAATTATGTAGGATTTAACCACAAAAATAGAATTATGTTTTATTTGTCATGTTACCGGAGATAAAATCATGCCAACATGACTGCACAACATTTTTTTTCTTTGCTCGCGAACCGTTTATATAATATTTCAGGTCAGTTTCTCCATATAAATCTACTTTGTGTACAACCACATAAAAGGCTTGTGTCCCGTTTGTGTGATCCCCGCTACTGCCGTTACCCGGGTTGTTTGCATCTGACCGGGGCTTGATCCCTGGCTACTCGGCAGATATGGTTTGGCCTCTGACCTGGCCCCATAGAGCAATAGATAATTGGCATAAGTGGACCGCCCACCAACATAGGGGCTGGTTAGCTCAGTTGGTAGAACGCTCGTCTGGTATTCGAGAGGTCGCGGGTTCGAGTCCGGCATCAGCCAATTTTTCTTTGCTCGCGAACCGTTTATATAATATTTCAGGTCAGTTTCTCCATATAAATCTACTTTGTGTACAACCACATAAAAGGCTTGTGTCCCGTTTGTGTGATCCCCGCTACTGCCGTTACCCGGGTTGTTTGCATCTGACCGGGGCTTGATCCCTAGCCTGGCTACTCGGCAGATATGGTTTGGCCTCTGACCTGGCCCCATAGAGCACGAAAATTCAGTGCTCGGAGGGTGAAAACTAATATTTGTTAATTTTGTTCTTAAGTTGTTGAGTAAAGGCTCAATAGCGATTGTATAAAGTAGGCCCGAGAGTGGGCATCCCTGACGTATCCCCTTGTCAAAGGAAAAGGGGACAGTCAGGGAGCCATAAACTTTTACAAGGCTCTCGACACCTCCGTACAAGATTTGTAGATAAGAAATAAAACGAGCACCGAAGTCCATGGCTCATTGTATTAAAAAGATAGCCGTGATCAACATTATCGAAGGCTTTCTTCTGATCAAGGTTGATCACGGCTAGAGGAACATCATTTGAGTTAGAGTAGAACATTATGTCTCGAATGAGATTAATGTTGTCATAAATTGAACGTCCTGGGACGCAATAACTTTGGTCTTCTTTGATGACGCTGCCAATGGATTGTTTCAGCCTGTTAGCAAGCAACTTGGCAAAGATTTTATAATCAGTGTTTAGAAGGGAGACAGGGCGCCAATTTGCGATGTCGGCCAAGTCTCCCTTCTTAGGGAGCAGAGTGATGAAAGCTCTACGAAAAGAATGAGGTAACGACCCCGAACATATAGAAGATTGCAGAACTGAAAGAAAGTCATCTTTTAATATAGGCCAGAAGGATGAGAAAAATTCGGATGTGAGTCCGTCAAGCCCGGGCGTTTTGTCTTTGCCAAGTTGCTTGACAGCGAGGTTAAGTTCTTCGAGAGACAGAGGACTATCAAGGTCCTTTGCATCATCGGAGTCTAGTTTAGTTATATCAGTTAATAAATAATCGAGGGCACTCTCGTCAGTTGGAACTCGGCTTTAAAGTGTTTTATAAAAGTCGCGGATATGCGCTTTTATATCACCTGGGTCTTCGGAGACAAGACCAGAAGGGAGACGGATATGAGAGATATTTTTAGAGAGCGAATTTGATTTCTCAAGATTGAAGAAAACAGTGGTTTGAGGCGTTAAGTCTGGCGCAGACTGAAGTTCATCAATTTTTTGGTTTATTTCTAGAAAAGCTTTTCGTTTTTCTTTGGCGATTTTGGAGCCGTACATTTGGCTTAAAGATTTAATGTGCGACTTCCCGAAGTCCCACCAAGAAGCGAGACTAGGGAAGTCGCACTTTTTCGCTTTCCAATCTGTCCAAAATTGCGTTATGATATTGCGGTAATATTTATCTTCAAGTAGAGAGTTATTAAAATGCCAATAGGCGCTCCCCTTCCGATTTTGGGAGGGGAGTTTAATAACAAGAGTGACCGCAGAGTGGTGGGACAAAGAACAGGGAACAATATGACACGTTTGAATGGATGACATAATACTAGAATAAACGTAAAAACGATCCAGCCTGGATTTCGAAACACTGGAGGGATTGTTTCTAAGCCAGGTGAATTTTTGTTCTAATGGGTTCAGTCTGCGCCAGGCATCACAAAGAGACAATCCATTGACAGCGCCTTTTAGAGCCACGGACACTTTATATCGGCGTTCGATGGGCATACACAGACGATCAATGGCCGGGTTATCGGTACAATTAAAGTCACCTCCAATTATGACGACACCGTCACCGCAGCCGGAACAGTGGTCCCGAAGGGAAATAATAGCACGAATGGCATTTTGGTCATTCTGCGGAATTAAAGTATTATAAATGTGATAAGTGATGTTTTCAAAGTTAATTTTTGAGTACAAAATATAGCCATCAAAAACGGCACAAGAAGATAGAATATCAATATTATTATTTTTGATTAAAGTAGTGACTCCCGAGCCTCGAGTAGGGCCCGGAGAGCAAAAAGGGGTGTGGGACCACAAGTTCCAGCAAGGATTTTTTTCGTTTAAAATGTACGTTTCTTGTAAAAGAACAATATCCGGGTTAGAAATATTTTTTCCGCATAAGTTTTTCCACATGAAAGGAGGCGTTCAGAGTGGGAGTGGAACAGCCTCCGGTGTTTAACCCTGCGAGCAGGGAATAGGTGATTCCGGAAGGCACTTTTTGACCTTTTGTTTAATTACTCAAACACCGTTGGGCCAATTACGCTGAAACTACATGATATCCTCAATGGAACCTTCTAGATTGACATACTATAGTAACCTTTAACATCGAGCTCAGCAAAGGTCACCCCCGACCGTGGGAAATCTGGACAACCAGCCAGAGCCCTGCGAGCAGCGAATAGGTGATTCCGGAAGGCACTTTTTGACCTTTTGTTTAATTACTCAAACACCGTTGGGCCAATTACGATGAAACTATATGATATCCTCAATGGAACCTTCTAGATTGACATACTATAGTAACCTTTAACATCGAGCTCAGCAAAGGTCACCCCCGACCGTGGGAAATCTGCCTATTCGTTTGTGCACAATGTGTTTTGTGTACAAATCTAAGCTCCGTTCACGCGTGTACAAATCTAAGCACCGTTCACTCATGTACAAATCTACTCGCTGCCAAGAAAGGTCAGCTGGCTGACCTTCACAACCCTAACTATCAATCATCCTAATGTAGGAGTGTCTAGGAGACCTCCATTCATAAATTTAGACTGTCAGTGAAGGGTTAGGAAAGGATTGGGTAAGGATTGGGTAGTGTATTAGTTCGTTAGAAAACGGATCGCGTAGTGTAATTACGCGTAATTAAAAGTGCCTTCCGGAGTCTCCCCTTATTCCGCTTGTGGCCCTTGTGGTGTATTGCGGCTCGGAGGGTTAAGGTGAGCAGTGACAGTGTCATCATAAGGGCAAACAAAGCAGAGTTATTGGCATACATAATGAAAAACAAAGAATTACACTAATGAATAGAAAGACAGAAAAGGAGACAAATTTTATTTATCTAGAGTTTTTACAAGTTTCTGGATCCTCTGCTGCAGGTTTTTCTTGAGCAGGGGATTGTTAAGTAAGGGTTTTAATTGTTTTACTAGACCGGGGATATTGTTAGTGAATTTTCTGGCAATTTTTTGTTGGTATTTTACGAGCTTTTACAGAAGACAGGAAATTAACAAGTTCAGTTTCAGAGAGGGGGGCCTTTGGAAATAGGAAGATGCTCAGCCAGGAGATCGTCGTCTGTCTGAGTATCCTCCCCCACATGGAGTCAGTGTCGGTGTTTTGTTCCATGACGGTGGAGGATGGAGTAGGGGAAAGGGGAGTCTGGGAATCTAGAGCTTTGGAGAGGGAGGGGGAAATGCTCGCCATGGGGCTCGACACCCTTGCAAGTTTTCTGGGTGGGGAGGGTGATTTTAGTGTGATTAAGCGAACTTTGGAAGGGGTCGATGAAGTTGCTGATGGTGTCTGTTTTCCTTTAGAAACAACGTCAGAAAAAGTTCTCGTGGGTGCAGGTGGCGAGCCCCATACGGAGAATTGTTTATTGGTGGGATTTGGAGTGGAGGCTAGGGTTGGGAAAGGGAAGCACCAGGCGTGAGAGATGGGGTGGCCCGATCTGTGCTACCACTCGGCGCGCCCGCATCCGCCCCCGCTGAGGACTTCTTGGAGTTTCCAGCGGAGGAGGAAGACGACGCCCGGGTCAGCACCTCACCCCCGATGGAAGATCGGGCGGCGGGACGCGCAGTCGTAGCGGCAGCAGGATCGGGCGGGATGGATTTTGACCGTTTGGAAGGATGTTTAGGGTCGGATTTCTTATTGTGCACGAAGATTGGTGGTGGGTTTAGGGGGTTGGAGGTTATGTCATCATTTTCGTCGTGTTCATCGGAATTTTTGTGTTTTTTGCATGAGCGGCTGATGTGTCCAAACTCCCCGCAATTAAAACACCGCACTGACTCTGTAGATAGAAAAACACGATAATTGACATTGCAAAAAGAGAAATTAATGTGGTCATTTGGATTAAAAAGAACCTGTACCTGTCTTCTGAAGATCACAATGTGGGTTAGTTCTTTGTTTTTAAATCCCAGGGGAATGGGTCGAATTTGTGACACTACTTTACAAAAATAGGAAATGTTGCTGACAAGGACTGAGTTTGGTATTTCAGGATAAACATTTGATAGTATGAGACGAGTTGTGGGGCGAACGAGGGGAAGAAGAAGAAGAAGAAGAAGAAGAAGAAGAAGAAGAAGAAGAAGAAGAAGAAGAAGAAGAAGAAGAAGAAGAAGAAGAAGAAGAAGAAGAAGAAGAAGAAGAAGAAGAAGAAGAAGAAGAAGAAGAAGAAGAAGAAGAAGAAGAAGAAGAAGAAGAAGAAGAAGAAGAAGAAGGAGAAGAAGAAGAAGAAGAAGAAGAAGAAGAAGAAGAAGAAGAAGAAGAAGAAGAAGAAGAAGAAGAAGAAGGAGGAGGAGGAGGAGGAGGAGGAGGAGGAGGAGGAGGAGGAGGAGGAGGAGGAGGAGGAGGAGGAGGAGGAGGAGGAGGAGGAGGAGGAGGAGGAGGAGGAGGAGGAGGAGGAGGAGGAGGAGGAGGAGGAGGAGGAGGAGGAGGAGGAGGAGGAGGAGGAGGAGGAGGAGGATGAGGATAGTAATCTTCAAGAAAATGGGAGGAGGAGGAGGAGGAGGAGGAGGAGGAGGAGAAGTATAATGTGATATCATGTGCAGAGTATACAATAATATTTGATCGTGTATATGTACACGATAAAATGGATTAATCTAGATATGTATGTAACTTCACTGTGTATCATTTCCCCCCGCATAAGCATCTGCCTTTTATTAAGATATAATTATGGTAATTAATTGAATTTTTTTTATCATTATAGGCCTATAATTATTTGTCTTTTTTATTTGACAGATCTTCTACCTTATGGTCCAGCCCAAGGGGATAGTAATCTTCAAGAAAATGGGATTTCATTATATGACTTGAAGGATCTATTATCGCCTACCTTTGAGCCTCCGTATAAATTCCCTGCATGTCTTGGTCTTCAACAGAAAATTTACGTAAGATTATACAGCTATAAAAAGAAACTTAATGGAAAATATTACCAGTTTTCTGAATCCATCTTTTTCTTATGCTTACTGTAAAAACCTATCTGGAAATTGTTGTTTCCCCTTGGTCAAATGGTAAAAAAGGAATTATTTTACCCTATCCTACAAATTTAACGTAAAAACACTGTTTACTTACTTAAGTTAATACGATGTTGACATTATTGGAAGGCTCTTGAATCACCCTTTCATCAAATAAAGATGGCTGACATACTCTCTTCAGTCGCTGAGCGCCCACTTCCAAGTTCTAATCCAGTTAATAGTATAGAGATAAGTGCGTAAATAACGCGATTTTTAAACAGGTATTTTTTTAATCGGGTACCGGTAATTCTCCCCTTTGCCTCTCCTCGAGTAAATATGGGAAAAATTAAAACTTCAATTGCACCTGTACAAAAAATTCTAAGGCTATGAATTAAAAGTTGACCAGTCATTGCAACCTTTCGTGAATCCCTACTGGTCTTAGAGACTAAGGCACTGGGTATTGGGTAACAGCACACATCCACACCGGTCTTAACTGGGTATTGGGTATCCTCGGACATCCACAAATCGGTCTTATAAGGCACTGGGTATTTGGGGTAACCTCATACATCCACATCGGTCTTATAAAGCACTGGATATTGGGTAACCTCAGACATCCACGACGGTCTTATAAGGCACTGGGTATTGGGGTAACCTCATACATCCACATCGGTCTTATAATGCAATGGGTATTGGGTAACCTCAGACATCCACGACGGTCTTATAAGGCACTGGGTATTGGGGTAACCTCATACATCCACATCGGTCTTATAAAGCACTGGATATTGGGTAACCTCAGACATCCACATCGGTCTTATAAAGCACTGGGTATTGGGGTAACCTCATACATCCACATCGGTCTTATAAAGCACTGGGTATCGGGGTAACCTCAGACATCCACATCGGTCTTAAAGGCACTGGTATTGGGTAACAACACCAATTAATCCACATCGGTCTTATAAGGCATTAGGTAATGGGGTAACCTCAGACATCAACATCCTTCTTATCAGGTACTGGGTATTGGGGTAACCTAATACATTCCAACTTGTTGGGTGACCTAACATCCAAACTGTTATAATAAGGCACTGGGTACTGGGTAACCTCAAACATCCACATCAGTGTTTAATGCACTGGGTATTGGGTAACCTCATACATCCACGTCGGTCTTATAAGGCACTGGGTATTGGGGTAACCTGATACATCCACATCGGTCCTATAAGGCAATGGCTATTGAGTAACCCCATACATCCACATCGGTTTTATAAGGCACTGAGTATTGGGTACAGGCATTGAGTAACTTCAAACATCCGTATTAAACTTGTTGATATCTACTCCATGCAATGCATCATAAAGACCAATAACAGATTTTCTCAAAAACTGTATATTGAAACTCGCAGGTTATAGTTTGATATATGTGACCCGCTCTGTGAGTCACAAGTCGCAAATTTAAAAAAAATAGATTTCCATGTGGCTTTAATATTTTATTGAATGAAATTGACGTCAATTTCAATCATTAAAATATTAAAATCAATGATTTTTTGTGAGTAGGTTGTTTCATTTCTGACATTTGTTTTCCTTTCGAATGCTTGTTTTCCGAAGAATTCAATTGTGTTAATTTGTCCCTAATTTGCCATATTGACTAATCCCTAATTAAGTTAGCAAAGTGACCAATGCGGTGTTGTTCACTTTGCCAAATTACAAAAATAGCCAGTTAGAGCATTCGTCATTTGCTCTATCTCCAAAACTATAAGGAAAGCATGCGTGTGGATTAGATACAATGGTAGGTCTCTTCCTGAATGTACTAATGGGCGGGAAAACTTAAAATTGAAAAAGTCGGATTGGTCACTATGGCAAATTAGGGACGAATTATGCAATTCATTGATTATTAAAAATTGCATATCTCCATAATGCAATACGTCACACACCTCTAACTTATACCAAATTAAACCTGGTGAGGTACTCTTTCCGGCCACATAGAAATCTCAATTCGTCAAATTTGCGACTTGTGACTCATTTTAACAGAGCGGGTCACACATATCTTGGAAATTAGAGTTTTGAATGCACGTACGTTTCAAAATACCAATGATCTATACGCATTTCTTGATCCTCATAAAATAATGATTGTAATATTGTATTAAAAGACATTTTGACAAAGGGAAACTGCGATTTAAATCTTAATGATCTTTTCTTTAGTTCACAGATAACGGACTTATTATAATGTACAATGGGACGGAGAAATATGCCTATCCACGCCCTACTAATGGCAGTACTTTTAGTGGTAGTCTTCATGATCGTGTGTTCATTGCACCATTCTTCAGTGATGTGAATGAAATGAAATTGTCATCGGAGAGTAACGTGTACTATCAGGTAAATCATAAATCAAGGGAAATCATAAGAAAAATGGTAAATTGGTGTCTGCATCATTATATAAATGCAAACAAGGATTGTCCTTGAGAAATGACAAGTCAAAGGTCACGTTCACCGTAGTGTTAAACCCTATCAAGCCTGGCCCCTTTTTCGTTCTCAGACCTGGGGGGGGGGGGGGAGCGAGCTCGTTACGCCCCGCTAAAAAAATTTTTTTTATTCTTTAGCCGATTTAAATGAAATTTCATAGGCATGTTTGGTTTGACACGATCTATCTAATGAGGACATGAAAACGTTCATAGGGCCCCATTGCGGGTACTATACCCATTTTTGGAAAAAAAATCCTAATTGTTAGTAAAAATTTGTTTTTTTCCCATAACTTCCTTAATTTGTGTCCGTTGCCCATGAAGTTTGGCACAAATGTTGTCTTCAGTACAATCAATAATGTGACGTCACTAAGATCACCGCTAGAGGGCGTTCAACAGTTTTGGTCATTTTGTTTCCAAAACATGATTTGTAAACATTTTGGGATGTACAATAAATGCACTGTATAATAACATCCATATTGAATACTTCCTTTTGCATCAGAGAGCACCTAGAATACAAAAATAAATAAAACTAGAGGTATTGAGTTTGTAGAAAAAAAAACTCAGGGTGTTCGAGTGTGCATCATATGTGATGACGTCATCATCTAAAGTTATTAAAAGACAAGAGTTACTTCATGAGATATGAGTTTTCATAATATATAATTAAAAAAACATATAATGTGCTATACTGAATACATTAACTTCCGGTTGAGTCATCCCATATAATTTGAAATTCTTCCAATCGTAAGTTCCGGTTCAATCATGTGACGTCATTCATACTTCACAAAATTTTCTTCATAATATGGGTTCAGTTGTGCCAAATTTGGTACAATTCTGTCTAATGTTTTCTCAAGATAGCAAAAAGTTACTTTTTAAAACCTGCCGCTAGAGGGCGCTGTTAAGAGCGATGACGTCACCAAATATATTTTTGAAAAGAGCAGATCCCACTTAACATATAAACCAATAATTTTTTTTTTCCGAATACCCTTTCAGATTTGAATCAATTTATAAAGAGCTTTTTAAACTTGAACTTCCGGTTTAGACCGGAAGTAAGGTTCAAAATAGGGTCATGTCTGTGTATCAAAAAATGTTGAGTTCTCCATGTTCTATATGATTATGAAGGAATCAAGAAAGTATCTATTGTGGTTCACGAGATATAAAATATATTGTTTTAATTATAATTAATTACGTAATAATTCATTAGATGACCTCACCAGGTCACAACGTTACCTGGAACTATATGTTAAGGTCTAACTCTGTGTTTTAAGGTTCTTTTAACTCCGCAACTATGTTTTGGCTGTACAAATACATTTACAGAATAATGATTCTGAATAGTTGTTTACTTAAACTTCCGGTTTCGACTGGAAGGAGAGGTCAGATTAGGGTCATGCCTGTGTACGAAATGTGACATAGTTCAAGGTCTTTAAGATGATGCAAAGATTCAACTTCCGGATTCAACCGGAAGGACAGGTCAAATTGGGGTCGCGTCTGTATACGAAAAATCACGTAATTCACATAATGCAAAGATTGTGAAAATATCTTTTGTGGTTCATGAGATATAATTTTTTGAAATATTAACGCAACATGCAGTGCAACATATGCAAGACAGAGCACTCACATGTATTGTAAACCAAGGGTAGCATGTTGAAGACAAACTAAAGGTAAGAAGATCCCGTGGACAAGCAAGCTTTGTACATGCCATCTGTAATGGGCCATATCTTGAGATCCAATTCAGCTAGACCTAGCATTTTTTCAGGATTATTTCTAAAAACCCTACTCATCAACACTAGGTAAACACAAATTCTCTGGATTTGTAGGAGGTGTGAACAATCACCTTAAACTTGGGTTAGCTTTTTTTGAACCACCCTGTATATTAAGTCTGTGATACACTGAATCCTGTCCGCGATCATGGTAATTTTGTCCTTGAGCAGTACATTTTAATATACATTGATTCTGTTCACCTAGTATACAATAATGGATACATGTGAAAGAACAGGTTGATATTGTGTTTGAAAAAGCCTCCGAAGCGTTACAGTTGCTCTGAACTGTATACTCCCCAGGAAGCTGAGAAGGACTGCAGAAAAGATATTGGCCCATTGACAAGGAATAACATGTAAAGCGCATTGAGACATTATGTATAATGCTCTATAAAACAATTAAAATAAACTACATAATTTGTTGTGAAATTATTTCCGTTTTAGATTTATGAAAAAGTACTGATTTATTTTCCTAAATTCTACAACCTGAAAGAGTTTTCACTATATTCTCATTTTTATTTTATTATTTTTTTTTTTTTGGTCATCTTTAATGAGGGTAAACTCCGATCAGTGCACAGCACTGCTTTCCATGGAGGCCCTCAGTACAAATACAGCAATAACAACCAGATGTGGGATTTGTAAAGGAGGAATTATAATGTGCATAATCAAAGCGCCCACAATGAGAGAGCGCGGTTGCGCAATTTGCAGCCAAATCAACCAGAAACACCGGGACAAGCCTCTTTATTCTGGGTTCTTTTACGTGCATTACACAACACACGGGACCTACGCGTCCCATCCGAAGGACGAAGCAATTATGGTTAAGTACCTTGCTCAAGGACACAAGTGTCACGACCGGGACTCGAACTCATTAACGACATAACGTTACGAGCTTAAATTTTCACAGGTTGGATGTCTTCTGTATATCTTGATTCAAATAGTATATCTTGATTCAAAGAGTATTTTTCATACTCATAGAAGCTATTTTGGAAAAATACCGATGTTGTACTTTCCTTTTTCAAGGTATGTGAGTCTTCTCTTCACCATAATTACGGTAGTTTTTGTAATGATATGTAAAGATGCATGCATTGATGTAATAAAATCCAGTCATATAGGCATTACTGTCGTTCTGTGAAACAACTAGTGCCTAATATTGTCCAGTGCACCAAACAAAGGAGTTGGGTGTTGTCGCTAGTTCTAAATTAGACCAAACCATGCACACCATGAATGTATTATACTGTTTTTGTTATGAATCCCAACCTCCATCTACTCATTTGTTTCATTATTTTGTTTTCAGGTTTATGAAAGATCAGAAGTAAATTCATCAAATTTAGCAGTGCTGAGTACAACAGATGAAACTATTAATGGCCTACAAGCGTCTAACTTTAGTGTGGAATGGATGCTGGTCATAACATGGGATAGAGTGTTGCCTAATGTCACATCCAATGTAAGTTGTTAACAATTATGTGCAATTGCACTTATATCCAACTAGGCCTATACAACAAATTTGCATGGATGTTAAAGACATGTTATTTCCCCAGTTTACGAGTGATAAGGTCCTCGTGAAACTGAATAAAATAAATGTTTTCACATTATCTGGAAATCACAAAGCCCCAAAACAATCTTTGTTTACATGTGTACGTGTACATTTTACCGACATGGGCATCATTCATCTTTCAGAATATGGGTTCGAATCCCGGCCTACCCGGTCGCTGAGCTTTTGCCGTTGCCGTTGCCGTTGCCGTTGCCGTTGCCGTTGCCGTTGCCGTTGCCGTTGCCGTTGCCGTTGCCGTTGCCGTTGTTTCGCGTTAGCACAGCATGATAATAACATAGGAATAACCTTCACCTTGACTTGCCACAGCTTGCGGAGTTCTCAAATGGCACATGGTCGTACCACTTTGATTTCACCTTGACACCGTACTTCTTACACATGTGACAGTTATGGAAATTTATGCTTAGTTTTCTGACTCCCCGTCTAAATTTTCAGTTTACTCAACCCTGTTACGTAATCTTTTCTTTACTTGGCTTATTTAAATTAATGAAGCGCCCTCTATGTTAGCTTTGCATTTCGCGCGCTTCCACCTTCCCGTCATATTATTCTTGATCGAAGACTGAACGACATCTTCTTGTCTTCACTCCTTCAGGTAACAATCGTTTGTAATTTCACTATATTTTTAACATTCATATACTTAGAAATTAGCTCATCGTATCCCTTATCAATCACTCATATTTTGTATTCTCGATATTATTTTGTTAGTTACTGACGTAAGTTTTGAGTTGATTTATAAGCCATAGTGATTTCGAAATTCCTGATTTTGTAAATATTAGTTCCAAGATATCTTCATTATCGTTTTCAGATATCGTTATCTTACTAATCAATGTTGCAATATCGCAGACCTGGTATTTTCTTGGAAACCTACTAAAACTAGCTTTTCTTAATGTTTTGCATAATATCGCCAATTTTCCAAGATGGCGGGTACCGCCCAGATTTCGGCGCGAACTGTAGATTATTGTATTATATTTCATTTTCTTGTTTAATTCTTTAAATTAATTATTATATTTTGTGAGATATTATTCTTGATCGAAGACTGAACGACATCTTCTTGTCTTCACTCCTTCAGAATAAATCAGCCCAAGAAACCAAGATCTTTGTCGCCGACTGCCTCTTTCCTAATTCGGCCCAATTTCTACTTGGGTCACACACAAATACCAATGGATCACCTTGGCCAACTTGTCGTGTCTGCCTTTGTATTGCACATTGCACATTCTGCACATAGAAGATACATCAGACTTCTCGATCCTTGCCTTCATCACATTCGTCCGCAGAGACTGGTCTTGCGCTGCAGTAATCAGACCCTCAGTTTCTTTCTTTAGTTCTCTCCTCAACCATTCCCAAGTCTTGCTACTCGCCACTTCTTCGGTACATCTTAGGAATCGGCCGTGAAGTGGTTTTTCCTGCCAATCTTGTGTTCTTTCTTCTCTTCTTTGATTCTTGTACTCCTTTGGACCTAACACGTCTCTCTTCATGTATTTCTGCGCAACCTTCAACAACTTTCCTGACTACTACTTACATGACACTGCAAGCTCCTTCTCTCGATGTTAACGCAGTCTGATACACTAAGTACCAGTAGGCCTAACCCTCTTCCGCCCTCTGACCTTGGTAGATATAGTCTGCTGACATTCGACCGTGGATGTAACATACCGTACATCGTCATCACTTTCCTCGTTTTCCTGTCAGCAACATCTAAATCTGCCTTAGTCCACTCGACAATTCCTGCACTGTACCTCATCAGTGACACAGCCCAAGTGTTGATCGCCTTTATCAAACACTTCTTCACTCATCTTATATACTCTTTCTTAAGTCTCTCTTTCGATTCCTCGTACAGTACGTGATCTCCAAGCACACCATCTTCTTCATGATACTTATAACTTTCTTCTTCACCCAATGCCCTCAATTGTGTGCCATCTGGTAAAACAATTCCATCTGAATGTACCCTTTTACCCCTCTTCATGGTCATCACAGCACATTTCTCTGCACCAAACTTCATGACGATGTCATCGCTCTGCGTGTCATCAGCGTAGACATGTTAATTTAAATTATACTTCAAAATTATATCACGAACTGGAAAGGTATAAACAGTAAACCACTGTGGGCCGAGCACGAAGCCTTGGGGTACAGAATAACAGAATAGTCAAGAATAACAGGCTCGGAGATAGCGTTATAAACATGCAGAGGCCTATTTAAAAGGTAGGACCTACACCAATCCAGGGCTGTGTCATGTATCCAAGATGATATTGAAGGCGGGAGAGAAGGATTTTGTGATCGAACGTGTCAAAAGCGGCGCTTAAGTCTAACAAAACTAATGCAGTGATTTTTCCATCATCCATGGCTGATAAAATGTCATTGTTGACGCGGAGAAGAGCAGTTTCCGTTCCATGAAATGGTTTATAGGCTGACTGAAATGTGTCCGACAGGTTATTAGCACGAACATGGTCAGAGATCCGTGATGAAACAACTCGCTCGATTGTTTTTCCAAAGTACTTTAAATTCGCTACTGGTTGGTAGTTTTTGAAAACTTCCTTGTCCAAATTGGGTTTCTTCAGGAGTGGTTTAACATGAGCAACCTTCTGGCTATCAGGGAAACAACCGGAAGAAAGAGATCTGTTTACAATAATTGTGATGTACTTAGCAAACACCTCAATATTTTGTTTTATTAGCGAAGTTGGTACTGGATCAAGTTCACATGATTTTGATGGCGATTTCATGATGAGTTTCTTGATCTCCATAACACTAGTAGGCTCAAACATACCATGGCCAGAATAGTTTTCCTGTTCCTACAGTCCTTTAGCACCGTCTTATCAATGATGAGTTGGTCTTTCGTTCCTCTTGACCGCTTCTTGCAACCTTTCTGTTCATCTGGAAATAACTGCTGATCTTCTATGTGACGATACAGATCTTCTCCAATGATACCAGTCAGAAGTTTATACATCATGGGTAGACATGTAATAGGTTGATAATTACTTCAGTTCAATTATAATAATAGTTATACTACCACTACCACTAACACTAACACTAATAATGCGTTCGAGGTCACAAGACATTATAATTAAATTAAAAGGCAATTTCAATGAGATTTTGAGAACGACAAAACAGTTTTGTCGTTCTCAAAATCTCATCGAAATTGCCTTTTTTTCTCATCCGTGAATCACCGTAAGTCGGTTATATTTTTGCTACTGAGGTGTAAATCAAATCTGTTTTTTTCTGGGGTGCTAACGAGGACTGCTAAGGCCTTTTGGCCTGACTTCAGTAATTAATTTTTGCTTCGGAGGATCACTAGCGCCATCTTGGCTACAGATTATGCCCGTCATATAAGGGATGTTACACCGGAGGAAGTATACCAAGCCTGTACAGCGCCAGAACAGTCAAATGTATCGCCTCACTGGAGAACAATTGGTATAATGTAACATTCGACAATGAGAAACACAGTAAGAGAATAGCCCTCCAAGGCATGTTTCTAAAGGGACTCTTGATTCAGTGTGAAGACACAAATATCCAGAACTCAGTGGTGGTGTATGTCAAGGCGCCATTTGAAATGGCAGACGACGGCATAGTCAACGCACT
Organism: Zoroaster sp. YZ-2022; assembly: GCA_029582265.1. Taxonomy (NCBI): domain Eukaryota; kingdom Metazoa; phylum Echinodermata; class Asteroidea; order Forcipulatida; family Zoroasteridae; genus Zoroaster; species Zoroaster sp. YZ-2022. The sequence goes on along the minus strand of CM055835.1, from coordinate 9,709,594 downwards.
AAACCCATATGGAACTGCAGCCAATGTAAGAAGGCAATACCATGATTTTGACAAGGAAGTCGAGACAGTGGTGAGGAGTGTCCTGATAAAGAATATCAAACAGCTCATACCAAGTTATGTGAGAGTAGGTGGCTTTATAATCCACCAGAGAGGCACAGAGGACAGCAGAAGACGTGCAAAATGTGCAATAAACCCGGTCATTTTGCCAGAGACTGTCAAATGCGAGGAAAATGTTTTATATGTGGCAACCCTGAACACAGAGCGAAGTGGCACGAAATGCTTATCAGAAGCATCGACTCCAGTTGCCCAAGAAGAAGACAGGAACATCGATGACGTGGAAAGCGAGATCTCAGACGACGAGCGAGAATAGCGACGGAGATAGCGACATAGAAGAAAGGGAGGAATGGAAAAGAGTTAAGGACATAGTCTCAGCTACTGAACCTGCACCTAGTGACAACGAGGAGACTCAACCGCCGCCAAAAGCTGATCGAATACAGGTCAATGCGCCAACGAAGGAACCCATCAGGAGGAGATAGAAGCAGAGTGAACACAAAGAAACAACACATGACAACAGGCAGAAGACAAACCAGAAAACCCGAAAGGAGATAGACAAAGGAAACATACTACAGCTAAGCACAATAAGCAACTACCTGACAAAGAAACACGTAGAAATACAAGGAAAGAAAACATCTTGGGAGAAGAACACCAACCAGCACAGAAGCTTAAACCCAAAAGAACAACCGGACGAGACTAAACAACCGACGTTCTGGGATGAGGCAGTCAAGGAAAACCGAAAACGAAACTAAGGCAGATGAAGAAGATCTTGATCCAGTTGAAGAGAGAAAATTAGCGAGAGAAAGCACAGATAACAAGGAATCCGACATGGAACAAGAAGAAGTCGACAAGGAAGAAGCTATGAGCGAACAGGAGGACATAAGTCAAGACCCAAATTCTGAAGAATTCGATCCGTATACTAGGAAAGGTGTACAACGATCCCGCAGGAAACGCGCAACAGGAGGTATTACGTCGAAACGATATAACCCCCCAAATAGTCCTGGTTCATTAAGAGGACGAGGAAGAGGAACTAGGAATACATACATTATTTTTGTTTTTCTTGTTTTATCCAATGCAGGGCCTTTATTTCATTATGAGTTTACTTAGTGTGCTCACAGTAGCCTCAATTAATGTCAACGGGTTGAGGGATAATCTAAAAAGGGAAATATTTTTTGATTACATAGTGCGTGTCACATCTCGACCCAGTTTGAGTGATTTAAAAGTCTTTTAGTGTATTTTCTTTCAAGGGTTTATGATTGCATAATATTAATTGTTTGTTACAGCTGACCATTTATCTGTTCTTTTACTTTACAATTGTACTTTTGTATGGGGAGTCCTTTTGGCATGTTTATGTTTATAAACCAGCGGTGTATTTTTTATAACGATGGAGGTGTACTTTTACAGCGGCAGATTCAGGGATGCAACCGCTTATGCAAGAATATGAGGTGGTGATTGTTGAGAAATTAATTAATCTGTGTTTTTTGGGTGGTGCGGATTGAATCGAGTAGAATTGTTTGGTGATTCCCGGAGTTAGATTATATTGGATTGGATAAATAGATAAAAGTTATAGTTGGTTGAAGTCCGAAGTAATGTCATAAGTGATTTGTATAAATAATGGAATAATTGGAATGGAATAACTAAATTGTTAAGGATTATAGTGATGTGGTTAGTTGAGTAATCGTGTGATCAAGTAATGAAGATCAAGAATACGATTTTTAATGTCATTTCATGAGTTAAGGTAATTAATGGAGTAATTTGAAAGAAATAACTGAATTGTTAAAAGAATATAACGAACTAATTTATAAATAATGTTTTAATTAATGTAAATATATTTTCTGGATTTCTTTGTGCTGATTTACTTCTGCAGCACGTGTTTTTGCTTCCTAGGTCACCGCGTAGAACCCTCACGGGTTAGCTGTGACATTACGTAGTAAACTTAACATATTGTTTATGCAGGAAACTCATAGTAAATGCGAAGATGAACCCTAGCTAACATGCATACGTCGGCCCAACGTTGGCCAACATAAAAAATTACGGTTGGCCCAACATTGGCAATGGACGTCGTCTTGACGTTAGTTTTTCCATCGGGCCAATGTTGGGCAAATGTTGGGCCAATGTCCGCACAACGTCGGGACATGTCAGCATGCCCAACGTTTGTACAACGTCTTGGTTATACGTTGGGCCAAAGTAATATCTTATGAACGGCGCAGCGTCGGTACTTGACGTCGCCTTGACGTTAGTTTTTCCATCGGGCCAACGTCGAAGACGTTTGGCCAACGTTGGGTAAACGTTGGGTCAATGTCGCTACAACGTCGGGACATGTTGGGCCAACGTCAGCATGCCCAACGTTTGTACAACGTATTGGTCATACGTTGGGCCAAAGTAATATTTTATGATCGGCGCAGCGTCGGCAGTTGACGTCTTCGTGGTTTTAGTTTTTCCATCAGGCCAACGTCAAAGACGTTGGACCAACGTTGGGCCAACGTCCCCACAACGTCAGGACATGTTGGGCCAACGTCAGCATGCCAAACGTTTGTATAACGTGTTGATCGTACGTTGGGGTAGTTGATATTGCTTTTGACGTGATGACCAATTGTGAGCATATTTTAGGGACGGAGGGGTAACTAGTCAGAACAAGACAGTTGTTAAACTGCCTCTGCCCTATAAGCAATTATGGTTAAGTGTCTTGCACAAGGACACAAGTGTCCTTGACCGGGATTTGAACACACATTCTGCTGCTAACGCCAGAACTTGAGTCCGGTAAGCTAGACCGCTCGGCCACGACACCATCCCTATCTCCATTAACATTTTGAAAGAAGCTGCATGTTATATGGGTTTTTGTTTTGTAGCCAATCAAAATTCCTGTTACACGGGTAATAACCCTGCAACGGAAATTTTGATTAGCTACAAAACAAAAACAAAAATAGAACATCTCCATTAATGTTTAATGGAAATATGCGCCGACGGGACGTTACGTCACCCACACTATAATTACGTCGTACCAAAGCTGGAAATCGGCTTCGTATAATGCACAATTTTACCAACATCGGCACAGCGTATGTGGCAACGTTGAAAATATACCTATTTTACTGCACAACATTAAGCAACGTCGGCAAAACTATGATGCGCCGACGTTACGTTGCCCACATTATAATTACGTGGTGCCAACGTTGGAAATGGACCTCGTATACTGCATAACCTTTCCGAACGTCGGCACAACCATGATGCGCCGACGTTAGGTTGTCCAATTATAACTACGTTGTGCCAATATTGAAAATAGACCTATTATACTGCACAACATTTTCCAACGTTAGTGCAACGTTTGTAAATTTACTCCGACCTTCACGACGTCCGTACAACGTCCATACTTTGACGCCGACTTATCCGACGTTCACCAACGTCGGCTCAACGTATGCATGTTAGCTGGGACGTCTTTGGCGCAGACAGTGGCAGGAGGAGATGCATTTCAGTCATGGTAGTCGGAATTCCAAAGCAGTTGCGCTCCTAATTTCCAATAAATGTGGCCTACATTTGACAAATATCGAAATTGATCAAGATGGTAGATGGATCAAAGGTGAAATCACATGGAATAACGAAAGCATATCCCTTGCTTCTGTTTATGCGCCGAATGCTGTTTACCCTAGAGTTGGATATTTCAAGAAAATATTGAATCATATTACTAATAATCAACAATGGATTGTTGGAGGTGATTTTAATTGTGACATCGATAACAAAGAAATAAGAGACACAAGTAAAAACGTCATGAAGGCCATTATTCAAGAAAAAGATCTTATTGATATATGGCGCACTGTTTACCCTGAAAAACCTGGTTACACTCACCTGCACAAAGGGATCAACAAATCCAGTAGAATTGATTACATTCTTATGTCCTGCAGTCTTTTTTAAACAAAATTGGAGAGGTTCACAATAATTCAACAGGTTTAACCGACCACGATTTTGATACCCCCACGGCCCAGGTCGTTGGATTTGCAACAACGAACTTATCAAAGACAAAGACTGCGCTTATAGAATTCAAACAATTTTGAGTTTCTGGAAAACCAAGAAACATGACTCTGAAAGTGTTTTTACTTGGTGGGAAATGGGAAAATACAAACTCAAAGAAATTATCAGAGATTATGGGCGTGAAAAATCCCTCATTGCTAAACAGGAAAGAGAACGTTTACAGAAACGCTATGATGAATTGATCAATAATCCAACTAATATAATTGAATTCAGTCTCAAACAATATGAAATGAGAGAATGGGAAAAAGCTAAAATACGTGTCTGCAACATCAATAAAACAGAAGGTGAAAAAGCTAGTAAATTTTTCCTTAACCTAGAAAATCAACAAATGCACCATAACAGAATGATAAAATTAGAAGACAAAGTTGGTAATTATGTTGATCAACCTAGCTCTATGCTTAAATGCGTGAATGAGTTTTATGAAGATTTGTACACTTCTGAAGGGATCAGTGAAAAACAGCTGCGTGAAATTCTGAGTGGTATTAGCACGGAGTCCTTTCATGAAGATATTGTTCGTGATTTAGAAAAAGACATTGACGAGAATGAACTTAGACACACGCTTTATCAAATGAAAACTGATAAATCCCCTGGCATTGACGGACTTACGGTTGAATTTTACCGTACCTTTTGGAATATTCTGAAACAAGCTTTAATCGATTTAATAAGGGAATGCAAAAGAAATATGTCTTTGTGTAGATCAATGAACACTGCCTTAATCAGATTAATTTTTAAGAACAGAGGGTGCAAAGAAGACCTAAAAAATTGGCGGCCTATAAGTATTATAAACTGTTGACAATAAGCTGATTTGTAAAGTCATAACTAATCGATTGAAATCAATTATGCCCACCATTGTAGTTGAAAATCAGACCTATGGAGTTCCAGGTAGAAACATTCACGATAATTTGATGATTTTGAGAGATTGTATCGATTACATCAACTTCAACGACATCGCAGCCGGTGTAGTGAGTATCGATCAAAAAAGGCCTTTGACCGCATAGAATGGGAATACATGTATTACATTATGGCGAAAATGGGTATTCCCGCAGGTCTAATAAAATGGTGTAAATTGCTTTATTCTAACCCTGTCAGCCAGGTGATTGTTAACAATTTTATCGGTTCGCCCATAACCATTCAGAGAGGAATACAGGGATGTCCCTTATCACCTTTGACTGTCCAATATGATATTGAAGAACCCTGAATTAGAAGGCATCAACATTTCCAAAGAACAAGAAAGTTTTAAGATTGATGATGATGATGATGATGATGATGATGATGATGATGATGATGATGATGATGATGATGATGATGATGATGATGATGATGATGATGATGATGATGATGATGATGATGATGAGGAGGAGGAGGAGGAGGAGGAGGAGGAGGAGGAGGAGGAGAATTAGAATTAGAATTAGAATTAGAATATTTATTCATCCTCAAGTGAAATTTTACACTCGCACATATAATAGCTATACAATTAAAGATTACATCAATACATGTACATACAAAAAAATAATATACATTCAAGATAATCACAATACATACATACTGTATAACACAAATACTACATACAATTGCATTTGGTATTAGGGCTATAGGACTTTAAAATAGGGCTATACACGAGGCTTCAATAATCAGCGTTTAAAATTAGCATTATAACATTTAATTGCACGCGGAACAAATGAATCCTGATATCGGTTAGTTCTCAGGATCGGGAGTCTAAGTCTACCATTTACGCCTGTCCTACATTGAACACAGAGCTGACCATAAAGGGGATAACTCTGGTGATTCTTAACTGACTCCAACTTGCCTTGCAAGACGCACTGATAGACTGAGTCTACTATTACTAAACTCTGAGGTTCCCCAATCACCCGCCCAGCCCACTTTATCACCCTGTCAATTCTGTCCCTTTCCATTTTACTTACATTTCCACCCCAGCAGATCAAACAATAACGCCAAACGTTCCATAAAATTGAGTTATAAAACAACATTAAAATTTCAGTTCAGACATTAAAAGTAGCCATTTTACGTAGACAGTAACTCCTAGTATTTAGCTTTTTGATTACAGTGTCCACATGATCTCCCCAGGTAAGCTTATCATTCAATGTTACACCCAAATATGTATATGTCCTGGTTCGTTCCACTTCAATGCCTCTAATAGTAACTGGGGCTGGATCCCTCACATTTTTCCGAAAATCAACCACCATCTCTTTTGTTTTCGATACATTCAATTCAGGAAAGTTCTGTTCACATACTTCAACAAAGGCTTCAACCTGCTGCAGATATGTTCTATCATCATCTCTGTCGATCAGTCCGACCATGGCGGAATCATTGGCAAATTTGATAAGTGGGCACATCTCCATGCATGATCTAATATCTGCAGTATACAACGTAAATAAAAACGGTGCAACAACGATACCCTGGGGTGCTCCAGTGTTAGAAACAATGGTTAGTGATCGAATAGAAGAGGTCAATTTAACAAACTGTGTACGATTCGTAAGATAATCCATGATCCATTCTATTAAATCAAAAGGTATGACTGCCAAATTAATCAATTTCTGTATTAAAACATGTGGCTGTATAGTATTGAAAGCAGAAGAAAAATAAAAAATATTAACCTTGCAGAATGGCCAGACCTAGTATTTTCAAGATGAGATTAAACTTTATCCAATAACAATAATACAGCATCCTCACCACTTCGTTTGCTTTGATATGCAAATTGCAAAGGATCCAAAAGAGGTACGACAAATGGTTTAAAGTGATTAAGAAATATCCGCTCACAGACTTTCATAGGTACTGAAGTCAATGCAACTGGTCTAAGATCATTTGAACAGGTAATCACAGATTTCTTCGGCACAGGAACAATAGAAGACTGTTTCCATAAAACTGGGATAGACCGGCTACTAAAAGACAAATTAAATATGACTGAAAAAATGTTCGCCAATTCAGATGCACATAACTTTAAAACTTTACAAGAGAGTTTGTCTGGCCCGGCTGCTTTTGATGTATTCAATTTGGAAAAAAGCCGACGAACCTCTTCCTCACTAGTTTCCAAGCCAAATTCTGAATTGTCAGAATTACGGAGGATTTCCCTGAGATTTTGACATTCAACCACAAAATAATTATTATCAAAACGGTTAAAAAATTTATTCAACTCATCTGCATATGCAGCACTTAACTTTGGAAAATAGCACAATTTTGATTTACCGTTAGAGTATCCACTCATGAAACGCATGCCCTCACAAGCTCGTTTCATATTTCCAGTAAAATGCTCTTCAATTTTGTCACGATAGGTGGCTTTCTCTGCTTTAATAACACGCTTGAGATCTTTTTGCACCTTAACCAATTCCTCTGATTTTCCTTTTCCAAACAGCCCCTTCTTTCTGTTAATAACCTGTTTGACCTTTTTAGTGATCCATGGCTTATTATTAGGAAAGACCTTAATTTGTTTACACGGAATAACAGTGTCAACACAAAAATTTATGTAGTCTGATATTGTTTCCGCCAGTTCATCAAGATTATCACAAGATGACACGAACATGTCCCAGTCTGTACAGTCAAGTGAAGCCTGAAGTTGTTCCACTGCATCGTCGTTCCACTGTTGAACCGTAACACGTTTAGGTTTTACCCTCTGAACGAGAGGCCTGTATTTGGGTAGTAAATGTATCAAATTGTGATCAGCTCTTCCCAGCTTCGGCAGTTGAACAGCTGTATAACCGTCCTTCACATTAGTGTAGCACAAATCCAAGGTTGCCTGACCACGGGTTTGGCATGTGACGTGTTGATAATAATGCACGCTGCTTTTTCCCAGAGTACAATGATTGAAGTCACCGTTAATCAACATAACAGAGTCAGGTGCAGCTTGCTCCAGGTCATGGATGACTTCGGTTAATTCCAATACAGCCTCCTTAGCCACATTCCTGTGAGGCACATATACAGTACTCATGACTACGTGCGAGAACTCCCGCGGTAGATAATATGGACGCAACTGTTAAAATTTCCAAATTTTCGGAGCATGAGTAACGCTTTAATACAGCGTTATTAGGGTGGCACCAACGCTCATTGATTGTAAACACATACACCTCCACCAGATTTTTTCCCTGAATCAACAGTACGGTCTCCTCTCAATACCTTGAAGCCGTCTATAGAAACATGGGCGTCTTCATGAATATCCGATAGCCATGTCTCTGTAAAGGACAACAGGCAGGCATTCCTGAACTCCTGCAAATATTTCACATTGGCGGACAATTCATCAATCTTGTTGTTCAATGATTGTACATTTCCCATAACTATAGAAGGCAAATAAGGTCTAGCTTTCTGTCTCCGCAATCTTTTCTTTACCCCTCCGGCTTTACATCTCTTCCTGCGTCGTAGTTCGGGAGGAATGACCGCATTCGACGGTAGGCAGGCTCCTTGACATAGCGGTTGTGCACGGAGGGCGTGTAGGTCGTCTAACGTGTATGTAATGCGACTCACCACTGGCCAAATATCTCCATTTCCACACTTAACGGACGAGGTTAAAACAAATAACAGCAACAGTCCAAGCGTAATAACACCGACATCCATCCTTGATACACATCACACTCCAAATACTTAAGACCAAGGAGAAATGTAGCAAACAAAATCAAAAATTGCAGAGCTGGTGCGAGTCGTGTCGCCACTTGAGCAGCGCCACCAAATGGTAATGGTAATGGTAATGGTAATGTTTGCTTTTCAATTAAGCGTGACTTTTTCAGTAATCTAATTAATTATTGTTAATTTCTTTATGTATATCCCTTGATTTGCCTCATTTGTTTTTGCAGTTAACTAACACGTTTCAAGCAGTCGTGGCAACAGATGGTCGACGAGGCTTCACTATTTTCCATTATCGAGTGGGGCACATGCGTTGGGACTTTGATGTACTTACTTTTCCCGATGTTGTTATTGGATACAAATGCCCCAATGGAAAAACCACTTACATCCGAGACCCAGATCCTATTGACTCTATTGATATTCATAAGAGACCAGATAGTTATACTGGTAACACTAACCAAACCGGTATCTGGGTATATCGGTTGGATTCAAACCCTGATACATACGTCAATCCTGAACAAGAATGTGACCAATGGCAAGCAACACAGCCAGACCCTACATCATGGATGAATGATGGAGATTGTCCCTGCACTAGATTTCAAGCTTTGGCTGATAGTCGCTACGAACCATTCAATTACACTCCAGATCTGACTGGTTTGCCCATTGATGTAGCAAATGTAGCACTTTCCTGGCCCTCACCGAAAGGTATGACGCATTTATATTTGAAATATATATTAAAGATGTTTTCTATGTTTCGTTATTTCCCCGGCAATTCCGGTTTTAATTGGGACACATTTCAAATCAGATCTGGTTTCACAGGAAGTCGTTAGAATTGACCGAAGTTTTGTTGAACCTTCAAAAATGTCATTGTTTTATGAAACTCCATGCACATCCATTATTTTGTGAATTACTTATTTGTTTAATTTATACTTGGGAAATAAGGATTCATATGGAATATGCCTCATGTTTTGCTAGACAATGACGACGTGCATCCAACAAATTTCAAAATAACTACTGAAAATAACTAACCCTAATATTTCGCGTGTGTGGATTTGAATATTTTGGAGATCAATTTTGGTTGTTGAGACTGTTTTGCAAGTCTGCATGGAAGTTTTGCGAAGGTGTTTTATTATTTTTTGAGGGGGCGTTATGGAGCAGGAGTCATGGCATACTATCTGATCCGTTCCTGGACTGATTCCCCTTGAACTTACCCTCTCCCTGAAAGGACGAAAATGTGAATGGGACAATCGCTGGTATTGATGGTCAGGTAGCTTAAGGTGACCGACTGGACAAAAGCACCAAACTTGGTGCAGGTTTTCCTGGCCAAATTGTTGACCCATTTCGGGTTTAAATCATTTATAATACGTGTTTAGAATAATTTATCGATTTTTAAGTATATCATATCTTGATGTGATTGGACAGTTTTTCGATTTTTTTCGGTGAATTAATTATTGAAGCCTTGACGGAGTGTACTGCAGAACAAAAATAGCTGGCGGACCTAAACACACCAATAATCTGATAACATACCAAAATGCATGGCCGATTATTTTGCAGTTTCGTGACGCATATCAATCATAAGCATTTTCTTTATTTTTATGACGAAAAATACGATAAACAAAATATCATAAATCCACAATCAATCATTTGCCAGTTTTCTTGTAATAAAGATATTTAACTGCCATTTTCTGGATATCGTGTGAGTCTGGGCAAAGCATTACCTTTATCAATGGCTAATCAACGTTGCCTTTATAACAACACACAGCGAGAGTGGTAAATCAACCAATAGCTAGGGCCATTACGCTCATGAGGTCATGACCTGCATAGGCATAACATCAACAATGGGCGCCCTGTCGGGTCTGTGTCGTCTACAGGCAATGTGTCTATAAAAAAAAATACAATGTGATATCCCCGTGGCTAGCGTGTATTCCAAGTTTGTTCTGAACAGAGCTGGTAGGCCGTCGGATGATCGTCAAAAAGACCACTAGTTTTTAAGTTCTGTAGTCTACCCTCAGAAGCTACCTGGTTTTTTGCACAAATGTACTTCTGATAGTCCTTAATAAGAATATAAAATTCGCACATTAATAAGTTATCTCAATTAGAAAATTAACATCGGAAAATAGCGCCCTATGTTGTTCAATATTGGAGAACTGTGCACAAACTCTATGGGGAAAAGATTTGTACACAGACAATGGGAAAACATCTTATCCAAATATTTAAGAGTTCGGGTATTACCCGAAAACCTATTGTTTTTGTACGTTTTTTTTTCTTCTCACCCCCGATTGTCTACAAAAAAACACATACTTGCGAACTTTACATGAACTTGGAAATTGACATATACTTAGACCCTAATGTGTAGATGAAACAGAAGTTATGACGTCATGATGGCGTCATCAGATATCGAATTACTTAAAATCAAAGTTTAATATTTAAAAAATTCATAAATCCTTAACTACACAATGGATTTTTATAATCTATACATCATCGGAAAGGTCTTGAATTATCAAACAACATTTGCACAGACATGACCCCATTTTGACCTTGTCTTCTGGTCCAAACCGGAAGTTGAAAAGAAGAAAAACTCCAGATTCAATATGTTAGGCAATTTCAACATGGTTTCTGTGAATGAAAACTTTATTGACATGTGACCTTTTCAAAAATATTATTGATGATGTCATCACTACGTCACAGAAAAATTTTACAACAGAGTGAAATAAATATTATTTTGCCATCTCAAAAATCATTCTTCCGAAATAGCCCAAATACTTTTTTATGGATAGAAAATAAAGAAAACAATCTAATTCTGAAGTGTCAACGCAATCGTGTATCCAAAACGGAAGATACGGTCAAATGAAAGACAGCGAAAACGGGGATATACCCGCGCCTTTCGACGAGTTCCGCGCACATGTTCGGTTGCCGCACTCCAACGCACGTGGCTCTAACACAGCACTGACTGCGGGCGAACCAATCAACGAACGAGGTTCATCTGAGACATGAATTATTCATACCACCGGGGAAACCGGGAGGCGATTTTTTTTTCTGCAAACAAGAATTGCCATCCCACAATATTTCAGCCAATCACATGGCACGTTATTTAAGATGACGAATATGTATAAGACATCCGATTGGCTGAAATATCGCGGGATGGCAATTCTTGTTTACAGAAAAAAAATTGCAACCGGGAGCGGTGTGTGTGATAGCGCCCTCTGTTGCCAATGCATTGTGAATAATATGTGGTCGTGCATCATCCCGTAGCACCTATTGTTTTTGCGCGAGTTTTATTTCTCCTTCTCCCCGTCTATTGTCCACACACACACAAAATACTTGCTAGCTTCCCATGAACTTGAAACTTGGCATGCACTAAGACCTTAACAAGTAGATGACACAGAAGTTGATGACGTCATCGGGTGTCAAATAACTGTTGTTTAAACATGAAATATTTCAAAAGCACGTTAAGAGACATGCTTTAAAAAGGTCAAAGTAATCAAAATTTGTATATATTATCGCAAAAAAGAAAATCATTCTCTTTTAAGTAAGTCAATTAAATTGTTGGTTTATTAAAAGTTATCAAATTGGTCTGGTTAATAAGCTTATCAAATGATGGTTATCCATCAAAGTTCATACGCTAACAGCTTGACTCATTTCTCTTTATTTACTTGCCTCTTGTTCTTGAAAAAGAAGTAGATATTTTTAAAAGCAATACAGACATGACAAATCAAAGTATTCTATTAATCACATATTATTGATTTATTTTACATAACACATACAACTTTTAACTGATATTAAAACTCTGTCTTAGTAGAAGTACATACATGCGGTGGAGAGATTTATACATAAGGACACAAGATTGTATTTTTGTTTTAACTTGTAATATAAAAGTGTAATTATACAAAGTGTAACTTTTCATGACCTTTTGTCCCTACAAAGTCCACCCCACAGTATGCGAAGTGTACGTTGTAACTTATATCTTGTCCCTGTACTCAAGTACTCAAAATCCGTCAAAATCCAAGGACATGTTTTGCTTGATTGATTTTAATGTTTGGTATTTTACAGCCAAAATTAACTATCCAAGGACATGTTTTGCTTGATTGATTTTAATGTTTGGTATTTTACAGCCAAAATGAACTATACCTGGCATGACGCCAGACTTCAGAGTCCTCAGGTTTGGGTGTTGAGTTACTATAATGTTGTTGGATTTTTATAGATTCACAAAGGTTCATAGCAAAATAACATCTTTTTTTCGGAATCATATAAGTAAAAAGGAAGAAACATATCTTGGCACAGTTTCATAGCACTGCTTACTATAAGCAATAAATCAGCGCAAAAATAGGTGGTGCTTGCATAAGTGTATTTTAAGAGTGATGTAGCATGTGAAGTTTGGCTGTGTACATGTGTACTTCGCATAACTAAGGATTCCCCAGGTACGCAGCTAGTGCAGAAATTCAGCGCTCAAACCTGTAAGTGGTAAATGGTGATCATAAGCACAGAATGCCATAGTATGCAGTGGCATGAAACTGAGCATTGGTTATTGATTGTTTGTATATTATTATTATATGTTATTATTATATGTTATTATTAAACAGTTAACTACTTTGTTTATTTGAAAATTAAATAATTTAACATGTACATACACATTACACAAAACAAATAAAGGTTGTTGAATACATCAACCTATGAAGAAGCAAATGATAAACAAACATAAATGATAAACAAACAATGGGACGAAATAATAAAATTCTAAAATTGATTTAATACTTTGTTTACTATCTACACCTCATACGAAAGATCTTAACAAATATATTCAATTGATGACGTCATCATAGGTAACAGCGCCACCTGGTGACATCAAACATGAATTATCGAATCTTGAATCTTGAGTCATGAATCTTGAACCATGGAGAATAAAACAAACTATAATATTTCAAAAAATTATATCCCAACAACAACAAAAGATCAATTCACAATCTTTGTACGATTTTAGTAGATCATGAAAATCCCAAGAATTGCGTACATTCATGACACTGATTAGACATTCACTTCCGGTTTAAACTTGAAGTGGAATATTTAATATTTCAAACATTCATATCTCACTTAAAAAACCTGATATTATACATCGTGAAGGACTTCAGAAATATGAACAGTCATGAAAATGACTTGACCTTCATTTCCGATGCCAACCGCAAATTGAAAAAATAACATTCCTGCCATTGTGGTAATTTGAACATGGATGTATTGTATCGAAATACACATTTGACGAATCCTATAACGTCAAATTTCTTCAATAATCACAATTGATGAGGTCACCAATTACCGTCATCCCGAACACCTAGTGTTTGTCAATACAAACACTTTGTTTTATTTTTTTTAATTTAAACACTGCCCAAGAGAACAAGAAGCATGTGAGATAAAGTTCATATATTCTGAGCAGGTGGCAGATTAATCAGATGATGATGAACATTAGGTTTGAAGGACTGACCAGATGGAATATTCACAACAGAGGCAGGTAAAGAGTTCCAGAGCCTGGTATAAGAAGCTAAAAAGGACCTTTGATGCTATGAGGTATGAGATTTTGGAATAACAATTAACTGTATGTTGATGGGATGCAGATGACTGCCTGGTCGAACGGTATGCTTTAAGCTGAGGTACCGGTAGCTTAGACTGTCCAGTGGATGAGGCAGCAGAGAACACTGCATTTTACGGAAGACTGTGAAACCAGCAACTTGTCTACGATGCCTCAGAGATTGAATACCAAATGCGTCGTGAAGATTCAGTGGAAGAGAGGAGATGGCTTTATTTTGAAGACTGTCTAAAATCTTTAGGTTTGATTGTGGTACTACTATTAAGGTAGTTCCACTTTGCTTTCCTCTTCATTTCAAGTTTTCTACTATAGTCATTTTGTTAATGTGCTGTGTCTAGGTCAGTTTGGCATCTAATGTAACCCCCAGGATCTTGATATGGAGGCCACGTCACTTGCTCCTCGATAAATGTTAGTTGAAGATGCAGTGGGTTTGTAGTCCTTGACCGAGATATGATGATAGAGTTTTTAGATGCATTGAACTTAAGCTAGTATTTCTTAGCCCAAGAAGCTAGTTTTGTTAGATCCCGTTGAAGTGATGCTGCACAGTGTATTCCCTCAGCAGATGATGTAATTGTAGAGAAAAGGAAACAGTCGTCTGCATAGCTGAAAAGTCTATTTTCAAGATTTTCAGCAATGTCGCTGATGAAAATGAGACAAAGAGAAGGACCTAGTACAACAGAAACTTGCTGAAATCTGTTGCTTAAAATGATTTGAACCAGCGGAGTAGATGACCAGTAATCCCACAATTCTGCAATTTAGTAAGAATACCTGTATGCCATACTTTATCAAATGCTGCTGACAGATTGAGTGCAATGAGTCGTGATTCAATACCTTTTTATATCAAGATTGTATTGAATTTGTTGTGTGATGAGAAGGAGTGCATCATTAGTAGATCTCTTAGGAAGCCGAACTGTAGATGAGGAAGGAGACCATTAGTAAGACAGTATCTCAGGAGGGCTTTGTTTACAATCCTTTCCATCTCCTTAGAAATGACTGACAGAAGGACTATTGGTCGGTAGTTCTGAGGGTCACTGGTGAGCAAGGTTTTGGAATAGGTGTTACATGTGCGCGCTTTCAGGCAGATGGCACAGTAGCGTGTGAGTGGAACAGCTAGTTCTGGAGCAGTTACTTTCAGAACTATTGTAGGAATCCTGTCTGGTCCGGTAGCCTTGTGTGTATCAATGTTTTTGAGCTCTTTTAATACTGCTTTAGTTGAAAAATTGATTTTGTCAAGTTCCCTTGTGGTTGTGAGGTGAATATCTGGAGCAGTTTACGAGCAGTTTGAGCAGTTTACGAGTGAATGATCGGTTAGGCCTAAGTGCTTCTGCTTTAGCTTTGTTGCCGGTGATTGGCTGATTGTTGACGAAGAGGGTGGGAACACTAGAGGAACGATTTATATTAAGTGAAGATTTTAGAGTGCTCCATCACTGCTTGGATGCTTTGTCCTCATCGTCAAGAGAGAATACCTCAGTTTTATGCTGAATCTGTTTTTCGCCTGTCTGAATGTGTACTGGCAGTGATTTCTGGCATGTTTGTACTTATTCCAGTTATATCTGCGATGAGATATGTCCATTTATTCCAGAGCTTTACTTTCCTGTCAAGAGCAGCTTTACACTTTTTGTCAAACCAGGTGTGGCTGTCGGATCTGCTTGAAATGGTACGGATGGGTATGCAAAGGTCTATTGCTTCTGTGATTTCCGTTTCAATTTGTGTCCAGCAATCCTCTATGCTATCCAGACGAAAGAATTTGGACCATTTAGCTGTTGACATTTGTTCACGAAAGTCAGCATACTTCTACAGCCCGACAGTCTTCTTGGTAGTTTTTGGACGATGTACAGTGTGATGGTTGAAGGTTACACAGACTGTGGAATGGTCTGAAGTGCCAACCCTATCAGTAACATTCTCGGGAAGGTCGGTCAATACTAGATAGTTATTACTACTTTCGTTATTTTTAAAATGTATGAATTCATTTTACAATTCTATGAAAATGTAAGTAAATATTTTCACGACAGCTCACCTTCATACTAGTACATGTACAAGTACTTAGTAGTAGTAGTAGTGCTAACGTTAGTAGTCGCTACACTACATAATTTTGCTGGCGATGTCCTTGTCACGTTCCGGTGGACGTAAATGATGGAATCGCTGTTGCGATCAAACTTCTCAGGGCATTTAAACTCTCACCATCGGTTACTGCACTGCCTACATTTGGCATAGCTGTTCTTACTAAACTTTAACTAATTTAGATTTTGTTTCAGAAATATGCATAAAACAATAAACAGGGCCTATTTGGCAACTCTCTTCGAACATTCCCATCACAAGTCGACGTGTTAGACATGTCGGAAGAATACGCCATCTTGTTTTGCCGAAGCTTGCAGAAAAAACCGTGTCATGGTCAACGTACATGACAAAATGCGCTGTGATTGGCCGACCGTGGTATAGTCATCGTTTTATTTTGTACAAGTCATCGTCAAATTTACTTCATAAATTCATGATTTATCAAATAATATGTAACTTTTCGGCTTGACGAATTTTGTAATCGTTGTAAAGTTTTAAGCAGAGGTATGTCTGGGACTGGAGCGCGCGCCTAACGACGTTAGGCCATCGCCATGTCGTTTAAAATGAACTGGACAATTATGAGGACCTGATCAGACTCTATTTCCCCCTTTTTTTGTCGTCTAAAACAGCTGGACTCTGTTGAAAAGTTCAAAAAGGTCATTAACATATTTGTTTAAATTAAAATGTTTAAATTACAATACTTTTGCATGTGTATTATAAACAAAACAGGTTGTCCATTTAGCAAACAGGGCGTCCAAAAGACACCCATTTGCAAAGGTATTTGCTGGTTAAAACTATGTTGGCCTTGACAATTTGTTTTCCTAATGCTCTCAGTTTCATCTGTCTTGTTCTTGGCATTATCATTTTTTATGACATATCATTGTCATCATTAGTAACATTTTCATTAAAACTCACTCACTGCAATCAAAAACTACCCTAATCTTTCCAGGCTTCTTTGGGTGGTACACTCTATAGTGTACCAGACAGTTCCATTATTGAGTGATAGTTCATTCTCAGGACTTACACAGCATACCCCCTCTCAGCATAGCCCTCTTCCTTTCCATATACTACATTTCTAGGTTGATCGCACATGTACAGTTACAACCAATCACAAGTCCAATTCAGTGTCCTTGAGATAGTGAGGGAGCAAATCAACTACTCGTTGCTGCAAATGTGGCCACTCCCTGACAGAATCAGGTTTGGGAATCTAGCTGTGATTGGCATTAATCGATTGTCTGGAGTAGGTATCTGGCAGTGGTATCTATGTTCTCAGTCCTTTGACGATGAGTCCATGTACCTCCCTGGACAATATTGTGCCCTTGGCCAGTATGGTAGACAAGCTTAGTTCAACTGTTTCTCCATCAACGCCGAGCTTATCCAGCACAAAATCTGCAACAAAGTAGCATGCTCATCAAGTATGGCATACACGATCACACTAGTCTGTTTCTACAATCACGGCGTCACGGCATCAACCCCCCCTTTAAAAAAAGGGGGGGGTTTGATGTTCTGTGACCTAAATCAAAATATTTTCTGGTCGATAATTTGCCACTGCCCCTCCCTTTTTGCCCTCTAAAATGGTTTTAAAAATTAAACCAAAGGCTCACCGAGACTTTAATTATTTGCAGGAAATTAAAAAAAAAAACGGTTTACAAACAGCGTTTGATTCATGCCCTTTTAGGTAATGTTTCATTGTAGGCACAATGTCAGTTTTACTAATCTGAGAGATTACCATGTACATCAGGCCTAGGTTTTTTAACTTGTTTTTTTAGGGGAAAATTATCTTGAAATTATATGAGTATTATGGTCACTCATCCGGGTAAGTCTGGTGCTCGCATGGAGTGCCTAGAGTGTTGTAGTACATTGGTGTGATCTGTGCACAGTGCTGCAATAACAGTCCACTGTACTTATGATAACCACATTTGACAACCAACCATGTGCATGTGGAAGTCTCGACGATCTAGGAGCTTTGCTTCCAATGTTTTCGTTTCATTTGTGCATACACGTTGAAACTTGAATTTAAATACGTTTGTTGCGGACGTTATACAACGTTCGATTTATTTTATATTAAAAGCTCAGGGTCTTCATCCATGCAGAGTGGTGACAAGGCTGCCAGGGTGTAGGGAATAGGGGCACCTACGGGAAAAATGGAAACACTGTAGGGGGAGTAGTGGTGACCAGGTTTTATTTTCAAAACAATAAGGGACACTTTTTGGGGGCACTATAGTTTCAATGCGCGGTACTGGTTTAGATTTTCGATTGAATGAGCGCCTAACAAGCAGCCACTCACAACACTCATAAGTAAGTGTTTTGTAGCTACAAGTTTGTCTTCATTTTTATACTAGTGGATTTCTTATTACACCTGCAATCTACTGGACGTTTTATGTGAGTATTGGTACATTTGTCTTCTTATAATAAGTGAAAAAAAACTGTTGTATTTGTCTGTCTCTGCTTGTAAGATTTTACTGTTTAGTGTATACACATCTTGTATCTTCATTTTATTTGTGCAGTCAACTCTGACTTAGATTGTAACCTGTAGCTTGTTTGGGTCAACAACTTTGTGATTAGACAATGGAGGTCTACATTCTGTGTATTCTACTCCTGCTATCCGGACCATTGTGTCTCAATGACTCATCTTTAGAATATGGCTACAGCATGCAACCTACATCTTGTATGCTAAAAAAAAATCCGCCATCTTAAATTCTTGAGTTGTCCTATATCATATACTGAACAGCAAAAGAAACGCAAGTCCGAGGACATCAAAAGAAACGCAAGTCCGAGGTCTTGTCAAGTTTTCAAACAGAAGACAAACCATTTTGATTCTAATCACTCATTTAATAAAAAATGCTTTCAATTTGTGAGCTGAAAGTGACTGTTGAATGTGAAAATCTTGCAATGCAATTTCAACAGTCACTTTCAGCTCACAAATTGAAAGCATTTTTCATTAAATGAGTGATTAGAATCAAAATGGTTTGTCTTCTGTTTGAAAACTTCACAAGACCTCGGACTTGCGTTTCTTTTGCTGTCCTCGGACTTGCGTTTCTTTTGCTGTTCAGTATATTATGATAATTCATCTGCCACCTTTCACCTGGAACTCTTAATTTCTGGTGACATAAACCCAAACCCTGGACCTGAAACACTGAACAACACACCCACACACGCCACTCAGCTCCATAAAATTTCCTACAGCCGCAATGAACTACTCAATCTCCGCAATGCTCCATGTACTGATGCAGCTTTATCTTATTCAGCATTGAGTCAATTGAACTGTCTTGGAATACTTGCCAAACTCCAAACATACCGCCACACACATAGAGGTAAAAAAGCTGGTCGCCGTAGAATGGACAGACTTACACAACTAGCACTCCGGCCTTACCAACCCCCAGCAGTGAACTTAACCACATCAACAAGCGTCACTGGCATAACTTCAACTCCAAATGTTCATGATGAGTCTAAACTTCAGCTCTGTGTCTTGAACACTCAATCTATATGTAACAAATCGGATGAATTTGTTGACTTTGTACTTCAAAACAATTTGGATCTTGTTGCCATATCCGATGATGACTTGCTACCCCGCGAGTGCACTCCAGCTGGCTACTCTCTCCATCATATCCCCAGACCAAAAAACACAGGTGTAGGGGTTGCACTTCTCTTTAAGTCCAGTTTATCCGTCAGTATGAAAAATGTTAACATTGACTACCTAACATTTGAATCTCTGCATGCTGAGGTAACGTGCAACTCTAGATCTGTTCGCCTTTGTTAATATGTATCGACCAGAAAGAGATGTTGATGGTAAACTTCTCCAGTTTTCTGCAGGAATTTGAGAAATTAATTGTCGATTATCTCTTGCACCCATCTGACATTATTTTAACCGGCGATTTTAACATTCATATGGACATTACTTCAAACAATTATGCAAATCAGTTTAAAGATCTGCTCTCTGCTCATGGACTTATCCAGCACATCACAACACCCACTCATCGATATGGTCACTGTCTTGACCTCATGATAACGCGTGAAAATACTTCACCTCTCATCTTGAATATAACTATCCATCCCGGCTTATCTGATCATTATGCAATCATGGTAAATATGAACCTTAAAAAAACCTCCCATACCTACCATTTCTGTAACTACTCGCCACTGGAAAAATGTAAATATTAAAGATTTATGTCATGATATTGAATCTCAATTGGAAAATGTAAACCTTGAAGATGGTGAGCTGGATTCTTGTGTCAGTCTATTTGAATCTACTGTCCGTAACATCTTGGACGATCATGTTCCGCAAAAAACTAGAACTGTTAAACTACAATCTGAATCCCCCTGGTTCAATGATGATATTCGTGCTACAAGGAAAATCCGCCGTCAACTTGAGCGAAAATGGCGTGACAATGGGAAACTTGGAGTACATCGGCAAGAATACCGTAACCAACGTGATATTGTGAAGAACATGATTAACCAGGCAAAAATAACTCACTACTCATCTCTTGTGGAAGAGGGCTATGGCGATCAGAAAAAACTCTTTAACATTGTTGAAAAGCTGCTTCATAAAAACAAAACTCCGGTGCTTCCATCTACACACTCCGATCAGGACCTCGCAAATGCTTTTTCAAACTTGTTTGTCACAAAAATTGAGAATATCCGTCGTTCTTTTTCCCCAGTACCTGCCATTCTATCAAAAACACCGTCACGCAAGGATCCACAATGTAGACTGTCTATGTTTGAGCCTACTAGTGTTACGGAGATCAAGAAACTCATCATGAAATCGCCATCAAAATCATGCGAACTTGATCCAGTACCAACTTCGCTAATAAAACAAAATATTGATGTGTTTTCTAAATATATCACAATTATTGTAAACAAATCTCTTTCTTCCGGTTGTTTCCCTGATAGCCAGAAGGTTGCTCATGTTAAACCACTCCTGGAGGAACCCAATTTGGACAAGGAAGTTTTCAAAAATTACCGACCAGTAGAGAATTTAAAGTACCTTGGAAAAACAATCGAGCGAGTTGTTTCATTACGGATCTCTGTCCATATTCGTGCTAATAACCTATCGGACACATTTCAGTCAGCCTATAAACTATTTCATGGAACGGAAACTGCTCTTCTCCGCGTCAACAATGACATTTTATCTGCCATGGATGATGGAAAAATCACTGCATTAGTTTTGTTAGACTTAAGCGCCGCTTTTGACACGGTCGATCATAAAATCCTTCTCTCCCGCCTTCAATATCATCTTGGAATACATGACACAGCCCTGGATTGGTGTAGGTCCAACCTTTTAAATAGGCCTCAGCATGTTTGTATTGGTACCGCTGATTGGTATCTCCGAGCCTGTTATTCTTGACTATTCTGTACCCAAGGCTCTGTGCTCGGCCCACAGTGGTTTACTGTTTATACCTTTCCAGTTCGTGATATCATTTTGAAGTATAGGCCTAATTTAAATTATCATGTGTACGCTGATGACACGCAGCTTTACATTACTTTTAAATCTTCTCAAGAACCTGCCGATTCCTGCATTACAACACTGGAGAAATGTATTCAAGAGATTCGAAGTTGGATGAGACAAAACTTCCTGAAATTGAACGATGAAAAAACAGAATTTGTTCTATTTGGATCACGTCAGCAATTGTCTAAAGTTTCTCTTCCATTTATTACAATTGGTGACTCGTAGATAACCCCCTCATCACAAGCACGTAATTTTGGTGTTATATTTGACTCGACAATGACTTTAAAACCTCATATCTCCAACATTGTTCGCATATCATCATTTCATATCAGAAATATTAGCCGAATAAGGAAATACTTGAATAAAAGTGCTGCTGAACAAATTATACATGCGTTTGTCCAGAAAGTCATACCATATCACGCCAATCTTGAAAGAACTGCACTGGCTTCCTGTTTCACAGAGAATTGTTTTTAAACTTATGCTAATTGTTCACAAATCTTTTAATAACATTGCTCCAATTTATATTTCTACACACCATCACGCAATTTGCGCTCCAGCAACATGTCACTCCTAAAGGAACCAACTTCAATACGGAACTGGGGAGATAGGTCTTTTTCTGTCGCGGCTCCGAGACTCTGGAATCATCTTCCAACTAAACTCAAATTTTGTCATAGTATAACTAGATTTAAGTCAATGCTTAAAACTCATCTTATGTCACAATTCTTCAAAGATGATGTATATTTGTAATTGCATTGTAAGTACCTGTATCTCAGTACATAATTTTTCCCTATGCTATCATTGTATATTGTTTGTATTCATGTTTTTTTTTCTTTGTTTCCGCGCCTTGAGCGCCCAGCAGGGTGGATATGTGCGCGCTACAAATCTTTATTATTATTATTATTATTATTATTATTATTATTATTATTATTATTATTATTATTATTATTATTATTATTATTATTATTATTATTATTATTATTATTATTATTATTATTATTATTATTATTATTATTATTATTATTATTATTATTATTATTATTATTATTATTATTATTATTATTATTATTATTATTATTATTATTATTATTATTATTATTATTATTATTATTATTATTATTATTATTATTATTATTATTATTATTATTATTATTATTATTATTATTATTATTATTATTATTATTATTATTATTATTATTATTATTATTATTATTATTATTATTATTATTATTATTATTATTATTATTATTATTATTATTATTATTATTATTATTATTATTATTATTATTATTATTATTATTATTATTATTATTATTATTATTATTATTATTATTATTATTATTATTATTATTATTATTTTTATTATTATTATTATTATTATTATTATTATTATTATTATTAATGTTCACCATTTATGAAAGAGTAATCTCTCTAAATTCCAAATGAAAATTATTAAATTTTTCTTAAAAATTGACGTTTTACATTAACATTTTACTATTTTTAAAGTTTTGAATTACCAATCCTACCTTTGAAATTCACTAGCTGAAAATGGACAAACAATCAACCATTTTGCCCTAGCTGGTTGTATATTGTATGTTAACAAAAACAAATAATTAAATTTTATTCCAAACATCCAGCCGAGTGTGTCCGAATGGAAGGGGAAAACATTTAATTTTAGTAATCAATGCCACCTTCAGCACTAAAGCTGAATTAAAAGCTACATGTACATCTATATACCATATGGGGTGTCGTGGCCGAGCGGTCTAGCTTACCGGGTTCAAGTTCTGGTGTTAGCAACATAATGTGGGTTCGAATCACGGCCGTGACACTTGTGTGCTTGAGCAAGACACTTAATCATAATTGCTTCTCTCCACCCAGGGGTTAAATGGGTACCTGTGAAGGCAGAGTTGGTTTGCTCTATATGCGCTAGAAATGGCAGCAATTGAGTTGTATACTCCCCAGGGAGCTGAGATGGTTTCAAACAATGAACCATTTATGAGCCTTATGAGCTGGTTGTATATTGTATGTTAATAAAACAAATAATTAAATTGAGCAAACACCCACTTGAGTGTGTCCGAATGGAAGCATTTAATTTTAGTAATCCACACATTATTATTATTATTATTATTATTATTACCAATAGATTGCATAAATGCCGACTTCAATTTGTTCATAATTTGCACTGGTAGGCATATTTTCACAACACAAACGACCCACAAATTTTGCCTTCATCGTTTACTTTTTGAATTTGTACTTTTGCATGAGGATTCTGAAAGTCTGCAGGGTTAATAAACTTTTTCAGTGAACACACTCGATCCCGCGGAACGCGCTACCGGCCTCCTACAGTGGATTGTTAAGTTTCTGTGTACAAAAATAATAATACTCAGACATGTCCACGTTATCAAAGATCCAAATACAAAGCGAGACTTGAACAGAAAGTTTATTTTAAAAAAAAGGAGTTTTCAACCTTGTTTGTTATATATTAAGGTATTATTTCATTCTTAATATGATGTTATTACGCTCATGGTTTTTTCGTAATTTGGATTGAAAAAAATTGGACCCAATTATTCGGTTTTTGAAAACCTTTCTCCGCTCCCGCCGTTGGCGGTGCGCTTCCATGGTACCCTGCGAAATGTATACTGAAGCACAAGCGAGCAAGAAAACCAGCGTAAAAGTCCCTGATGCTACGACTACACGTGACGTCATCGCAGTCATGTTGTGAGCCAATAACCTGGAAGTGGCTATCTTTTTCCATTTTGTTTACGGCTCACAGGCAATTCGCCTTTACTGTAAAAACGTTGGGTAAAATAATTGGGTAAATATTAATCACTTTGTTGGTACAATTTGAAAATATTTACACAACTCATATGCGTTGAGTTGGGCAATGCTTAAATACCATTTGTTGGCCAAACTTAACCTATTATTGGGTAACCGCATTAAGTCAAACCCAGATGGTCAAAGTTTCCCTGTTAGTTGCGATTTTGGTAACACTTTACACCCATCTCTTGGTGAAAATAATTGGGCAGTTTGTAATGACCAAGAAATGGTCTGTTAAATACCATTTGTTGGCCAAACTTAACCTATTATTGGGTAACCGCATTAAGTCAAACCCAGATGGTCAAAGTTTCCCTGTTAGTTGCGATTTTGGTAACGCTTTACACCCATCTCTTGGTGAAAATAATTGGGCAGTTTGTAATGACCAAGAAATGGTCTGTTGTCCACCATATTATTGTTCAAATTTATAAAACAAAATTGGTGCCCAGTATTAAACTACCATTTGTTAGTTAAATTTAATCTAACAATTGGGCAGCCATATGGCTAGTCCAACCCATTTGGTTAAGTTTTCACTGTTGGTTTGTATTTTTGTAACCTTGCACCTATCTCTTTGTGAAAAAATTTTTGGAATTTTTGTATGACAAAAATGTCGTCTATTGTAGGCTACTCCAAATTATCGGTAATTTTACAAATAACCAACATCAAATACTCCTTGATTTACCAACATTATGATTGTGCAGCATTAAGAAGCGTTTGTAGTATCACCCACACGCAAAGTTTAAATTAATGTGGTCAAAGAACGCCCATGTTTGTTGGTATATTTCGCGTAAATTAAATACCAGTCAGTTTCAGGTCAAACATAAGCCTCCTGCTGTTCATTGTTTTAAATATGAGTTCATGACTAACTGATGCATTGGGGTGTAAGTATTCTACCCCACCTCTATCCCATTCCCCACTCAATGCTCATCATGGAAACGGTCACAGTACCACCTGTGTACGGGGTTCTGTTCGAAGGCATTCACGGCCATTGCCACATTTTTATCGTGCGCTTTCCATACATCTTTGAAAGTAACATATTGTGCATACATGTATGTTACATGTATGCATTGTGTAAACGTGCTAGAAACGTTTTAACAACTCCATTAACCATTGTGTACTGTATCATGCATAGACTACATTGTGGAAAAGTGATTGGACAACAATAAAGATAAAGGTGGTGGTCATTTTGTGAAATTAAAACTAAATTAAATCCGAACATACCATGTTTTCACGTTATGAGGTTTTTATCTAGACTTACTAAAGTAAGACATGCACTGTGTGTTTAATTTAGGTCAGCCTTTTTGGCTGTGAATATTATTTCACATCTGGTAGCATTTGATGTTTGTAAACTTGCATTAAAAAGGCCATTAATTGGTTTAGGCTTTGTCAATGTTTAACCATATTTTGCCATTTTACTTGACATAATTTTATGGATAGATTGCTGTTTTATAACGAAACCAATATAACAAAAACAGACCATAAATTGATTAAAATGATTTCACCAACTGATGTAGAACATAAATAACGACCAATTCTTGGTATAATTTAATTTACCCAACAATTGTGTAATACAAATATAACCAAATCTTCAAGTTGGTTGAACAAAAAATCCAAACAAAATCGTAAATTAAATTTCACCAATTAAAGATTAATCGTAAGTAACCAATACTTGGCAGAAATTATTTACCCAACTTGATGTTTAAAGGTAACACCCAACTTTGATGGGTAACCAAAGACCAATTGCGTGGGCAGTTGGTATGAATATATTGAATGAATTAGCCGTGCCCAGTGCCGTTTTAAAATACGGGACAAGAGCCGTCCCAGGAAGGTGTCAAACGGGACGTGGGACAATTTGGTTTTAAAAAAATGGGATGGTCCCTTGAAATACAGAACACTTGGTCACCCTACCTTCATTCTGAATAGGAGGCACCCGGGGGGCACAGACCTTCATTCTGAATAGGGGCGCCCGGGGGGAACAGACCTCAGCTGGGGAGGGGGCACGTGCCCCACCCCCGTAGTTACGCCACTGCTGAAATTGAATGTTTCGCACCATTTCGCGATTGATGCAGTCAAATTAACAATCATTGATGCTCAAAGGATTTTGTAGAAGTTTATTATTCCCACTTACGTTTATGGGCAATGAATTGCACCTTTATAATAGTATTCAAATGCGCCCTTGCCGAAATTAATTGATTTCCCCCAATATTTGTGTAGCTGTGAAAGTCACTAAGGCCTATAAGTTTCGAAACTTTGTGTCGCTATCCAATTTCTTTTTATACCAATGTCAAACAATTGAACATACCAAACAATAATCTGAGTATGCCTACGGGGTAATCTTGCATAACAGATTTATTTCCCTTTGCAATATTTCCACGTCATGCTTTCACATTTTCCCCTGAAGTTTTACTTTCTTTGTTTTTGGTAGGGGATTGCTTTCTTTAGCATGTTATTTCCTGACAAGCACTAAAGCAAGTGAGACAGTTAGGAAAGGGCCTGAGCTGAAAGTAAAAATGTGACAAATGAATCAACTGATGAAATTAAATTCTAGATCCAACGATTGCGACTGGTTCTGATGAAGTTGAACAAACATTTTCATTTTCAATGTAGTCAATTTGGCGATGAGTTGTGTTAAATGATGACAGAATGCTCAGTTTATGGATTTGAATGTATCTTTCTGCTGATTGAATGAGTATTCAATTTCAAATCACATTGAATGAGTTGGGTTACTATTACACTTAATGAAAAATGTTTGATATTCACCGGCAAAACCTAAAGTAATACTACCTCCACAGTGTTTGCAGATTATTTAGGGAATTTTGCTTTTCCGCGCACTTTTCTTACAACTTTCTGTGTAGATATTATTACTACTACAACAACAACAACAACAACAACAACAATTACTATTATAATAAATCAGTATTGGCTTAAAATAAAGATATATATTAAATGAACAAATATTTTGTTGTGATTAAATATTTTAATTAGTGTTTTAGACGTAATACATTTCTAGACTTACCGGTACGTGTACAATAACGCTTTCTCAGAAAACCTATTACGTTCCAGATATTTCTCCACTGAAACTGAAACAAAGTTCTAGAACCTTAAAGAGACAGTCGCTTACAAACACCAGGCACAAAATCCATGTTCATTTAGCGGCACAAAAACCTCAAAAACAAAACGAATGGCAGAAGTAGTAGTTATTTAATAGTGACTTTGATGTTAATTTTTTGCATTTTTTTAAATGAAAACAATAGTGTCATGGAATTGCCCAAACAAATTATTTGGTATTTCAAAGGCGCGTTTTTTGATGTGCACATATTTAATTCATTTAAAAGCAACTGATGCAAACATATTCTTTTTACTGTTCTTGTAGATTGTTTTTACCTTAGATTCAGGACGAGTGGTTCGCCTGGCTTACTGTGTTGCTATGACAGCATGAAGGCATTAAGACAATTTCCGAATGATGTCTTCTACGGGGCTGTGCTGGAGCGCTATAGCTTCAACTCATTCTTTCCTGCAAACGACAGTTCATTGCGAGATCAATATAAAACATGGATTGGTAAGTTAAGTTTATATAATTTATTTCAATGTTCTTTACTGTCCACAATGAAAATGCAGATAAGACTGCACGCTGTAAGATTGCACACTGGGAACATATCCCCACTATTTATTACAGGGCACATGCAGTAATAGCATTTTGGAGTCAAAACTAGTGTTCTGAGTTTACATATTTCATGACACGGTTGAATAATTGCCTGGCCAAGTGTTAGGTTGGTATTCGTTTCGGGCTCTGCCCGAAATCACCACCTATGAGTCCCCATTTCCAGATAGTGGGTTACGCCCATCAGAAAATATAATTATAGGCGTTTTTTTTAACAGCTGAAAGTGGTGGAGAAAGGAGTTGCAATCGTAATCAAATCATCACTAGATGTGTGTTACAATAGCCACAAACTTAATCCTTGTCGCTTATTCCATTCATGACAACAGTCATTAATTTGTTTTTCGATTAGAAAAAGAGATTTCCCCAAGATACTACTGCTGTGTTGCATCTTTCAATCCTACTTTTTGTGAAAAGTATACAAGTAAGCGACCGGTAAGGAATTGCAGCTCTTACATGCCACCAAATCTTGGTGAGTATTTGAAAGGTGACCGAGGGCTTATCTTTGATTTCACTACGTTACATTCATTTAAATTTTGTCATCTTACACCAAACAATTTTAGTTTGATAAAGCAAAAATAGTACCACCAGCAACAAGTATGCGGGGACCAAGGTTTGAAACCCATTTCTATAACAACTGAAGGGAGCTGAGTAAAATGAGTGACCGACATTTGACATAAATTCCGCTTTTGTGAGCCCATCGCTTCTTCGCTTTCCTAACTACAACAATTAGCTCAAGTAACATCCAAAGTGACATTTTATTGTTGAAATAGGCCAATTCATGTAGAAATCGCGGCTATTTTGGATTTTTGGCAGCTATCTTGGTTTTGCACAGTATTATATAGAACCTAATGTTTGTTTGACTTCGAGAAAAAGACAAAACTATTTATTTTCTGAGACAGCCCCTTGCCCCGAATTTTGGCCGTTTGTGCGAATTGCTGACATTTTCGCAAGGGTTACCCCGCTCATTTTTCTCACCACCCTTCAATTGTATAGAAACTACCTTCAAACCTTGGTCCCCGCATACTTGTCACGGGATTGTCCTGTGACAAGTATTGCCTGTACATTATAATCAAATACGTCTGGGATATATTTTCCTTAAAAACTCGTAAATTTCCCCCACCCCATAAAATTTTGTCATGCGACTTCGTGATATTATACGGAAGCGTAGTACCACCACATGAATAAAAAAAAATCTCGCTCTTATTGTGTACATACACGATAACTTTAAACTTATCGTGTACATACACGATAACTTTGAGCTTATTGTGTACGTACACGATAACTTTGAGCTTATTGTGTACATACACGATAACTTTGAGCTTATTGTGTACATACACGATAACTTTGAGCTTATTGTGTACGTACACGATAACTTTGAGCTTATCGTGTACATACACGATAACTTTGAGCTTATTGTGTACGTACACGATAACTTTGAGCTTATTGTGTACGTACACGATAACTTTGAGCTTATTGTGTACGTACACGATAACTTTAAACTTATCGTGTACATACACGATAACTTTGAGCTTATTGTGTACGTACACGATAAGAGCGAGATTTTTTGTTATTCATGTGGCGGTACTACGCTTCCGTAATATTATAGTATCTTTGTGAGTTTTTTTTCTTTGTTCACGCACAGCATGGTGTTTAGGTGACCCACACTGCACAACCTTTGATAAGGTACAATACACCTTTAATGGGCGTGGGGAGTTTCTTCTCACATATCTTACTGGCAATTTGTTGAATCTGCAAGCTCGTACAGTTTATTCACCAAATATAATG
Organism: Zoroaster sp. YZ-2022; assembly: GCA_029582265.1. Lineage (NCBI taxonomy): Eukaryota > Metazoa > Echinodermata > Asteroidea > Forcipulatida > Zoroasteridae > Zoroaster > Zoroaster sp. YZ-2022. The sequence goes on along the minus strand of CM055835.1, from coordinate 9,679,615 downwards.
GCCAATCAAGATGCAAAAGCCACATTTTTCACCGTGATCGCATTCCTACATCACCAGACATCAACCAGAAAACCGGTAAGTCTCTCACTGATATAATAACTGCTGGTAAATATTAACTGCCTATACTTTGGGGGATGCATATTTATTTTCTCTCTCTGTAGGTGGGCTCCACTAGTTTGATTTATTGTAATTATCACGAGGAAGTGAACATTATTAATTCAGATGAAAACAGTAAATGTTTGTCTTCGCTTACTGTGGGTGCTCACGCAGGGCTCCACCAATTATCAATTATTATTATCAATTATTATTCCAATATGGGTGTGGGTGTGGGGGTGGTTGAATTTACCATGACATTTCTGTTCAGACGTCTCAATGCAATTCTTCGCAGTGTCCATCAACAAAGCCTAGCAATGACAAACCATTACCCTTGAAGTTCATATTTTCAAACCCGACTTCTCCCATGGACACTTTTATTTTTCGTGCTCAAGAGTCACATCCCAAACTCCCTATAAATGTTTATACAAAGAGAATGCCCAAAAGTGCTCACATCATTCCCACATACCTTATATGAACCCAACAGTAGTATATGTAAATGGGGCTTCTGGTGCACTATTTGATTTTTTACTAAAAATGACTTTTTTTAAAATATAAATGGAGGATTGTTGACGTTTAGAGGTCATGAAAGGTCAAGTTTGAATGGGTGCACTGGCTGGTTGTTGTTGACGGCATGAAAGGGTATAGGTAAGATTTGCTAAAAATATAGGTCAAAGGTCATGTTTTAGCAGGGTCATTAAAAAATATAAAACGCCCCACAAAAAAAGATATTGAAAATGGTACTTAAAAAAATGAAATAATAAAATAATATTATGTAGATTAATAGTAAAGATGACGACTAAATATTTATCGAAAACGATTATTCCATGCGAATGGCTTTTAATAGGTAAAACAATCAAGTGTTGTATACCAAGTGTGGGTGGTGACGTGTTTTGCACACAACATCAGTGGTGCGTAAGACACGGACGAAGTATACCCGTTCCGTGTCGAAAATGTAAAGTTGGTACAAAATCAAAAGCTAATTCATGTACGAAATGCGGTAATGTATTAGAATTAAATTATTTAAAGCGCGTTGAAGGGAAAGCTAGACGACATTATAATTTAGTGATGATGGAGTTGGTTGAAAAGACAAGCGCTCGTTTATAGTGACTAAAAATTATAATTATACGGCGGAGGTCGCGTATCCTCGTTAAATCTGGATTTATTTACACTAAAGTTTATTTTAACTTCAAAAGTTTTTCTATAAGATCTTTTTTTTGTTGATCTAAATTAACATCTTGTTTTTTATCGACATTGTCATTTTTAGCGCTATGCTGCGCAAGCGCTGTAGGCAGAGACGCTGTACGGATATTTTCTTTCATTTGAGAAAATTTATCTCGTTCTTCGCAGATGAGTAAACATTCTTCTTGGGTAATGACACCGTCTTCGATGGCTTTTGAAACGTGGTTTTCGATCGTGTTGAGTTTAGAGGAAGCTAAAATTTTTATTTCATCGTGTTTTTTAGCTTTTTTAAATAATTTATATTTCGCGTATCTGAGAGCAAACGCCGCACCACCTAGCACTAAAGCTAAACCTTCTAAAACAAATCCAACCGGCGCTGCTATAACGGTGGCGATACTGGCGATTCCAATGGCTCCTGCTCCCATACAGCCCAATTCAGCGAGAGTTTCTACGATACTACAAGTGTTGATGATTTTATTATATTTTTATACGTTTTCTCGCGTTCGTTTTTCTCTTTTAAAATTTCTTTTTGAATATCGTCGATTTTTTTGCAAACGAAATGCGTTCACGTTTTCGACATTGTCAGCTACTGCTTCAGAAGTATCCTTCATATATCGTATCTCTGGATAAAGTACATTTGTTTCGCTCATTGTTTTCTATTAATAGTAAAAGATTTAAAAAATCTAATTTAGAAAAACATTCTAAAAAGTTTTCGTGCGTTTCCAGCGATGTAAGGCACAACATATACTTCAGCAGCATGGGTTAGTGCAATTATTAGACCAAACGTTTTTATATTGTTATAAGTTTGGACGAAATCATCTAAATTTTCGCACGTTTTATTTTTTTATATTATAACCTCGCGGTGGTATTTTTCTGCTTGTATTTCTTTTTGTAAACGCTCCACTTCGCAGTGAACCAAGTCTTGGGGATTATCTGTAGTCATTCTTTTAATAATAATAAAATATTATATTTTTTTTTAATTTAATGGTAAACTATTAATTTTAAAATCGTAACAGATTCCAGTTTCTAGAGAGCCGAAAAAAACAAATTGAGCAAAAAAATGTCTGTTGAATTTGCTCCATCTGCTTTTTTTCTATTTTAAAGCAAATGCCGCATTCTAAAAGCTTTGGTTCATTATCAAATTGAAATAGATCAAAATCTTCTATAAAAAAGTCTGGTCCATCACCTGGATCAATTTCACGTTTTGAAACGTATGATTGTGAAGTATTATTAGTAGTTATTTTAAGATAAGTTGTACAATCTATTATTGGTGCATAGACATTAAAAGCTGGTTCACTCGTTGAACCATGCCAAGTAAACCAAACTATATCCTCAAATTGATACAATGTTATATCTTCTGCAACATGATCGATATGTCCACTTTTTTCAAAAAAATATCGATTGGTAGCCTTAGCGGCTACGTTAGGTGTGACAGACAAAATTGCTCACTCTACGACTTGGTCCGTAAATACTCGCCATATTTATTATATAATAAAATTAATTTAATGGTAAACTTTAATTTTAATATTGAAACAGATTTTAGTGTTTAAAGCGCCGAAAAAGCTTCCTTGTACAAAAACTTTTTCATTTCGCGTTTGATAACAAATTTCGTATTCTACGTGCTGCGAAGTGTTGTTGAAAACTAAACTTTTATCTCGAGCGGGAGAAGGAATATGATACGCGTTGACTCGAAAGTTTTCTGTCGATGAATGCGAATAAAGACTATTACCTTTTAAATATTTAGTAAAAATCGAACAATACGTTGGTTGTTGATCAAACATAAAAAAGGGAAGTTTTAACACCCCGTGCCAACCGAGTATAATGTTGAATCTCGGTAAATTAATTAATGTTATAATTTGTTGAATTTCATCTCAATCGATATAGCCGTGATGTTCGTAAATGTATGAGTTATCTTGGTTTGTATTACCGCTAGACGAAATTTGCGCGCTTGTTCGACTGGGTCCATAAATACTCGCCATTTATATAATTTCTAGATTTAAAATAATGGGGAAACCGTGATTATTTATGTCTCTACCCTTTGAATCTTTAATTTGAAAACTCAATGCGTTAAAAGTACCGGTCTTAAGCTTTTTCATTAATGGATTTTTATATTCTATCCACATACTCTCTCCGAACGATTTGTCTTGTAACGGAAAAGCGTTTAAAATAGTACAAGGTTTACCGTTGAAATAATTTTCGGTCGTAGAAATTTGATCGCAATGAATGTATAGAATTTTAAAAAGTTGTACATAATTTGTTTTACTATATTCTCCCACAGTTAGAAATTCGTTGTGAAACCCGAGTAAATTAGCTAAGAAAATTTGACAGATTTGGTTTCTTGAGTAATATTTAGCAAGAAAAAACCTGTTTTTTCATCGATGATGAACGTGATCCAAGGCGCGTCTTTTACTATAATATCGATAATTTCGTTCATGTTGTAAAGCCCCGGTTCGACAAAGTTTACGACATCTTGTTGCTGACCAACTGTACGATAGATTATTCTTTCTTTTCTACGCACATTATAATATCCCACCCAAATGTTAACGCTATTTAATGATATCGTAAGATTACCCTCGCGATTATCGATGACGTCATTTAATTGAACCGACCCGCTATTTTTTTCAATTTCGATTTCAAAGGTGAGATACATTTTAGTAATAAAAATTTATAATTTTAATATAATAAAATGTCTTTTCCATTAGCGTTTCAGAGTAATTTATCGAAACGGTATTCGCAATCTGGAAATTTTACGTCAATGAAAATGATTTTTTTAACGTACAATTTGATAATGTTTTTAGCAACTACAAGTTGCCTCAGGTTCGTAGTCAAAAAGTTGTCGATGATTGGCATCATAATCCGTTAAATTTTTATCAGAATCAAATAAATTTTGTAACGTACTGCAGCACAACGAGATGTGGTGTGGGTTATAAACATTTAAATCATTCAAATGTGATGATTCGTAGTTTTTTTTAGATTTCACGTTTATTATCAAATGAGACGATTACTCAAAGAAATGAGTTGTCCTACATCTTTTCAAAATTATTTTAGCGCGTTTGACAACAATATAGACATTAGCGCGTATAAAAAAATATGTAAAGACTTTCACCTTTCAACATCGGATCATTGGAAACAACGCGTCGATACGTACAGCGATGGATTAGGCACCGCTTATTTTTGGCGAAACATTGGTAAAAGATACGATCCAGTACCTGGACACAACTACGACAATTCTATTGTAAATCGCAACTCTGACCCTATTCCTCTCAACAATCTTTCCGCAGACTTTGAAGCGGGTGAAAAAAGAATGGATTTTGACGACGGTGTACATAATCGTAAAGAACATACCATTAGAGTAGGTTACATTTTGCAATCTGAACGCGTTGAAACAGCGTGGACTAAATTTATATTGTCTTTGGGATTAGCTCAAGGTTTTACGGATATCGGTATAGAACGAATTAACGATTCTATAAGAACGTACGTCTACGCGATTTTGGGAGCTCAAGTACAAGCTAAAAGTGGATTTCTTACACCCGGTACCGGTTTAGATGCACAGCGTGAAAATATAGTGGATGCTGAGATTGATTCTCCGGTCGATTTACAATTTAGTATCGATCGCTATCAAAAATCTTTATCAGATACTAAAACGCAATTAAATTTTATCGTTGGAGATTTATTATACATGATGCCAAGCGATATGAATATGCGTATAGGGTCATACGTCGGATACAACAATAATATTTTAATCGCAACGTCTGATTTATCGTTAGGATTGAATCAAGACGTGAATTCAGATCTCATTCCTTCTCCTCCTCCACCTTTACAATCGACACAACCGTTAGCCGCTAAACATGTGCAAGAATCTAATGATCTAGCATCGAGCCCTACAATAACAAATGTGCAAGAATCAAACGGTGATTTTCCTAGCGAGGTTACAATAACCCCAACTCACCAAGAAGAAAAAAATGCTTTAATTATTGGTTTTGCGATTTTAAGTGGACTTGGCGTTATGATTTATGAATTGCTCTACTAGAGTTTTTTCTGCATATAAGTTAAAATTAAAACTCCAACCCCCGTCAAGGCTAGCCACACGTGTTCTGCCGTCCATGTGACGATGCCAGAAGCTGTTTTAAATAACCAACTTATCACTGCACCGATAATACCCGGTAAAGCGCGGCCCTTATATGGCAAAACAGCCTAACTCGAAAAATGACATTTTGAGAAAATTGAGTTTAAAGTTTGAACACGTGCCTTTTTGGACACTTGACTCTGTTGGAATTGGAATAAAGCATGAACATGGAGATCATTTTAGTCTACATTCCTGCAAATTTTGGGCACAAATCCTTGGATCGTTTTTGTAATATGATAAATTTCATGCACTTACATTCTTTTGCTGAATATTTAACCAAATCATATTTCTAATACTTTTATGGCAAAACAGTGTATCTCAAGTTACATTTAATTTCCATTATACGGTATTTATGGCAAAACGAGGTATCTTGAGTTATAGGTTTTTATACCACTACATTGTTATGGTAAAACGATGTATCTTCAGTTAATGATTTTAATTCCGTTACATATTTATGGCAAAACGATGTATCTCCAGTTGTGGATTTTATTTCAACTACATTTTTATTGTAATACGTTTGAGTTAAAACATTTCCTTTTGTGAAACAACACAATATACAACAATTGTAGTAGTTTACTTAACACAATTCATGATATTACATAAAGGAGAATGATCATTGGAACAAATCATTTCAAAATATATCATTTATACATCATTAAGGAGATGGGTATAATGATGTTAAGTAAGACTAATTGCGGTGACACCATGTAAGAATCTCAATTGAGTAGTAATTAGTTCTGAAAAGAACTGGGGGTACAACTCGACGTTTCGATCAGTATGCTCTGATCGTCCTCAGGAGAATGCCGGACTCTTGAAACTGCTGCTGCTTAAGTAGGCTGCTGGAGGATCATCCCCTGCTGGAGGATTAGTTCGTTGAGGCGCGCAGGCGGGAAACTGTGAGACTATGGGACTAGGATCCTAGGTGTAAGGGGAGGAGGTGTGCTCACTGAACTGAATCAGTTGTTAACAAGCACAGGGGAAGGAGGGTGGTTGACTTAGGATATAGGGGATCCCTCAGTCTGGGGTTGGTTATGGACTTTGGATATAGAAGATCCTTCAGTCTGTAGTATGGGTCGCCAAATGTCGCTGATGAAGAAACCGATGTCCTGTGGCACAGTGTCGTGTTTGACGATCTCGATGGCCTCTCTGATGCGTCTGGGGTGCCATGCGTCGATGGGTGTGATGAGTTGGGCTGCCTGCCAGTCGATTTGGTGGTCCTTGATGTGCGAGTGCTTGACGATGGCGGACTTCTCGAAATCTCCTCTGCGGCCGTGTGCTCGGTGTTCCTTCAATCTGATGGGGAGGTTGCGTTTTGTTTCCCCGATGTACACCTTACCGCACTCACAGGGGATCCGGTAGACTCCCGCTCTGTTGTTTGGGTCCGGTTTGTCCTTGTGGGTATGTAGAAGTCCTTGAGTTTGCTGGGGGCTGAGTGGAACACATCGATGCCTGCTTGTCGGAGGATGCGTTGTAGTTTGTGAGACGTCGAACCTAGATAGGGGAGACAAGCAGAGGGTTAGATCACTTACCTTGCTTTTGGAGTTTGGAACCGGCTTCGCTGTGCTGATCTTGTTAGGATTGTAACCGTTGCGTTTGAGGGTAGTTCGGATGTGCTGTAGTTCCTTGGGAAGGCTGTCCTTGTCACAAATGTTGTAGGCGCGTTGTACGAGCGTGCGGTTGACCGATGACTTGATGCTTGGATGATGGAAGGAGCGCTGGTTCAGGTACCGATCTGTGTGCGTGGGCTTTCTGTAGACGTTGTGGTGTAGGGAGCCGTCTGCGTTTCTGGAAATCCCAACATCAAGGAACGCGATCTTGTCATCTTCTTCCGTTTCCATGGTGAACTTGATGCTCGGGTGTTGCTGGTTTAGATGTTGTAGAAAATCCTGGAGTGTGTCTCTGCTGTGTGGCCAAACCACAAGGTGTCATCCACGTATCGGAGCCACAGCTTGGGTTGGAGGTCGAGGAAAGTTGAGGGAAGAGTTTTCAAACTCTTCCATGAAAATGTCAGCAAGGACCGGGGATAAAGGAGATCCCATGGAGGTCCCAACTGTCTGCTCGTAGAACTTGCCCTGAAACTGAAAACAACTTGAAGAGACACATGTTAGTAGCAAATCATGAATTTGGTCCGGGGTGAGTGATGTGCGATCATCAAGAGAAAGATCTTGTACGAGTCTGTCCTTCACCAGGAGGCATGTCTCTGTAGTTGGGACATTAGTGAATAGGGAGACAACATCAAAACATCAAAACTAACCAAGATGTCGCTGGGTTGAAGTGTGAGGCCCTGGGTGATCTCAACGAACTGACTGGAGTTGGACACATGGTGTTGAGTGAGACCCACCAAGGGTCGGAGGATCATAATGATGTTGATGATTTTGTGGATGGTGGGATGGACGGGTGATGATGGTGATGATGACAAGGCTTATGTGCACGGCACCGCACTGTGTGGTTTTCGGATACAGCACGAAGTGACTGTGTGTGATTTTCGGATATAGCGCGAAGTGACACATGGCAGTGTCCCGGCTGCGAAATTAACACCAATTGAGAATCCTATTGCACAGTGGTAACAGGAAGGATTCCGAAAATGCGTGGTGCGTCAATTGGGAAAATGTGTAGGCTTTTCGTTAATATTCGTTTCGTCGTCTGCGTTTTAGTTCGAAAAATACCTCGAAAAAACATCATTCCGGTGGTAGAAAAAATGGCATCAAGTTGATTTGGATGCTTCATAGTTTGAAGAATAATTCATTAAATTTTCAAAGATTGTACACGAAGTTGCATATGGGGACTTTTAAAGAAAAAATCTTAATGCGTTTTCACTATTTTCTCGTTAAAAACACAATGATATTATCTGCAAAATTTATACGTTGGTTTCTGTACATATTTCTTGACTTCTTGATCGTGAAGTACAGATGTATATACATTCATTATAATAATTTTAGAATGGGAAGAATAACTGACATAACCGGAATGAAGAATTTACTCTGTCATGTCGAAGTCCACATCAACCGAATGTATTCAAAGCAAATTTGATAATTGGAACTCCCAGCGCTGGTGACTCTAGCGATGAATCCTCCTGTCCCCGTTCCCAACTTCCTCCATCGTCTTACGGTTTCTGGTGGATACAATCAGGTGTATAACCAAAAAGGGCTTGACCCTTTCTATCCTGAATCCCTACCCCTCCCCCGATCGACAATTAAGCTGAATGGAAATAGATGAATTGGTTTTCCCATCCCTGTTAAAAATGCACGAAAAAGAAACAACATTCTGCTCATATAAAACATGCCAAACACCGCCACCGCCCCACCTGAAGCCTTCATCACCCCATGAACAAACCCCATTTAAACCCCAAAGGTCCACTACTCAACCTCCCGGCCAAAGCTAAAATCTACTTCAGATATTGTAGTTCGAAAGGTAGGCCTATTATACGGGAGATATCCTGAGAGTGCCGTCCACTAGTGGGACACTCTGCTGTGTTTGACGGCACGGCCTGTGTCACAATCACGCTGGTTGGAAATTCACGGAAAACTTCACCGGAACCGTCCCATATTATAGCGATGTCCAATGAATACTGTGGTATGATTTATTTTGAAACAAATCAGATAATTATTGAATATGTTTGACATATTATTCTTTTAAAAACACAGACAAGAGATAGTAGTAACAATGGTAAAATCGTTTTACTATTTTACAAAAAATTGAGGCTCGAGGATAGTTGTGTAGTTATTTGTTCTCAAAACAATTATCATATTTATAATCGAAGAAGGCCCTTATGCACAATCTATCTAAATCAAATCTTGCCTGGAGCAGAATACATTTAAGTTAATTACGCATTAGTTAATAAAGTTTTACCCATGATAATTATTTACGCGATTTCATTACATAACGTTGCACATGTGAGAGTGATTCGGCGGCCCAATTGATAGCATGTTGGGTTTCAGCTGCAGGGTGAAAGAGCATCAGTTCGAATCCCGCAGTTGTCTTTTGTGGACCTCCGTTTTCTCTTTTGCGTAATTACCATTCATAAATTTCAATATATTAAATTGAACGCAACACGAATCGGTCGCGTAAGTCACTAGTGCACTGGTTTGATCAATCGCAAACAGTTCCACTTTTATGGAATCCTGCTCGTGACCTTTTTTTATTTTTATTTGTTTGACCAATGGTTGTTGTCTTCATTGAATCTCCAATCATTCCTATTAAATATAAGATGAAGCAACAGTTTAATGGTTAATTAATTAATTAATTAACTCTGCGGCTCGTTTGATATTCATTTATACGCAGCCTCAGCACCTATACTACACCGTGTAGTAGGTTGTAAATCGTTAATTACATGGGTAAATGAACTGATTTTCCCAATTTTATTAATTTTATCTTGTTTCAGAGGGTCTAGAGATGTTTTCTATCAAAAAAAAAAATTGTAAATTTTTATGTTTTTCTTAGAAAGATAATTACTAATTAACACTTAAAAATCTCATTTTCCCCAAAAAAACCAAAAAAAACCTCATTTTTAAACACAAAACCTGTACTTTTTTTACTCAATAGTAGTCCAGTCTACTATATATACATGCTGCAATATATACAAACCCATTGCCCATTCATAAAAAGCCACCTGCTATCGATCGATCACTCAGATACCGCCATCCGACCCCCAAAGAGCCATCCCCAATATCAGCCCCCAACATAGACGTATTTTATTGGTCGAAATACATCAGGCCTGTCAAATGCCATCACAGAGCCATTTGATATGTCTCCCAGACCGCTGCAGGCATGTTATCTGATGGTAATCAGCCGGTGTGTTTACGACCTTGGTGACCCCCAAGGCTAAGGCAGTTTGTACACAAATCCCATAGGGACCCCTCAGGCATGGCACTTGCGGCTGGCTTAAAGGGGTGAACAAACTTCCCCAGTACTTTAAGCTTCTAACACAGTATGTCTAATGGGGATCCAAAGGAACTTACGAAGGATTAAAAATTTTCTCCCGTTAATTAAGGAATAATTACAGAAAGTTCGTTGACCTACTACACCGTGTAGTGGCGCTGTCCGTCAGGAGGTACAGCTGACTCTGGTTCCAACAGTGTCATGACGCTTTTCTTTTTAATTTTCAATGGTTACACAATCACGATTTATTTAAGTAATTTAAAATACAACACCAGATTCCAACAACATAGGTGGCGCAAGCCGTTAGTACACTGGTTTGATATATTTAAAAAAATAAAATTAAGCAATCACATTTTATTTATAAGTAGTATTAACTTCATCACCATTTACCCAGAGGATTGGTGGCGCAATCTACTGCGTGGCGCAATCTACTGCGGTCCAGGCGAACCGGGTTAAAAAAAGAACCGGGTTCGAAACCCAGTGGCGCCATTTCTTTAATTTTAAATAATTACGCAATCCTGTTTTATTTATACTAGTATTAAATTCAATTACATGTACCAAGAGGAATCTTGGCGCAATCCAGTGGTACTGGGTTTCGGTGCAGGAGACCTGGGATCGAAACACAGTGGCAACAATGTTTTAGTTTTGAATGATTACGCAATCAAGATTTATTTAAGTAGTTTTAAATTCAACTCCAGATACAAACAGGATAGTTGGTGCAAGCCGGTAGTACACTGGAAAGTTCAATCAGTACATTTCTAGGCTGGTACGTCTGGCAGTTCGAACCCCTATTAGAAAGTTCTTGTGTTTTATTTTGACCAATGCTTGTTGCTAGCAATAAATCTCCAATCATTCACATTCCATGGCAGATAACCAACGGTCTAATGTTAAGGCGCCAAAGTTTGGGACAAGCGAATCCCAGCACTGGTCTGCCGCATTTTTTTCCATTTTAAGTGGTTTTGCTGTCACGGTTTAGAATTAAATTCAACTCTAAATCGAATTAAATTCAAACCTAAATATCAAAAGGATTGGTGGAGCAATCCATTAGTATTGAGTTTCAATGCAAGCGACCCGAGTTCGAATCCGACTTGTCCCAATGTTATATTTTTAATTAATTACGCAATCACGTTTTATTTATAAGTAGTATTAAATTCATACACATATACCAAGAGGAATCGTGGCGCAATTCAGTGGTACTGGGTTTCGGTGCAAGAGACCTGGGTTCGAAACCCAATGGCCACAGTGTTTTCGTTTTGAATGATTACGCAATCACGTTTTATTTATAAGTAGTATTAAATTCAACGCCATTTAAACAGAGGATTAGTGGCGCAATCTGTTGGCACTGTGTTGCGGTTCAGGCGAACCGGGTTCGAAAAAGCACCGGATTCGAAACACTTTGGCGCCATTATTTTAGTATTAAATAATTACGCAATCACGTTTTATTTATAAGTAGTATTGAATTCAACTTCACGTAACAAGAGCAATCATAGCGCAATCCAGTGTTACTGGGTTTCGGTACAGGACAACTGGGTTCGAAACCAAGTGCCAACAATGTTTTCGTTTTGAATGATTACGCAATCACGTTTTATTTATCAGTAGTATTAAATTCGTCATTTACCAAGAGGATTGGTAGCTCAATCTGTGACCGCTGTGTTACGGTCCAGGCGAACCGGTTTAGAAACACTTTGGCGCCATTGCTTTAGTTTTAAATAATTACGCAATCACGTTTTATTTATAAGTAGTATTGAATTGAACTGCACATACCAAAAGAAATCTTGGCGCAATCCAGTGGTACTGGGTTTCGGTGCAGGAGACCTGTCTCGAAACCCAGTGACCACAATGTTTTAGTTTTGAATGATTACGCAATCAAGATTTATTTAAGTAGTTTTAAATTCAACTCCAAATACCAACAGGATAAATGGCGCAAGCCGTTAGTCCACTGGTCTGTCAATTGCGGCAGTTCCAGGCTGGTACGTCCGGGTTCGAATCCTGCTCCTGAAACACAGAGACATGGCAGCTGCTGGCTGCGGCAATGGCTTGGGGACCGCCATGTCTCTCCCCTGAAGGTTAGAGCGTGGAGGAAATCTACGGACGGGGGAGAAAAGGAGGGACCGGGAGGGTAGCGACCTCCCAGAAGGGTGCTAAGGTGATCACCATGCCGGGGTGTCCCGGACTTTGAGTCATCCTAATACCTGGTCGACACTCTGACTAACTCTCCGCACTTTTTTACAATTTTTTTTTCAAAATGCTTGATATTTGCTGGAGAGACGTAACAGAGTGCCTAGAACCCATTTTTCGTAATTTGAGTCGCCTATCTTTCCAACTTTTTAAGAAAATCAATATTTTATGAAAAAATATGGGTAAAATTACGAAATTTTAAACTAGTCCAAATAGGCTGTAACTCGGTGGCTGTATTCTGCAGACACAGAGGTTCATTCTGTGTAAATTTGAGCGAATCGAGACATTTTTTTTTTGAGGTGAAAAAACGACAATGCTTACCCCTTGTCGTTTTTTACAAATTTTGCCTAAAAATGACATTTTTTCAAAATGCTTGATACTTGCTGGAGAGACTTAATAGAGTGCCTAGAACCCATTTTTCGTAATTTGAGTCGCCTATCATTCCAACTTTTTAAGAAAATCAATATTTTATGAAAAATATGGGTAAAATTACGAAATTTTAAACTAGTCCAAATAGGCTGTAACTCGGTGGCTGTATTCTGCAGACACAGAGGTTCATTCTGTGTAAATTTGAAGCGAATCGGAGACATTTTTTTTTCGAGGTGAAAAAAACGACAATGCTTACCCCTTGTCGTTTTTTCCAGATTTGGCCTGTTTGGACAAGTTTAAAATTTTGAAATTTTACCTATATTTGTTCATAAAATATTGATTTTCTTAAAAAGTTGGAAAGATAGGCGACTCAAATTACCACAAATGTGTTCTAGGCACTCTGTTACGTCTCTCCAGCAAGTATTAATCATTTTGAAAAAATGTAATTTTTAGGCCAAATTTGGAAAAAAAACGACAAGGGGTAAGCATTGTTGTTTTTTTTCACCTCGAATTAAAATTGTCTCCGATTTGCTTCAAAATTACACAGAATGAACCAATGTGTCTGCAGAATACAGCCACCAAGTTACAGCCTGTTTGGACAAGTTAAAAATTTTGAAATTTTACCTATAATTATTTGTTCATAAAATATTGATTTTCTTAAAAAGTTGGAAAGATGGGCGTCTCAAATTACCACAAATGTGTTCTAGGCACTCTGTTACGTCTCTCCAGCAAGTATTAATCATTTTGAAAAATGTCATTTTTAGGCCAAATTTGGAAAAAACGACAAGGGGTACGCATTGTCGTTTTTTTCACCTCGAAAAAGAATTGTCTCCGATTTGCTTCAAAATTACACAGAATGAACCAATGTGTCTGCAGAATACAGCCACCAAATTACAGCCTGTTTGGACAAGTTTAAAATTTTGAAATTTTACCTATATTTGTTCATAAAATATTGATTTTCTTAAAAAGTTGGAAAGATAAGCGACTCAAATTACCACAAATGTGTTCTAGGCACTCTGTTACGTCTCTCCAGCAAGTATTAATCATTTTGAAAAATGTCATTTTTAGTTAAATTTGGAAAAAACGACAAAGGGTAAGCATTGTCGTTTTTTTCACCTGAAAAAATTGTCTCCGATTTGCTTCAAAATTACACAGAATGAACCAATGTGTCTGCAGAATACAGCCACCAAGTTACAGCCTGTTTGGACAAGTTTAACATTTTGAAATTTTACCTATATTTGTTCATAAATATATTGATTTTCTTAAAAGTTGGAAAGATAGGCGACTCAAATTACCACAAATGTGTTCTAGGCACTCTGTTTACGTCTCCAGCAAGTATTAATCATTTTGAAAAATGTAATTTTTAGGCTGAAATTTGGAAAAAAAACGACAAGGGTAAGCATTGTTGTTTTTTTTCACCTCGAATTAAAATTGTCTCGATTTGCTTCAAAATTACACAGAATGAACCAATGTGTCTGCAGAATACAGCCACCAAGTTACAGCCTGTTTGGACAAGTTAAAAATTTTGAAATTTTACCTATATTTTGTTCATAAAATATTGATTTTCTTAAAAGTTGGAAAGATGGGTCTCAAATTACCACAAATGTGTTCTAGGCACTCTGTTACGTCTCTCCAGCAAGTATTAATCATTTTGAAAAATGTCATTTTAGGTTAAATTTGGAAAAACGACAAGGGTAAGCATTGTCGTTTTTTCACTCGAAAAGAATTGTTCCGATTTGCTTCAAAATTACACAGAATGAACCAATGTGTCTGCAGAATACAGCCACCAAGTTACAGCCTGTTTGGACAAGTTTAAAATTTTGAAATTTTACCTATATTTGTTCATAAAATATTGATTTTCTTAAAAAGTTGGAAAGATAAGCGACTCAAATTACCACAAATGTGTTCTAGGCACTCTGTTACGTCTCTCCAGCAAGTATTAATCATTTTGAAAAAATGTCATTTTTAGGTTGAATTTGGAAAAACGACAAAGGGTAAGCATTGTCGTTTTTTTCACCTCGAAAAAAAATTTGTCTCCGATTTGCTTCAAAATTACACAGAATGAACCAATGTGTCTGCAGAATACAGCCACCAAGTTACAGCCTGTTTGGACAAGTTTAACATTTTGAAATTTTACCTATATTTGTTCATAAAATATTGATTTTCTTAAAAGTTGGAAAGATAGGCGACTCAAATTACCACAAATGTGTTCTAGGCACTCTGTTACGTCTCTCCAGCAAGTATTAATCATTTTGAAAAAATGTAATTTTTAGGTTAAATTTTGGAAAAAAAAACAAGGGGTAAGTATTGTCGTTTTTTTCACCTCGAAAAAGAATTGTCTCCGATTTGCTTCAAAATTACACAGAATGAACCAATGTGTCTGCAGAATACAGCCACCAAATTACAGCCTGTTTGGACAAGTTTAAAATTTTGAAATTTTACCTATATTTGTTCATAAAATATTGATTTTCTTAAAAGTTGGAAAGATAAGCGACTCAAATTACCACAAATGTTCTAGGCACTCTGTTACGTCTCTCCAGCAAGTATTAATCATTTTGAAAATGTCATTTTAGGTTAAATTTGGAAAAAACGACAAAGGGTAAGCATTGTCGTTTTTCACCGAAAAAAAATTGTCTCCGATTTGTTTCAAAATTACACAGAATGAACCAATGTGTCTGCAGAATACAGCCACCAAGTTACAGCCTGTTTGGACAAGTTTAACATTTTGAAATTTTACCTATATTTGTTCATAAAATATTGTTTTTCTTATTTAGTTGTTAAGATAGGTGTGAAATATTTAAACAAATGTGTTCTAGGCACTCTGTTACGTCTCTCCAGCAAGTATTAATCATTTTGAAAAAATGTAATTTTTAGGCCAAATTTGGAAAAAAAACGACAAGGGGTAAGCATTGTCGTTTTTTTTTCACCTCGAAAAAGAATTGTCTCCGATTTGCTTCAAAATTACACAGAATGAACCAATGTGTCTGCAGAATACAGCCACCAAATTACAGCCTGTTTGGACAAGTTTAAAATTTTGAAATTTTACCTATATTTGTTCATAAAATATTGATTTTCTTAAAAAGTTGGAAAGATAAGCGACTCAAATTACCACAAATGTGTTCTAGGCACTCTGTTACGTCTCTCCAGCAAGTATTAATCATTTTGAAAAAATGTCATTTTTAGGCCAAATTTGGAAAAAACGACAAAGGGTAAGCATTGTCGTTTTTTTCACCTCGAAAAAAAAATTGTCTCCGATTTGCTTCAAAATTACACAGAATGAACCAATGTGTCTGCAGAATACAGCCACCAAGTTACAGCCTGTTTGGACAAGTTTAACATTTTGAAATTTTACCTATATTTGTTCATAAAATATTGATTTTCTTAAAAAGTTGGAAAGATAGGCGACTCAAATTACCACAAATGTGTTCTAGGCACTCTGTTACGTCTCTCCAGCAAGTATTAATCATTTTGAAAAAATGTAATTTTTAGGCCAAATTTGGAAAAAACGACAAAGGGTAAGCATTGTGGTTTTTTTCACCTCGAAAAAAAAATTGTCTCCGATTTGCTTCAAAATTACACAGAATGAACCAATGTGTCTGCAGAATACAGCCACCAAGTTACAGCCTGTTTGGACAAGTTTAACATTTTGAAATGTTACCTATATTTGTTCATAAAATATTGATTTTCTTAAAAAGTTGGAAAGATAGGCGACTCAAATTACCACAAATGTGTTCTAGGCACTCTGTTACGTCTCTCCAGCAAGTATTAATCATTTTGAAAGAAAGTCATTTTTAGTCAAATTTTGTAAAAAACGACCAGGGGTAAGCATTGTCGTTTTTTTTTCACTTGAATTAAAATTGTCTCCGATTTGCTTCAAAATTACACAGAATGAACCAATGTGTCTGCAGAATACAGCCACCAAGTTACAGCCTGTTTGGACAAGTTTAACATTTTGAAATTTTACCTATATTTGTTCATAAAATATTGATTTTCTTAAAAAGTTGGAAAGATAGGCGTCTCAAATTACCACAAATGTGTTCTAGGCACTCTGTTACGTCTCTCCAGCAAGTATTAATCATTTTGAAAAAATGTCATTTTTAGGCCAAATTTGGAGAAAAAAAACGACAAAGGGTAAGCATTGTCGTTTTTTTCACCTCGAAAAAAAAAATTCTCCGATTTGCTTCAAAATTACACAGAATGAACCACTGTGTCTGCAGAATACAGCCACCGAGTTACAGCCTATTTGGACTAGTATAAAATTTCGTAAATTTATCCATATTTTTTTCATAAAATATTGATTTTCTTAAAAAGTTGGAAAGATAGGCGACTCAAATGTGTTCTATATATATATATATACATACATATATAGTAAATAAGTCCGGAGAGTTAGTCAGAGTGTCGACCAGGTATTAGGATGACTCAAAGTCCGGGACACCCCGGCATGGTGATCACCTTAGCACCCTTCTGGGAGGTCGCTACCCTCCCGGTCCTCCTTTTCTCCCCTGTCCGTACATTTCCTCCACGCTCTAACCTTCAGGGAGAGACATGGCGGTCCCAAGCCATTGCCGCAGCCAGCAGCTGCCATGTCTCTGTGTTTCAGGAGCAGGATTCGAACCCGGACGTACCAGCCTGGAACTGCCGCAATTGACAGACCAGTGGACTAACGGCTTGCGCCATTTATCCTGTTGGTATTTGGAGTTGAATTTAAAACTACTTAAATAAATCTTGATTGCGTAATCATTCAAAACTAAAACATTGTTGTCACTGGGTTTCGAACCCAGGTCTCCTGCACCGAAACCCAGTACCACTGGATTGCGCCAAGATTCCTCTTGTTTCGTGTAGTTGAATTTAATACTACTTATAAATACAACGTGATTGCGTAATTATTTAAAACTAAAGTAATGGCGCCAAAGTGTTTCGAACCCGGTGCTTTTTCGAACCCGGTTTGCCTGGACCGCAACACAGTGCCAACAGATTGCGCCACCAATCCTCTTGGTATGTGAAGTTGAATTCAATACTACTTATAAATAAAACGTGATTGCGTAATTATTTAAAACTAAAGCAATGGCGCTAAAGTGTTTTGAACCCGGTTCGCCTGGACCGCAGCACAGCGGTCACAGATTGCGCTACCAATCCTCTTGGTAAATGGCGAATTTAATACTACTTATAAATAAAACGTGATTGCGTAATCATTCAAAACGAAAACACTGTCGCCACTGGGTTTCGAACCCAGGTCTCTTGCACCGAAACCCAGCACCACTGGATTGCGCCACGATTCCTCTTGGTATATGTGTATGAATTTAATACTACTTATAAATAAAACGTGATTGCGTAATTAATTAAAAATATAACATTGGGACAAGTAGGATTCGAACTCAATACTAATTGATTGCTCCACCAATCCTTTTGATATTTAGGTCTGAATTTAATTCGATTTAGAATTGAATTTAATTCTAAACCGTGACAGAAAAACCACTTAAAATGGAAAAGAAATACGGCAGACCAGTGCTGGGATTCGCTTGTACCAAACTTTGTGGCCTTAACATTAGACCGTTGGTTCATCTCGGTTTCGAACCCAGATCTCCAGCACCGAAACCCCAGGAACTCTGGATTGCGCCACCAATCCTTTTGATGTTTGGAGTTGAATTTTAAATTACTTAAAATAAATCATAATTGCGTAACCAATTAAATTGGAAAAAGAAATTGTCATTTCACTGCTGGGATTTGCACCAGGGTCGACTGTACCTATGTCTGGGTGCTTACCCATTAGACTGTTGCTTCATCTGTTAATTAGCAGGAATGCTTTTAGATTAATCGCAGCAATAAACATTGGTCAAAAAATTAAGTTTTAGGAGAAGGATTTGAACCCGAACGTATAGGATAGATTCTTCTGAACAGGTTTACTCTGAAACAGTAATTAAAAAATATATCAATTACATAAATTAGCAGATAATTAATAAGGGCCAAATTGATTTAAATTAATCATTTAAATTAGTTAATTTTAATTACATAAAATTGTGATCGAGTCCATCCCAGGTTCCCTGCCCCGAAACCCAGCGACACCTTCTTGATTTTGTATTATGCCACTACGCTTTAATAACAACAACAACAACAACAACAACAACAATAATAATAATAAATAACTTGGCGAGCAGAGAAGCTTTGTCGGAGGAAGATGTTAGAATTTCTGGTCTATTGTCAAGAGTTGGAATTGGAGACTTTCCCACGGTTTAAACCTCGTTAGTAATTCTCCAAAATTCTTTAGAACCAAGAGAGATTTTGAACAATGAATGTATGCACATCCAGTGAGATGTAGACCATTTTGTCGTATGCTTAGACACTGCACAAGTGGCGGTTGGGTTCGACATTCTTTCCAAACTGACTT
Source organism: Zoroaster sp. YZ-2022 (assembly GCA_029582265.1). Lineage (NCBI taxonomy): Eukaryota > Metazoa > Echinodermata > Asteroidea > Forcipulatida > Zoroasteridae > Zoroaster > Zoroaster sp. YZ-2022. The sequence goes on along the minus strand of CM055835.1, from coordinate 9,660,404 downwards.
GATGTGAATTTGTATCAAATACCATTCAATGGAATACACTTATCAAGGTTTGGCCATAGTCCCCGCCCACCCTTATCCTTGCTGGAAATCTCGGTCATGCCATCTGTATAAAAGCCAAGCACCTGACCGACATAGTTACAATTGTCATATAGGCCAGAAAGATGGGGCTATAATTAGAGATGGCCAATCTTATGTTTACTTTTACGACAGCTTACTTTTACTTATACGACAGCGCTAGTGTGATTGACATAATTTTTGGCCAATACTGAGATGATTTTGTCCATTGCAAAGGCGACAGAAATTTTTTTAAATTAAAATGAAAGACATTTTGTTTTACCCCAGTGAGGCTTTTGTGAATGCAAGACCTAAGGGGTCAAATAAAATGCTTACAATATTTTACCAGTTCAGATAATAAGATGTGTATTATTTAGTTCAATTATGACATTACCTTTCTAACATGGAAATGGGTCGATTATCAACACCTGCTTGAAGCATCTTCTTAATATTTCAACCCACATAACTGAATATTTCACAAGTTGGTTTATTACCATTGTACTTGATCTTAATAGATGTACACAATTATATTTTTTTTTACAAATATGTAGTCTTCAGGGGGTTTAAAGGGAAGGTACAACATTGGTAATTATCAAATTTTAAAATGGATGAATTATTTAAAAGATTTACTTGATGTGAGTATGGTTCTGGCATCAAGCACCCTGAGAAAGTATTGTCTGAAGTGTATTTATCTTAGAGAAAAACACAATTGACGTGTTTTTTTTTCTTTTCTTTTTTTTCTTTCTGAAAAACATGGGGACCTGGTGGGACGAAAGTTTCACAAGTTAGTTGTATGATTTCTTGAAACCCAGAGGGTTAGATAAACACATATATTTCCAAATACCAATGTTGTACATTTCGTTTAAATGAAACAAGGAATAAATAAACATGTTGGGAGTTACAGAATATTGTGTCGTTCATGTATTAACCCCTTGGGTATTTTTACTAGAAAGTATCCTGAATCCACCAAAATCCACCAATTTTGTCACACACAAAATGCTGGTGTCCTGAATCCATCAGAATCCGCCAGTGTAGATATTGGACATATCCTGAATCCGCCAAAATCCACCACTAAATTTTTTGGTGGATTTTGGCGGATTCAGGATACCATGCTCACATGAAAATTTGTATAGTATGTTGCTGCATAGAATCCATCAAAATCTAACATATACAGTACATGTAACTATAATCCATCAACCAACATGACCAAGCAGTTAAATCTATTGAAATCCTGAATCCATCAAAATCCGCCACATGCTCAATGTGGAGGTATCCTGAATCCGCCAAAATCTTCCAATACAGGGGGATGGATTTTGATGGATTCAGGGTGGTTAGGGTTAATGTGCAATTTTATGAAGGTTCTGTTTTGACAGTTTATTGTACACGCATTTCCTTTTCTAGGTAATTAAGAAACTGAAATAAACAGTCAGAATAGATGTCTAAAGATAACTGTGATGGCACATGTATTGCTTACATTTTTATTACAGTTAGGATTTTGATTATGTTATACCATTTGAGAATGATCTTGATTAAGATATGGTTAATTTTAAACTGTAAAATAAATGTTAAAGTTGTTCCAAAATAACTAACACTGCTTCGTAGAAAAGAGAAATTAAGTAATTCTTAATAGTTTAACCTTGGCCCAGTCCAGCACGGCACCCACAGACACTCACTTGAGTATTTTTGATTGCATTGCCAATAGGTCAAACCACAGAGTCACACAGAGCTGTGTATGTACACTGTACTTGGTTTTGGTTTGACCTCCTTGAGTGCACTGCACAAAGTCAATGGGTTAAGAGAGACATACAAATTTTGAGTGTCTTTGAGTGTTAAACCTATGAGGGTTAATGCAGTAAAAGAAAAACTTCACTCTGCAAATCAAAGTATGTACAGTCTTGGATATGGGTAATGCATGAGTCATTCATAGGTTTTTAGAGGAGAACAGGGTGATGAAAGAGTTTCAGGTTTCAACAAAATGACCAAAAATACTTTATCAAATGTCGGCCATCTTGGTTCTGTATACACAATTCTATGAGGGTCATAGTGAGGCTTATGTCAAACATAGGCTGGTGCTTGACCTGCTCCACAGTGAGTATAACAATGTCTGTTTGGGTACTAGACTAGGCTCTCTGTGCAGTGGCTACCAACAAGAAAACATTCTGTATCATAATCATAATGGCATCATCACCCTAGCACCCCACTCAAACAATTAATTTGGATACTTTGATTCAGCAAACCAAACATTTTGACCATTCCATCTGAAATTAGCCTCTTTTTTTTTAAATAATTGCCAGGGAGTGCTGTTTTACGAACAAGGGTCACAAAATTGTTCACAACAGTGGTGATGTGATGAAGTGATTCATAGTTCAAATGCCAAAACAAAAATAGGAGCTAAAATCATATTTGATTTCACCATATGTTTATTATTATGTTGTTATAGCATACTGAATATATTACAAAATCATCAAAACAAATGCCCCTCCATCATAAGCTGCTGTTCATTAATAGTACAGTTTTAGAGTTTCAATATGATCAAGCTTAATACAAACATTATAAATTTTACATTTAATTGATTTTATGTTTTGGTATTAATTAACTCCATATAAATAACTCTCCTGTTCTCCTGAGGACGATCAGAGCATACTGATCGAAACGTCGAGATATAACCTCCAGTTCTTTCCAGAACTAATTACTACTCAATAGAGAATTTCACATGGTGTCACTGAATTAGTCTTACTTAACTTCCCCATACTTATACCTTCTAATTGGGCTGAGTTACCCTTATTAGAAGTCCTCGTCAAACAAGGAGTTAAAAATAAGTTGTTAAAATCTAAGGAAACTATTTTATTTAAATGTAGGCTTACTAAGTTTTAAGTAACATATATCAGAGATTAACCCTAACCTCCAGGGTATTTTGGCTAGAAACCCTGCCAGACGCAACAGAGTGCATCGTTTATCAAAGTGACTTGGCTGCCAAGTGCAACAAGATCCATCTGTTAACAAATCTCAGCCGAACTGCCTCAGAGTCTGTGGTCACCAAACGCAGCAGAATACAACTCTGGCATTGTTTAATGGGACCAGCTCTCAATAGAAACAGGCTTGGCTGCTTATGCACTGGTGTTGACAGCTGAATCCATCAAAGTGCATCAGACTTTTCCAGCTGATGCACTCTGCTGCGTCTGGCAGGGTTAGGGTTAAAGCTGAATAAACAAATTATCAAAAGAAAATTACAGGTAAATTTTGCTCAGCAATCTTATTGCTAAGCATAATTTTTAAACAAGTTAACGATAAAAAATATCACATACTATGCATGGAGTTTGGTAGGTATCCTTTTTTTTATGGCAAGTAAATGTATTTTCTTTTTTCAGTTTTTCAGTATTTTCAGTTTTCCGACTGGCATCTGCTGCCACGAGAGGTTTCATGGGGCGAGTATGTTTAACAACACCCATCATGACTAAAATCACTTGAAAACTTCCAGAATAGGGGCGTATTCACATGTTGTCACATGTGTTGCCTTTTCCCATTCCACATTCGCCAAATTTTGGTATTATTCGGAAAGTTTGGAAATAAACCATACATGTATTTCACAACTGTTATTAATTCAAAACAAATAACCTTTTGTGTAAGAAAATTCACAATTTTCCTTGAAAACAAGTAGCCCAATTAGTTTTTGATCCGACTTCTAATGAAAAATGTCTGACAAAGCCAGAGAGAAGTATGCTTAATGCTTTATAGGGCTTAATGCAGGTATTTTACGCACATGCAAGCTACTCAATAAATCTGACTGGTTAACTGGGATTTTGGTTGGCTAATTGAGACCACATGATCATTTAAATAATAAGTAAAGAGTGTTTGCGGTGACACCATGTAGACATTTCTCTTTGAGTAGTAAATAGTTCTGAAAAAGAACCGACTGGTTACAATCAATGTTTCGATCAGTATGCTCTGATTCTCCTGAAGACGATCAGAGAATACTGACCGTAAACAGCCTTTACTTATCCTTTTTCACCATGCAAAGTTACAAGTCTTACTTACATTTACAAGTCTTACTTACATATTACACTAGTAATTACCTGGTTAGAAGATAGCCACTTAATTATCTGAAAGCTAACTCGATGTGAAGTTGGTAAAGGTGACAATCAACCTGACAAATTATTCTCATTACAGAGGAAAATGTATGCAAAATTACATAAATTTGCCAGATTGAAACTTTTCTGCTCCAAGTGTATTCTGTCAAAGTTGTGAATGCTTTTTCACACTTTACATGACGCAGATTCTACATTGAGCTGAAACTCATTATTGATTGGTTATTGTATATCTTGTTTCAAAGAAATTAAGCAAATAATTATGGAGAAGCAGTTTTGCCAACATTTCCAATGCTGTACCCTGCATATAACCATAAATGTTCGTATGTTTTCAAGTCATAACTTTAGGCCGTTTTTTTTTTATTACTTGGATTACGGATTTGTAAGCTACAAAAAATGAGCGGGGATCGGGGGAAAAAAAATAAAAAAAAATGATCGGGATTACGGAATTTCGAGCTCACGAAATCGGGCGGGGCGAAAAAAAAAAAAAAAAATTACCGAAGGCACGCAGGCGGCTTCTAAAACACGTACATTATACACAATTTATGTAGACAAAAGCAGAAAGTCACTGAATGAATGTCGCGAGTGTTTAGGCTTAACAAAATGTTCTGTTTCCGGTTTCTGACCGACCCTAACTTTACGCCGCGACCCTAAACTTTTTACATTATTCGGCTTGAAAAAAAATATATTCATATTTTTTTTAAAGCGAGAACAAAAAGTCCGACTTTTACCAAATTAACATATTTAAAAACAAAATTGAAACAAATAAAGACAAATTTACCGATATCTCCGTGATTTGAGGCTCATGATTTACTGATCCACGGCATACGTAACCGGTTCCTAGCGCACGTGTGAACGTTGAGCGCATTCTACAGATTTGCACAATGGGCAGATTGCGCGCAATTTTTCCGAATCATCACTTTGAGCTACCATTACAAACAGAGCGCAAATCTACAGATTGCGCACTATTTTGCTGGATCGCCATTTAGCTGCCAATTCTGCAGAGCGCAACCTGCAGATTACGCACAAGTTTGTCCCAATTCATTGAGCAAATCCGTTGAATGCGCTCCACGAGCGTGTACTCCATTTTATATCATGGAGGAAGGAAAATCAAGGATATGTGCGTGACACCTTCGCTCATTAGTATTGTTAAATTTATTTACCCTACCATTTCTTTCACATCTGATCTTTCCTTATACCAAAACTGGTAAAAAGTTATGGTAGTCTATAAACGGACTCGCACTTTTGTACGTGAATGCATAACATTGGTCTGGTTTCCATCATACATCGGCCGCGATTTTTTTCTCCGTTCACTGGCTCACGGTACGTGTACACATTTACTGTACATGTATTGTAGGGATCTTGTTGTATTTGAAGAAAATGTGATCTAAAAGTATTGTTTTGTACACGATGGTGTTTTGTACGCGATCGGTGGCACTGTTGTAAGTGTTGTGGATTTTTATTTATTTTTTTTTATTATTTTTTTTTTACTACAAAATTTGATTTTTCGGGCGGGGATTTTTTAAATTTTTTTCAGAAACGCGATTTTTTCGAGCGGCGATTCCGTAATCCAAGTTATTAAAAAAAAATGGCCTAAACACTCGCGACATTCATTCAGTGACTTTCTGCTTTTGTCTACATAAATTGTGTATAATGTACGTGTTTTAGAAGCCGCCTGCGTGCCTTCGGTATTTCTTTTTTCTTTTTTTTTTCGCCCCGCCCGATTTCGTGAGCTCGAAATTCCGTAATCCCGATCATTTTCTTTTCTTTTTTTTTTTCTTTTTTCCCCGATCCCCGCTCATTTTTTGTAGCTTACAAATCCGTAATCCAAGTAATAAAAAAAAAACGGCCTAATCGCTTGATCGTTGATTGTATACTGAATCTTGCATTTGAGTCGAACTTTCTCCTGTGGATCAAAGCAAAAAGAAATTCCAAATGAGTTTTTATCTCAACAGATTTGGATTCATACCTTAAAAGGACAGTATCGTCACGATCAGAACAGACTTTCAACAGGGCATGGAATAGGTGTTCTAGTTTAAGATGAATACTTTGACTGAAAATTACTGTCTCATTTATGCAGCAGCAACGGTAATATAACCTTATCACCCTTATTTATCAGGGTGGTAAAAATGACAGTGAAAACCAATCAAAGATGCCCCAGTGTGCACAGTCAACACAGTCAGTTGAATGGTTTTCATCACTATAGCTACTTGCCACTAAAGTTCAGCTATAGTAGGAGGGTTAATTTGATAACCTGATATTTACCAATGCTGTACCTTCCCTTTAAAACAGCTACTCTACACTGTACTCAAGCATTTCTCAATATTACCTACCTTCTGTGTGTTTGCTATGAGCATGACTTGAGTAATTGCTGCTGGGGTAGAATGGAATTAAAAGCTGGTAGGTCCGTAGCTGATGGTGGCTGTAGATTAACTCTCACCATCTGAATAAGAATCACACATAAGGGTAAATGAATCAAGTTTAGACTCTGCAGAGGAAGTTAACAAAATGTTAACCCAGCAAGTTTTAGGCATAAAAAATAAAAATTTGATTCAAAGTACTAAAATTTGAGACCCCTGCACTCTATTACGTCTCTCCAGCAAGTATTAGGCATTTGAAAAAAAAAAAATTTAGGCACTTTTGTTTTTTGACCTCGAAAAAATGTCTCCAATCTGCTTCTAAATAACATGGATGATAGCCCTGGGTCTGCATAACACAGCCAACTGATTTATAGCCTTCTTGGACAAGGATTTAACAACGACATTGTAAAAAGTGAAGGTCCAACATTGGTATTTGGGAATGTACCTTCACTTCAACCCTCTGGTATTCAAGAAATAATTTTAAAACTAACCCGTGAAAATTTCATCACAATAAGTGTTCACGTTTGCAAAGAAAATTCTTAAATCTTTTTATTAAAATTTTAGTCTGTGAGCTTGTGAGAGTCCATACGCATTTTCGGGTACAATCTTTGAAACTCTCAGGATCTCCTATAAATATGTCAACAAATACAAAGCTGTTTGATGCCATTTTTTCCTATGCCCCTATGGCGGCCATATTGAATTTTAAAATGGCTGCCATATTTAGCATATTATGTGCATACTCTATGCATGGAAAAGGTCAAAATATTACGAAACTGATATGGAGCTTCATTTTTCTACATTTATTAACTCTGGTAACACTATGAAATTCTTTCATATGATATTAAAGGTGTTGCAGGCATTTGAAAATTCAAATTTGTCACCATTTAAGGCATATTAGAGATACTTTTGTATCGTTTCAGTCAACAGGGGCTATCACACTGATCATGAGTTAAAATAATTGTAAATGAATATTACATTTAAAACCATTGACAGATTAGCATACATGTATAGTGGATTTTTATATTTGTAACAAGGATTAACCAAATAACCAAGGTAAGACTGTACCTTTAAGCATGTTGTTTTGTTATGAAATATATACATATAAATACATATATAAAAGGAACACAAATCATGACCACTTACACAAGTGCCACTTGACAACCCAACTATCTTATTAATAATATAATACAAATATATAAGTATATGTTATTTATAACTAAATTATCTACCAACTATGGCATAACGGAAATTTACGAAAAGAGCAAAACGTTCACAATCAAAACAGAAAATGAAACAATTTTCACTTGAACGCTAGACTAAAAACCAAAGAATACAAAATAGTCTACTGACTACTATAACAAATAGACTACTGACTACACTAGTAGAACAAATAGTCTACTGACTACACTAGTAGAACAAAGTGAACAATTCATCACAAACCTTTCCAAAGCAAAACTATCTCAAATTGAAAAAAAAATGCTCTGGATAAAGGTTTAAACTTTGTTCCAACTCCTGCTAAACCAACCCGTTCAACTCTTTTGAGTGAAATTGACGAATAAGAATTGAATTCCTGATACATAACAAACCTTCCAAAACTCATCTGTTCAAACCACCATCCACTTGGAATCCAAAACTACACACAGAGTGCAATACTTGAAACTATTTGGAAGCCACAAAAATAAACTTGCTCACATTCGTCTGAGAACTCGGAAAAGAACATGAAAAACCCTGAACTATCAGCCCTCAAATATCTGAGGAACAACCCTGAAATCGTGATCAAATCATACGATAAAGGGAGAGGCACTGCATTATGAACCGCTCCGACTACCTACAGGTTGGATTATTACAAACATCTTGAATCAGAGCAAATCACCGAGTTCGATCAAGATATTACACAAGAAACCATCCTTTTAATTCATAATGTCCAAACCAAAATGCGAAACAACACACTCTCGACAAACACACTCAGGCATATCTCGATCCGAGGTCACAGGCATGTCACATTCCAACAGTACTTTCTACCGAGAATTCACAAAACCCCACCAACAGGCACACCCTTTGTTGGAAGATCATTTTCTACTCCCTGTAGTAACCGCATATGTCCGCAAAACAGCAGATAATACTGAGGAAACTCGAAGGAATAACATTTCCACAAAATGTGTCTTAATATCACAAGTATTGATGTTGTTAAAATGTACACAAATATCCGCAATAAACTGAGGCAATAAACTGTGTATGCAATGCCATCGACCAAACCAACTATCCATAGTTTATCAACAAATACATCTGCAAATTTCTGAAGTAATACTCAACAGAAATTGTTTCCAATTTGGAAATAAAATCGGTTGTGCAATTAGCTTAACAGCCAGTCCGGAAATTTGTGACATAACATTATACGATCTCGAAAATAAAATAGTACAACAGGCTGATCATATCCAAACATGGTTGCATACTAGACACAAAAGTGTACACCAAACCTACGGAAACATACATGTACCAGTTTCTACACAGAACCCCATCACACCCACCCCATGTGTTCAAAGCATTTATCTACTGAGAAACTCTGCGATATGCTAGAAACACCAACAATGAGGAAGATTTCACAGAAATACGTCAACATTTCTCACAAAAAATTATTAGCTGAGATAAACAACGTAACACATAAAGTGTCACTGGCTAACTAGCCAAACTGATTCACAAATTACCAAAAGATAAACAAAACAACGACTTATAATCCGTTCGTAAACCACAAAAGATGTGAAACAAGCAGGAAACAAACATTGGCCACTGATACAACAAAACCAACATACTCTCAGAAATATTTCCAAAACAACCATTTGTTGCATTCAGAAAGGCTCAAAACATTCGGGAGAAACTAACTCACTCCCAGGGACCCCAGGGGTCAGTTTGAGATTTCCATGTTACCATATAGAGCATTTTCTCTACATTTTGATGGATGGATGGATGGATGGATTTGAGTTTAACGCCGAGCCGGCATCAGTGGCCATATTCACGGCGGGATGATATTAATACATAAACAGGTAAATTTTAGTCAAAAATAATTAGATCATAAAGGACGTGACAAGTAAGAAGACTTAAAATTGGTTTAAGAGATGATCACGTAAGTGACGAATGAGGTATGTATTGAAAATTTGTAGGACAATGTTTGAAAGTGATAGACTATTTCTGGGCAGTCTTCGAGGGAGATCCCTTGGGAGGCGGGTCACAGGAAAATCCCCCCAGACACACAGCAGCCTGCCCAATGGGTCCTGCAAGGTTGGCCGTTTCCCAGCAGTTTAAGGGTCCAAACCCCGCCGGTATGTTCACAGGTCCTCTTACCTCCAGGTGTCAAAAGGACAATGGTACTGAGTGTCTGGTCAATCTTCCACGCCCGTCCTCCAGGACTGGTAGGGCCCCCGGTATAACTCCCCAGTTATATTCGGAATTTGTCAAAAAAAGGTGGAAAAATCAGAAGATGTAATAAAATTCAGATGATTTAAGAAATGCGATAATGATATTAGGGGGTAAATTGAATATATCTTTTAGTGATTTATTTAAGGTTAAGACTTGGTGGTATATAAATAGAACATATGGAGATTGTCTTATGCAGAGTAGTACGGACTGCAACAGCCTGTAGGTTGGTATTAAGAGGTATATGACTATGGATAATGCCTCGTTGTATTAATAATGATGAGCCTCCTTTGGCCCGATCTTTGTTAGGGTCATAGGTATTGTACATGTGATATGATTTAAAATTAATATTGTCGGTTTCCTTTAGATGAGTTTCTTGAAGTGCAAACACAGCTGGCTTGTGTGTTTGTGCTAATATTTTAATTTCGTTAAGGTTGGCTTTAAAGCTTCTACAGTTCCACTGAATGATTTTAGTTTTATTCATTTACGTTATTGGCGAACTATGTTAAAAAAGAGTTAAAAAAGACCTAAATCATTTATGTTTGGGTCTCGGGGATCTGCTTCTTATCCTATGTTTTGAATCAGTCTTTTTTTGTTGTAATTCTGTGTAATAAACTTCCATGTCAACTTTGGCTTCATCGTCTAAATTACTATATTGGTTTTGGGTGTTAATTGGAATATTATTGCCTTTTTTGGATCTACTATTTGATTCAGGGTTGGTTTTCTTATTGGATTGTTTTCCTGAAGGATTTTCCTTTTTACCACTAGTGGATGGTTGGTTTATTATCCCACTAGTGGTAGAGCGAGTTTTGATTTGGAGGTTTCTTTGGTCAGTGAATTCTATATTTGGATCAGTTTGGCAACTAATTGAGTTGGTTTCGGGTTGTTTTGGTTCTATGGTTTGTATGTAATTTACTGGTCTTTCGGTTGTAATCCAAGTAAGTTTTGTTTGGCATTCTATGTTGCGTGTTTCTTTAAGCCTTGTCACTGCTTTTGCATATGTAGGTTTGTTAAACGTGCTGGTTTTTGCCATTTCCCTGGCTTCTTGATAGCTGATGGTGTTCATAGTTTTTAGTTGTTGGACTTGTTTTTCCATTTTCCACACAGGACAGTTTCTTGATGTAGCCATATGGTCGCCCTGACAGTTCTTACATTTAGGGTCTCTGTGACAGTCTTGTTCATTGTGGTCAGGTTCACCACAGCGAGAGCAGTGGGGTTTTCCTCTGCAAGCCTGTTGACCGTGTCCAAACTTTTGACATTGAAAGCATCTCAGGGGGTTAGGAATAAACTTTTCGACTTTTATCCTGAGGTATCCAACTTTGATGAAGTCTGGCAGTATGGATGTGCCAAAGGTCAAGATGTATGTGCCTGTAGCAATAACTGTATCATTTTTCCGCAAGGTAATCCTTTTAGTGCTAGTAACTTTTTGTTCTGCTAGGTGGTTTAATATCTCGTCCTCTGTTAAGTCATCTAATTCACGTGTTTTCACTACACCTTTGCTGCTGTTTAAGGTTTTGTGTGGTTTGACACTAACAGGGATGTTAGCCAACTGCTTTACTTTAATGATGTTTTCACTTTGGGATTTTGTTGCCACTTCTATAAGTAGACTACCTGCAGGAGGTTTTCTAAGTTTTTTGATAGTTTTTACGATACCAACCATGCCCTTAATTGTTTTGTCAATTGTAAAGGGTGAGAGCTTAGTAATGGAATGGCTGTCGTCTGTTGGAATTATTTCAAAAAATTTATTCCAATCGTTGTTTATGTCAGATGAAGATTGTTGATGAGGGTCTAAATTGTCTGATTCCGAGTCTGATTCTGAACGGTTTCGTTTGTTTGTATGGGAAGCCATAATATTAGTCTTATATTTCGTCATCCTTGCTCCCCACCCACCATGGAGCCCAACGAGGGGATGTACAGAGCTATACCAAAAAAGGTAGATGTACAACAGAGATACAGGGATGATATACTCAAACATGATAAACATTTTGATGGAAAAAGAAAATCCTGAAACGTTGTTGGTAACATTGTTTCACAATAAATTTGGGAGGTCACTTTTGAAAATTGGGTCCAAGTTTAGGGTTTTGCCAGAGCCAGTCACATCTGGCTTTTTTTGAAAAACCAGATGAAACACTTAATGATCTGCTCTCTTTATTAGAGGAACAAATCACATAAACAAAACGAAGGAACCCACTCATACAAAATGGACACATTACAACTGTTTGGAAAACATCAATTATCCAAAAATAAGATAGGAGACAATCCGGTTCTAACTTCTATTGAACCAGTACTTGCAACTGATTGCCCGCAATTGATGAGGCATGAAAGCTTACAATGTAGCTATTGTATTGCTACCAAGGATCTGAAAAAATATCCCGTCTCTTCAACATATTTCCCCTTTTATGACCAAAAATAGGCCTACCTGTAAACAAAAGGTCAACTATTCCCACAAACTATATTGTCAAACTGACAAACAACGGAAATAGTCAGTTACGGACCCATATCATCTTGTATGAAAAATACAATTTGAAAATCAAATCAACAAAGATGTAGACGATGGTGGTGATGGGGGATGTTGATGGGGGATGTTGGTGGTGGTGGTGGTGGTAGGCGATGATATGATGGTGACAGTGACGGTGGTGATGACTGGGATGTCGATGATGATGGTACAATTTTTGTGAAATAAACATCACAATGTAACAAACAACATAAAAACTTCAACGTCAAAGGATTCTCACACATGACCCTTATATTCATCTCTGTTGACATGCTTCTACAACCGTTTTGCTAAATTCATACTCACATCATACAGCTGGGGGAAAATGGTAACTCATCGTAAGTTTTCAAGTTAAATTTTTACACATTTCTTAAAGTTGGACCAATTAATTACAAGTCAAACAACTGGCTAGTCCATAAAAAGACAATTCTTCTTAAGATAAACTGTGTGAGGTTTGAATTGTGCATGTTGTATTACAAGTTTACTGAACAGCAACTTTTACAGCAACGATATTGTGCCAGAAAATAGGCAGGAAGATAGTGAAGACAGCCTTCATGAGATACGGTGGACACAGTTTGAGGGAGCTATTTGGTTCGGGTCAAACCTTTTTGTATACAAATTTAATCAAACCAAATCTCGCCCTTCCATTGTGTCTCAAGAAGGCTAATGACACTTACAATGTGCGAATTGATTTAAAATGAATATGAAGAGTGCATTCCAAAGCAAGCTTGGTTAGTGTGACTCACTTCTATGAGGCGTGTACATTTAAACGGCTTCTGGCAAACTTCAATTTTAAAGCTTAAATTTAAGAATACTTAATTTCTAGATAAAACAAATTGAAAATAATTATTTTCTTTTTTTAAAGCACTAAATAAAGATTGTCTCAAACATATTCCACTGTTTTGGTAGAGAAGGCTCCATTGCAAGTAACAAAGTTCTTTTGCCAAAAGTCAAAGTAGCAATCGCAAGCATTCAAGTATTCCTACTTTTCTCCTACTTTTTCACCGAGGTCTGCCATAGCCTGCGATTGTATTCAGGAAGTAATAACACTGAAATTCGCTGGACGCCACTGCACGAAATTGTAAGTCTGTTAATAGTCTTCAACAGTTTCCAAGTCCTCTGATTTGTCATTTACCAGTAGTTGTTCAAAGAAAGCTGCCTTGTAGCGTGGGATCATGCTGGCAAGTGTCATCAAGTCAGTTTTCTTCAAAGCAGATATGCCCCTAGGTCTCTCCATCACTGGAACTGATGCTAGCGGGTCTTCACCATTCTCCATTTTCACTGTCAATTCGCATGCAGAAACCTTCTTTAGGAATCCTAGCTCCAAGAAGTCTTCCTGATTATGAGATGTCTTGTAGAACATTTGTATGGAGCCACGCCTAAACTGCACGACCTTGATATCCTTGAGAAGTACTGATGTCTTCTTGGCCTGGTGTTCAAATAAGAACATCTGTTTGTGATCGATAGTTGCACACTTTAGCTGCTTGCGTGACTTTTCTATGAGCTCGATATAGTCTTGGAAATCATAAACTTCGCTCTTGCTTTTCAACTTGGTGGTGATGGACCCGTGTACACTATCTGCCGCCATGAATGTATGGCCAGGTTCTAAGTACTTCAGAGATATACAGGTGATGCCAATGGAAGGATTGTTAACCATGCGAGGAAATGCTGAAAACAGCGTCCAGTTTTGTTTTGGGCACTGCAGTTATCAGCAAAGAGGATTACCTCCTGGATATCTCTGTTGAACCGAAGAAAAGTCAAATATGCACTTGCAACATTGTAGGCTTTCCTCCCGGCTTCTCCCTCGTGCCACAGAACAGCCACCGCTGGTGCATCTTTGCCAGGTGAAGCGAAAGTCTCGTTGAAAAGCACAAGTTTTCGGCTGAAGTAATCGTCCTTGGTGGGTAATTTTGGCATGCAAATTGTCTTTTGCATGTCTACAGTTGTTACAAGGACTTGGTCATCATTCTTCATCCGCTCTGTGTCTGCATTGAGAGCTGCCCTTGCTTGGGCAGCTCTGGTTTTGTGTTCAACATATCCAGAACAAGCGTGGCAGTTACAGGTACTGCAGTTATGGGGGGAGGTCATCCGCCGATGCTTGTAGTGGTGGATGTGCTTGTTCGTGGATGAGGCATGTTTTACACAGGTCATTTTCAGGAGACGAGAATGAAATATTCATAGAGCTGAATACCTTGTAGTAGTATTGGAAGGAACATTGGTCTTGGCCAGATGCCTGTTGACTTTCATTGAAGACCTGATGCATTGAACATATTGATAGGTCGGATGGAAGGTACCTCCTGTTGGGAGCATGGTCCCGCCAGTAATGTGAGACCTGCGGTCGAAAGGATTCAATATGATCTATTACATGTTTGCGGTACCCCTCATCAAATTTGTTCTGTGGTACATGTTGACCACGCCTGTCGCCATGCGCACCGACTACAACACCCCCATCCTTCCTGACATTTTCAGAGCAGACTTAACAACCTGGTCGCCATGATACCCGATCGTGTGCAAGAAAAACATTGCACACTTGTGTTGATCCGAACCGCCACTTTAGAGTACATTCTCTGCGCGACCCTCGGTTTGGTGTTGTGAAGGACCTCTTCTTTTCTTCATCCACGTTGTGCACGAGCCAGTCACGTCTGTGGTCGTAGCTCATGTCCCAAAAGTTCTTGAAAATTTCTTGTCTCTGTTCCTCAGAAAACTTCTCTGAACACTTTCTCCTGCATTTCTGTGTACATGGACGAAGTATATGGTGGTTCTCCTGGTCTCTGGTTTTCTTTTGTTCAACTGATCTGCACCGTTTTTTATCTGTTTAAATATATACAAAGAAATAAAATGTTTTCTGAAAAAAGTAAAACAAATTGCTAGTAATTCAGATTGATTCATTTATATCACTAATGGTCAAGAATTACTAAATAATTTGTGTTTGCGTGGAAGGAGAATTTTACAACAGGGCATTCAAGCGACATCTTTATGTGTCCACAGTAACTGCTATGTGTGAAATATGAATATAAAGTCCTCTCCTTAAAATTGCATAACATCCACAGCAAAAGGATTATTCAACCTCACCTTTAGATTTATTTAACCCTCTCTCTTGCAGAGCCTCTGGATTGGGTGGAGGCTGATCTACAGCATCTAGTGGAACTTCCTCAGGTTGTTCAGCAATACCTGCATTTGTGATAGATGAAGATTTTATTTTGTATTTTGTCTTGAGTATTATTTAATTACAATTAAAGAAATAGCTGTAACATTAAAATAAAAAAGTGTATACCTATAAATAAAAGATGATTACATTACCTTTTTGGCTATCCTCTTCTGGTGCTACTTGTCCAAGAAGTAGGTCTATATCAGACAATAGCAGGCTGCCATCTTTGTTGGGTGGAGGTTGATCTACAACTTCTTGTTGAACTGCATCAGGTTCTTCAGCAATACCTGCCGTAGTGATGTGCATTTTGTGATAGAATATTTTATTTAGCATTTAATATTGAGCACAACCTTAATTACACTTAAAGGAGCCATGCAATAGAATTGTTATGATTTGAATACATGTAGGACAGCTTACTTTACGTGTTACTGTATAGTAATACAAGGGAGAAATTTAAACATTTTGGTCTTTTTGCTAATGAAAATGTCCACATTCCTGAGCCATATTGTGATGTCATTCAAGGCAGAACAGAAGTATCTCCATAGCTTTGTACACAAATAATGCATAACTGTAAATAAAAGAGAAGTGCATTACCTTTTTGGTTATCCTCTTCTGGTGCCACTTGTCCCAGAAGTATGTCTATATCAGACAACTGCAGGCTGTCGTCTTTGTTCAGATTGCTTTTGGGATTATCTGTGAATGAATGAATTATTGGTAAATAGCCTATAAAGCCCTATATCTAACAAATTTTGTATTTGAAACATTCACTTAAACTTCTCAACTAAATATATTCAGGAAATTATGGATATATAACTTACTCAAATCAGAGTCGCTAATGCAGTCTAATATCTCACTAAATGCATTTTCAGTTGAAGAGCTGCACATTACCACAATGTCCTGTTGAAAATAATCTGTAAAAATGATAACATAAAAATGTTGCTCACTTTCTGACAATAAGGTATGATATGAATTTGCAAACAAATTGCATACGGCACTCAGATGTATAGCTGCTGTATTATTGCAGTTGAAATAAATGGGAGAATTTCTACAATCTAGCTCCAAATTGTGCTTTGTTGAAAATGTTTCAAGCACTTCAGGAAATAGGTCTGTAGAACCAATTATGAAAAGCAACATACCCTCTGAATCAGACAAACTTTCCATGTGAACATCATTCAGTCCATCATTGTTTGGCTCTGTAAAATGATAGAGAGTAATTTAAATAAAGCACTTTATAATTTATTATAAGCAAGAAACTATATCTTTATCTAAATCTTCATTTATCACAAATTGTACATTACTACTGCAGCTACTGCTGAATGAACGAGCAATGTCTGCAGCAGTAAAATTACTTACATTTATCAAACATAACTTACCCTTTGGATCAGACAACGTTTTTATGCGAACATCATTTAGTCCGTCACTGTTTAGCTCTGTGTTATATAATAGAGAATAATTTTAATCAATCATTTTAGAATGTTGTATAAGTCAGGAACTGCATCTTTATCTAAATATTCATCTATTACAAAAATGTACATTAATACTGCAGGAACTGCTGAATGATTGAGCAATGTCTGCTGTAGTAAAACAACTTATGAAAAACAACTTACCCTTTGGATCAGACAAACTTTTCTTGGGGACATCATTCTTGAGTTCATCATTGTTTCGCACTGTATATATACAATTGAGAATAACATTAAGCGTTTCAGATTTTCCATTATTCTCAGTAGAAACTACATCTTCAACTAAATGTTTATCTATACCTGGAGGCATTGCTGAACTGTAAAATTATGAAACACCGGGGCACCCAAGGGGGGGGGGCCTCGGGGGGCTTGAGCACACGCCCTCCCCCCCCCCCCAAGAGGGTCCCCGATTTTTTTTTTTACATATATACGTACATATACATACTAGGCCTAGTTGATTTGTGAGAGTAACATTTTCTTTGAGCCCCCACAAGACAAAATCCTGGGTGGAGCCCTCCCCCCCCCCACCCCAAAGGCAAAATCCTGGGTGCGCCGTTGTTATGAAGATCAACTTACTCTCTGAATCAGACACCTGCATGTGAACATCATTCAGTCCATCTGGCACTGTAAATATATGAAAGATAATAACTTAAATTAAGCATTTAAAAAACAGATAAAATAATGCCACAATCTACTTTGTTATCACCTGCTGACGATAATCATACAAAATCCAAGGATAAAATTAAAAGCAAATGAAATATACCTGCATTAAACAAGTGCTTTCATTAATAAGTAATAAGTACATTAATAAGCTCAATAATGTATTAACTCTACTTAAACTTCATTTTATTACCTTTGATAAGTTCTGTGTCGTCATGTTTGAGCTGCTTCTTGCCTGTAAAGGAGGAAAGGAATATTAGAAATGATATGATATGAATGTTATCACAGTCTTCTTTACTCCTAGATTTTACCCTTAAGATAATTGATTACCTGTTTTAAGGTCTGCTTTAGTGATCTAGGGACTTGCTGGGGAACAAAATCGACATTTACTTTCATTAGTGACAAACATGTTGGCACCAGATTTGCAAAAACTTAAAAATGACTAAAACTAGCATGATTCAATCACTAGTAAAGTGCACTAATGAGATTTCATTCTTGAATATCCATACTTGTTTGGACATATTTTTAGTCCTCCTATCAAAAGACTGCATAGCCATATGCATATTAAAATACAATTTGGCCTACATTATCAACGCCTATTCATGAACTCAGTAGGCCTATTCATAAAATTTACAACAAAATATGAATCAATAAACCCTGGCTGTATTGAAATATTTCAAAATGGATCAAACAGAAACATGAAAAGTTGGAGTTACGCAGGCTTAGCCTAACCTATGTGTAAGCTAAGATGATGCAGCAGTCATGGCAGTTTGACCAGTGAGTGTGTAACGTAGGCCTAACCCTTGCCTGCATCATGCAACATTATAATTTACATGGGCGCTGATTACATTGGACATTCATCTATCTACTGATTACCTCTGAGTTCTATAGGATTATATTTAAGACTTAAGCATGTAAAAGATAGACATACCTTGGTTTTTTTCCAATGCCCTTTGGAGAATTTGAAAGCCCCTGCTGTAGCTATGTGACAAAAATTTTCAAAATCAACAGATTCCAATACAACTGGTATCATTGTCAAGGTCTTGAATAGACGATTACAATGATATAAGGATCATCTTCCTGTGACCAAAAATAAGGAAGTTATGACATGTTGAATCCGGCAATTTTAGGCCCGTAAATGGCAATTATTTTATAAGGAAAAACATAAGAAATGTACATTTGAGTTGTGACCCGTTTCCTAGATTTTCTCGGATTCCATATCATAACTTTCTTAATTCTTGTCCGATTTTCAAAAGGTTGGTATCACTGGAATGCTTGGGAAAAGAGGAAGAATAATAACCTATTTCCAGGCTAATTCAATGATTAGTTTGTTTTGTAGTGCTGATTTACAAATAAGAAATACAAAAAAAATGTGTTAAAAAAAAAAAAATTAAATTAAAAAAATTATGAAAAAAAAAAATTACTCAAATCTGAGGATTGTTTTCATATTTTTACACTAAAATCTTCGAAAGCCTCTCATCCCTGATTTAATGTAATATTAAAACAATTTATAAATTATATTGGACTGGAAATATAAAACAAAATAATGAAAAGTAGTCAAAATAGATTTTAAAAAATAGAGAAAAAAAATCACTCAAATCTGAGAATTTTTAATATTTATACTGAAATCCGCGAGAAATTCTTATCCCTGATTTAATTAAACATTATAAAAAACAATAAATGATATTGGACTGGAAATATGAAGAAAAAAAATGAAATAAGTTCATGAAAACTAATATTTAATATTGTGTTACGCCGATGTAGGTTTAAACGGACGATTTATCGGACTGAAAATTGGTAGGTCTATAGCGCGCTGAACGCGGCGCAATACAATCTTTGGTTGACATCGATGTTTGGGGAGTCCAAAAAACATAACTGGGAGACGATCAATCGCCGTCAAAATTGGCCAAGAGGTAGAAAACAAGTATAGAAAAATGATTTTTGTGGTTTGATAAGTGATTTTACTAAACTTTTGGTAAATCGTCGATGGTTTTGATGAGCAAGAGCGAACCCAAATTTCGAGAATATTTTTTGGAAACTTCTAGATGCCGCATTCAGAAAATTTGAGAACGAGGTTGAAGTAGAATATTTGATCTACGTCTTCGAAAAAAAATCTCCTGGTTACGTCAAAAAGAACGGCCTCAGCGAAACGTTACAAAGCGCTATCTCCACGGTGTCTTCGCCACGGCGATTCAACCCGAGATTGAGGCCGCGGCCGAACAGATTTGCGACAATGCGTGGGATACGCACATACCTACCTGCTGTGCAGCTTGAGGTTGAACATGGCCGCCATTATACATTTGATGAGTTAGAATGGTGATAGCGCCCTCAATAGTTCAAGTATTTTTATGGCAAATGAGCTTATCTCACAGATGGACATGTCTTAACTTAAGGGTTTTTTTATGGCAAAACAGCCTATCTTAAAGTAAACTTGTTTTGCCATAAACACTCAACATTATGTTTTGAACTCATTTGAAAGGCAGATCTATGTATCTTAGACTTAGTATGTTTTACCAAATAAAAATAAAGTATGCATGACTTAATTCTCAAACTTAGATATTTTTTTGGCAAAACAGCTTATCTTCAAGTTAAGTTGTTTTACCCTAAACACTCCACATTAGGTTATAATCAATTTGGAAGGCAAAGTAGTCTATCTTGGACTTACAATGTTTTACCAAGCAAAACAAGAAACTGTGAATGACTTAGGTTAGAGATAAGGCGTTTTGCCATACAAAACCAGAGTGAACGTGTGCAAAGAATGTGAGATAGGACATGCTATCTTCAAAACAATCCATCGTACGCCTTTGAAACTTTCACAAATGAAAAGAGCGCCCTCAATTTACCCAAAAATGATCTTATCTCAAAAATCAAAATTTTCGAGTTGGGCTGTTTTGCCATGGAAGGGCCGAGCGGCTAAAGCTTTTTCTCCGAGTTTTGCTAATACACTCGCTAGATTTTTTAATGTTTTTTTGTATCCACTCTTTTACACTACCGCTCGGCGTAGGTTTTGGCGGCGCGGGCGTTGGTGTAGGTTTTGGCGGTGCAGGTTTGGGCGGTGTAGGTTTTGGTATAGCTGAATTTATCGCACTTACAATCGATTCGACAATAAAAGCGATGACCATACTAAAGGCTGTTAATATACTAACGATCGTTACGCCTTCTTCTCTAAATAAAGTTTTTATATTTTCTCCCAACGTGTCGTCGCTTTCTTTCATGTAACGAACCAATTCACGGATTCTACCGAGTTGACCACGAATTTCCCCGTATTTAATTTTAGTGAGTTTAATATAGTTTGTTTTTCTTCTCGTTTATCTCGCAGTTGTTCACGTAATTTTGCGGTTTCATCCTCATCTTCATCGTCTCGATCTCGAGCGCTTACGTATTCTTTTTCAAGATCGGATATTTCTTTGTTTATTTTAGACAAATTACCTAAACTTAGATCACGATTACCTTGCTTTGTTTGCAAAGCTTCATCGAGACCCATCAGTTCCCTATATGTATAATTAATTCCAAGCTCTTTCAACCGTTCATTTGTCACGCGATTCATTTTTTCTTTAGACATAATGGGAGTGTCTTCTCTCGCATCAAAATAGGGTGTAGTTTCTCGCGAGTCAAGAAATATCTCCTCTTCTTCTGATTCTTTTTGTATAGTAGAAAGAATGACGTCAAAGCTCTCTTTTACAGTTTGCACATTTTGTGAGAACTGATGCGGATCGACGTCTTCAGGAATTGTTTTCTCGATATTACTTATTGATTCACGTACCTCTTTAGTATCGGGAAGTAATCTTTTTTTAGTAATATCCGCCGCTTCATTAATTAAATAATGTCGTTCCATGGTATCCTTTATCATTCGCTCTTTTAATTATTCTATCTTTGGTAACGTATTCATCTACGTTAGCTATACGCGTTAAAAGTACATCGCGGTAATAAAAACCTCTATGAAATTGTCTTTTAAGTTTATCGTTTTTACTTTTAAAAGTCATTTCACTATTAAATTTATTCGCTTCATCTTCGCTAACAAAACGAAAATGTTCGCTATTTTTTATTATTTCACCGGGTTTATAGTTTTTATTAAAATACTCACGAAAATTTTGTATTTTTTCGTTAATTAATAACGCCGTCGGATTTAAAGTAGATTTTCCACTTGCTAATCTTTCTAAATTTTTTCGTTCTAATCTTTTTCGACTCGCTTCTTTTTCCCTTTCATATTCATCATCATATTGAAATTCTGTTTCTTCATCTTGACGATCATCTTGAGGACCATAGTCAACGCCAGCCATTTCTTCCATTTCA
Source organism: Zoroaster sp. YZ-2022 (assembly GCA_029582265.1). Classification (NCBI taxonomy): domain Eukaryota; kingdom Metazoa; phylum Echinodermata; class Asteroidea; order Forcipulatida; family Zoroasteridae; genus Zoroaster; species Zoroaster sp. YZ-2022. The sequence goes on along the minus strand of CM055835.1, from coordinate 9,638,439 downwards.
TACCCTCCTTCTGCCATTTTACAATTACTTTTTATTTTAATAATTTATAACTTACGTAGCCCACTATAATCATCACTAAAATAATGAATAGTATTTCTCACGTTTTTTGATCTTCGCTAGGAACGTAAAAATCCTCAAGTTTGGGTTCGTTGTATAAATCTTTTGGTAAATCAAATTGATTGCCCGTAACTCGTGAATATTCATTCATTGCATCGTCAATGTTATTAAAGGTTTTTTCAGCGTTTGATTCTTTTTGTAATCGGTCGTTTAAATAATCTAGATATTTTAAACGCTGTCTCGAAAACTCGTCTCTGGCTTTTTCAAGTTGTTCTAGCGCTAAATCGTGTCTTTTTCGTTCTTGTTCAACATCGCTAGTACGGAAACTACTAAATAACAAATTTGATCCTGTAAAAGCTAATGCATTAACGACCGCGCCGCCAATCATCATCGCTACAGTCACCATTTTACTTTTACTTTTTAATTTTTAATTGTTATTTTATAATTGTTAAATATAAACTATGGTGAATGAATACAGAGATGTACTCGATCCATACAGAAGATTAAGAAAACCTTTGGGATTAAAAGGATTGCGGCAAAAAGTCGTCATTACAAACAATCCGAGTACCATTACCGAAAATCAATTGTTGACGGTTCGTTTTCCAAATTTAGGAAAAAATGACGTCATCGTTCCGGGGACGGTTCGATTAGCTTTCAACATTATTCTCGAGTCTGGGGATGATGATACGAGAACGATGGTACAAAACATAGGTAGAGCCATCGTAAAAAATATAATCATTAAAATGGAAGGAAATTAAATATTTTCATTAGACGATGCGGATGTGTTCAATTGTTATAAAGACGAATGGTTAACGAAAGATCAACGCGAAAATCTAGCGTACCAAGGAATCGAAGATGAAAATATAACTAAATTAAGAGTAGGTGCCAGCGACGCGGTTCCCGCAGGTAAGGGAGGGAAAGATAAAGCCATCGCAGATTGTTTGAAAAATCGATATCACATTCCGCTCGATTTTGAATTACTCACCGATCATCAGCCCTACTACCAATCGGGGATCGGAGATCGATTGACTTACGAACTCGTGTTTAATAAATTTTCTAACGTGATTAAAAGTACCGACGATAATGCAAAATATATCATAAGTGGGATTTCTTTAGAATACCAAGTCGTTCATATGCCGACTCTTGCGAAAACAATTAAAGATCAATATAGCAACACCTTGTCGATATTGTTTGATCGCGTTTTAAGACAGAGCGTGACCCCATTAAACAAACGCGATACGACGTGGAATATAAATTTAAATACCCCCGCAAAAAGTATGAAAGGAATATTGTTTTTATTTAAAGAGCCCAATGTGAAAGAATCTAACAAGTTTTATAATCCAAAAATCGATAAAGTTTCAATTACGATCGAAGGCGTTCCCAATCAACTATACGCGCACGGAATGAAAAGGTATCAACATTGGGAAGAAATTCAAAAATATTTTGGAGATTCAAACAAAGAACACGCTATGCAAGTTGTTAAAGCTCTAAATTTATCCAACGTCAAACAAGCTGATTATTTACTCCATCGATACGGTTTATTTTTAGATATGAGAACGAGTGACGACACATGGAAGTGGAAGACGAGTACAAAACTTATCCGAAGGAATTACCATTCAAATGGATAAAGAATCAGAAACCGCGGGTGAATTATACATGTACACTTTTATTATTATGGACGCACAACTCACTATAAGAAATGGACGTTTTGATTCCGTCGATTATTAGTATTAGCGACTAATATTAAAAAGGAATGTTACCTAAATATCCACACGTTGCGTTAATTTGCGGTCAAACCGGATGCGGAAAAACTTAATTTGTTTTAAATTTATTAGAAAAAGAATATTTTAAATATTTTGAAACGATCGTCATATTATGCACCACCATCGGCGACAACGACACGTATCAAAATAGAAAATGGATTTTGAACGACGAGCGAGTGCTCGTTGACGATTTAAAAAGTTATACGTTAAACAAAGCGATAAAAATGTATAGCGACGTATTCAAAGGAAACGAAACGTTGTTTATCATCGACGATTGTAGCGCGAGTAAAGATTTGCGATATAAAATTTTTTGTCAACATGAGGCGAATGCATTGGTACACTTGGCTTTTAGCGGCAGACACGTCAATCACATCTGTTGGATTATTTCACAAAAATATAATAGCGTATTGAAAGATTTTAGAGAGCAACTCAAATGGGTGTGTTTATTTTATTGTAAAGATAGAGACTCGTTTGAGAATTGCCTTCGAGAAAATGATGTCATACCGACAAAAGTGTTGAGAGAGCAAATGCATGAAAAATTAAAACGAGTCAAACATTGTAAATTGATTTTAAAAATGGATCAACCTACCGATTATGCGATTCTAGACTAAATTACTTGGCTTACTCAACATTACTTGGCATTACTGATTCGTTACTCAACATTACTGATTCGTTACTCAACATTACTGATTCGTTACTCAACATTACTGATTCGTTACTCAACATTACTGAATCGTTACTCAACATTACTCAGCATTACTGATTGGTTACTTAGCAATTACTCAACATTACTGATTCGTTACTCAACATTACTGAATCGTTACTCAACATTACTCAGCATTACTGATTGGTTACTTAGCAATTACTTAGCATTACTGAATCGTTACTCAACATTTTTTAAATAAATTAAAAATACTTATAATAAATGGAACAAGTTCACAAAAAGTCATTAATGTTACCCCCATCATCAATGGATGATGATGAAAGTGACAGCTTGCTGCTGAAGCAAAAGCAGCGAGACAAACGTCTTTTTTATGTTACTGATTGGTTATTTAGCATTACTTATTGGTTACTCTCTGTTACTCGTGATTTTATTGATTTTTTCTATAAATACTTATAATAAATGGAAGACCTTCACAAAATAATAACCGAAAATCCATCCATGGTAAGCCCACCATCCATGTTAAACCCACCATCCATGGATTTTAATACAAGTGACAGCTTGCTGCTGAAGCAAAAGCAACGAGATAAACGACTCTTGTCTGTTGTAGCGGGAGGAGATTCAAAAATATGTTTAGGAAAAGAGTATTCCGTCAGTGACATTGAAGCTTTGTCTACAGAAGAGCGAGATGTATTATACATGCAATACGAAACTAAATTAGGTCGTGATATAACAGAGTCTTTAGGTAGCGCCATTCTAACATTATATGCCAAATTATTAGGATTTAGTTTAAATCGCATTGATTTATATGGTCATCATTTTGAAATTGACGACGAAGGTAAATTAATTACAGATTTAGAAAAAGACCCATTCATTTCGAGCATTCTTTCTACCGTAGCGTGTGATTTATACTACAACTATGGAATGTTGATAGCACCGCTCTCAGCAACGCTAATTACGGCAAAACATTTAAAAAGAAAAGAAGAATCTTGTATAGATAATAAAAGCGATGGAGACGAACGAGAATGCGAAGCAGACGATAAACCAAGCGAGCACACCGTCGTCGACTCCGTTGTCAGTAACGAAAACACCAGCGATCAATAAGAAAATAAAAAATCCAAAAAGAGTCGCAGCTGGTAAAAAAGCCGCACAACTTAATTACAAAAAATTAAAAAAATTAAAAAAGGGCGCTCATTATGTAAACAAAGGAAAGTTTAGCCGTAGTGATACAGCTATGTCGATAAAAGAAGAAAGCGCTAGAATAAACTACTACTATATCGCTATTGCCTTAGCCGTTGGAGGTTTTGCTTATTACTTGTTTTCCAATCAAAACCAAGAGCCAGCGTCACAGAGCGCGGTAAAAGCTCCGCCAGCTACCGCTTCAGCTATACCAAAACCCGCACCAACGCCCAAACCTATGCCCACGCCAACGAGAGAAATTGTTGTTTTTGAAATGGAATAAATTTAAAAAAAAATTAAATTATATTTACTAAGTATAAAATATGATGGATACAAAAGGAATCGTTAATTCAGCTTATCACAGTGCCGTTGTAGGACTTTTAACCATTTTATACAGCATGCTTGGTAAAAAAGTATTCAACATAAATCCAGCCGATTTAGGAAAATTGGATATAAAAGACGGGCTAAAACTAACCACGAAGGTTGCAGCGGCTTCAATGACACAAATGTGGTTAGTTCAACAGGGAATTTTACCAGACTCTGTTATGCCTAATAATTCTACAGAATAAAATATATTGTACAATATTTAAAAAAATGGATAAACGAATAAAACAAAAGCTTTGGCTAGGATACTGGAAGGTCTCGACGCGATTAAAAAATTAGCTCAAGAAACTAAAGTGAATAAAAAATTAGTTTCACAGTGGATAAAAAAGCAAGCCTTGTGGAAAATTTATTTACCCTATCCTAAATACATTCCTAGACCGACCAGTTCAAATTCAATGTTGGAAAAACCAAATGAGGTTCATCAAGCAGATTTATTGTTTCTTCCGCACGATAGTGTAGGTAAAAAGACGTACAAGTACGCGTTAACCGTTGCGGATGAAGCCAGCAGATATAAAGAAGCGGAACCGTTGTTGGATAAAACTGCCGCTCAAGTCAGTAACGCGTTTGAAAAATTTATAAACGTTCGCCGTTAACTTGGCCAACAATTTTAAAAGTCGATCCTGGAAAAGAATTTATGTCGACCGTCACTAAAATCATGAGTCAACACAATGTAAAAATCCAAAGAAGCGAAGCTGGGAATCATAGAGCTCAAGGTATAGTAGAGCGATTCAATAGAACTTTGGGTGAAATATTATTTTCTCATCAATACGCTAAAGAAATAGCAACAAAAGAAAGAAATAGAGAATGGGTTAAAAGATTACCGTTGGTCGTAAAAGCATTAAATAACGAAACAACCAGACTTATACATTTAAAACCTAAAGACGCGATTAAATTACCCGTTGTCGAGCAAAATCCAGCCTCACCAGCTATTGCTAAAAAGAATGAAAAAAGAATTCCTTTAAACTCGTTAGTTCGATATTTATACGCACCCGGTGAAGTTGAAAAAGATACGAGAAGACGACCGACAGATCCTATATGGAGTATAAAAATTTATAGTTTAGCTAAAACGATGAAAGTTCCGAATCAACCCATCTTGTATTATTTATCGTCTGGTCCTAAACGTAGTTTTGTAAGAGAAGAATTACAAATTGTACCGCGAGATACAGAAAATCCACCCATTAAACAATTATTACACTGAATTCTTCTAATCTTATAATGACCGTAAGAACAAGTATGTATTCCATCCTCTAAAATATATCTCTTTGTATCGAGACCGTCTAACGATTTTTTGTCAACTTTTATAGTGTAAAGATGATGACCCTGGTTTCTAATAAAATTCATCTTGTTATGATACGCTTTATTTTCAAATAAAACTCTTTCATAGTTTTCGTGGTTAATTTTCTTTTCTAAAACTTGTTTTTTAACGCCTTTAGCTTTTTTTAGTTCTTTCGAAAAAACACTAGGTCTTAAGCCGGTAGGTTTTTTTGTTTCTATTTCTTCTTGTAAAAGTATAGGGTACATTTTTGCTCTTAAACCCGCAAATTCAGAAATAGGTACGCCAGCTGTCTCATCTTTAAATTTTCCAATCACTTTTTTATTAACTTCAGAATGTAAAAAATGATCTTTCTTATAATTACTAAAGTCGTATAAATCATGATCTTTTAATAAATCTTTATAAACATCTCTCGTTTCAATATCAACCATTAAACTGTCTGTATCCGTGTAAAGTAGTTTGCATTTGTCTTCATATTTCTTTTTTAAATGATTGTAATAAAAATCGTACATGAAAAGTTTAGCTAATTCTAAAATAGTCATTCCTACATAGATTGGTTTATTGAGTACGAGACTTGTTTTGTACATATGAATCGCCGCCAAGTCAAAGCCTTCAAAAATCTTTTGCTCAGCAAAAGTCGGCTTTGCTATTTTTTTTACAGATGCGTTCTTTGTCCTTTTCATCGTTTGGTCTCACGAGATCCACATTAATGCGATTTCGTACATTTTCCATCGTTTTTCCAAAAACTGAATTATTCATCAGTTTGTACAAGTCTTTCTCAAAATCAGACGTTGCATTTTTTCTGAATTCAGTGTTTAAATTAATGTATGATTTCATCCACGGTGATTCATCAAATTCTAAAACGCGATAAATTTTTGTTAGTTTCATACCGAGTTGTAAATATTTTTGTAAATTCTGATAATGAATAACGTATTTCGTTTTGTTGTCTAAATTAGCGACTAATTTTTGAACGTTTGGGGTGGGTTTGTTACCCAATAACTTGAGTTGATACGGTGACATCCATTCTTTTGCTACCGTTAATTTCTCTGGCGCGAGTGGATAATCGTTATGAGAATCGTGTAATTTTTCTGGATATTCTAAATCAACTTCTAAAATATGTCCTCTTCCATATTTTAATCCTTTTTTCTTTTTATGAAAATAAAAGTCATTAATTTGTTCTTGAGATAACCATTTAAATTTACCAGTTGGTAAAGGTTGACTCATCGCATGACCGTACAAATTATTCGCGTCTAAATACATAATGTAACTCGTTGGTTTTGATGGATCGTAACCCTCACATTTTGGATTGTTTGCTTTAGAGTATCTATTACTCACCATAACTATTCCTCCTCTCAAACCTTTTTCTATAAATAAATACATGTCGATATCAGTCAACAACTCTAGACAAACTTTTGAATGTTTTAATAAAGCGTCCCAACTTAAACCCGGACTCGTATAATAATGAGCCGGATCTAAACCGTATTGTTTCATACAAGTATCGCGAAAATTTTCAAAAACGTCTGCTAATAACAAAACATCAGTACGCACGTACAAATCGTGATAATCACCTAGAGTTTTACAATCAAATTTAGCCCAAACCTTCTTTGCGTGCTCATATTCTTCTTTAGTAATACTGTCTTTATTTAAACTACTGTAAACAATTTCTTGTGAAGGAAGTTCTTTTTCGTCAAAACGTTCAAAACTATCCATGTATTCGTAAGGATAAATACCCTTTTGTTTTAAAAGATAAAATTTTTCTAAATCGGGTTCGTGTAATTTCGTAATACGAAAAGATTTACTCGATTCAACTATTTTATTGAGCGAATAAGGTAAAAATTGAAAACTATCGAGAAATCGTAGTTGACCGTTTGAAAAAGAAATATACTTTTCCATACTGTTTGGAATACACGTTAGTTTTTCTTTTGTTTTACTCATTCCTTGCATGATGAGATGAGGGTCGTAGCCTCGTAAATTATGAATAAAAACAGGTATAAATGTTTTGCCTGGTTCTATTTTTAGTTTTAAATTACATCTATCATGTGCCGCGCCTCTATATTTTCCAGTGATGTGGCAATGATCTCTAACTTTTGTGTAAGATTTTTTTAAATTTTCACTCTCAATTTCTTTTCTACAAACCCAACAACGACATTTTGGGTTGTTGTTATCGTGCCAATAAGATTTTTAACATATCCAGCACTGTTTAGCATTTTTTTTTCTTTTTCATCTTCTTTAGTCATAATCAAATCTTTAGGGTTTGAAAATATCGCATTGATCTTTAATACTTCATTCGACAAATTATTTAAAAAATGTAAAACTGCATCTTCACCCCTGTATGTAAACGATGAAAATATTTCACCGTTGCATCGAATAATTACGTACGAATAACCGCACGGAAGGTGCTCTTGTTTGATATAAGTTTTGTCACCTAAATTTTTACTCATTAAAGGTAAAATTGCTTCAAAGTCTGCGTAAATAGTAAAAGGAACTTTCATCGTTTTATGAAAATTTTAAAATTTAAACGTATCGTTTTTACCCTTTATCGGTATCGTGTATTTTACCGCTCTACCACCTATACCTCTACACTCTTTCATATGATTTAAAAGTAGTTCTTCTCTACTAAAATTACACAAGCAACGATCGCAAAAGTGTTTTTTAGCTTTATGCTTTGTTTGATCATAAAGTAATTTATTAAAATCCTTGATCCAAACGTAGTGAGATCTAGTTGCTCTTTCTTCTTGTTCTTGGATTAATAATAATTTCAGTCGTTCTTTTTCACACTCTGCGTCACTAATGTATATAGGAACGACTGAATCGTATTTATCCAAACCATAAACGTTTATCGCTATACCATTTTGTTTCTCCACTTGATTAATCTGACTGATTGGTGTAGGAGCCTCGATACCATCAAAATTTAAACCATCCTCTATCGGGTATTTAGACATTCTTTCACCGTTTTGTACAACGGGAAAAAGAGCACTTCGTAGCGCCCATCGTAAACAATTATCATCTTTGTTTTGTACGTTGATGCATGTTTTTTTTATTTCTTAGGTAATTAGGTAGCTCGATATAAGAACCACCTCTCAAAGGTTGATATTTTGAAATTGTAAGAACTAATTGTTCAAAACGATCTACAATCCATCCAGAACCTCTATTTGTACAAGTTGCTATAACTTCTCCAATTCTATCAAAACCCCTAGCTAATTTAGCTTTAATATTATTCATATTTAATAAAGTTATTTGTTCAGAAAAATGAATATAAATCGTCGAAAAATCGATCCCACCGTCATCTTTTTCTCTGTAAAATTTAACCCACAAATATATCATAAACTTAAACGGCCCAAATTCTTGTAAATCTAAAGTCAACTTTTCGATTATCGGTGCTTCGGCACCTTCGTAAAATACATATAAATCTGTTTCTCTTTTATGACCCATCGGTATAGTCATTATTCGCTTTCGCAAATATTCTCCACCATCAATCGCTGGTTCATCAAATTCTAAAACACCTCTACGCCAATCTCTCACAATCTTATACAAATCTTTTCGCAAATATCTTCCTGCCCCTATCGGAATAGCTTCAGCTTCTATAACAGCCTCAAGTTGACGCTTTGTTAATTTTGTTAATGGTCTTGGTTTATGTCGTTTTATATATTTTTTACTGTATTGTAATAAGAACGTTTATCTACTTTACCCTTTTGATTTTGCACAAGAATTAATGGTCTGTGTTCTCGCGCAAATATTTTCAATTCTGATAATGTCCATTTCGATACATATTTAGTCGTCATCTTTACTATTAATCTACATAATATTATTTTATTATTTCATTTTTTTAAGTACCATTTTCAATATCTTTTTTTGTGGGGCGTTTTATATATTTTTTTAATGACCCTGCTAAAACATGACCTTTGACCTAAATTTTTAGCAAATCTTACCTATACCCTTTCATGACGTCATCAACAACCAACCAGTGCACCCATTCAAACTTGACCTTTCATGACCTCTAAACGTCAACAATCCTCCATTTATATATTTTTTTAAGTCATTTTTAGTAAAAAATCAAATAGTGCACCAGAAGCCCCATTTACATATACTTCTCCAACATATTTTATTTCACCTAATCATAACCTATGGTACTTCCTATGTTTACATGCTATCAAAAATCCGATCATGACGGGTAACTTAGCTTGTACACTAATAATATAGACGTCCAATATCATTATTCCATTGGAGACTTGGATCAAACCGCAAACTTCCTTCGTCTGGTAAAATAAGTCAGTTTGGATGTAATACATTGTGATATTGTTCTTTAAATTTTTGTCTGAGGCATTCAATATTTGTATATCATTCTGATAGACATGACAATTATTTGCTTATTAAAAATAAAAGATGTATAGCCTGTGTTTTACCGGAAATTTTTGCTTTTATTGGATCATTGAAAATTTCCTTGTAAAAGTAATTTCCTTTTTTTAAATTTCGTTAATAAAATACTTTGATACGATATCTTTAAAATAAATAGTTGTCAGAAGCTCGGTTTAACAGGAATAAAAAGTGTCAACAATAATTTATGACGGGATCCACCATCCATTCATTTTGGTACATATTTAATGTAAAACCATGATTCTCACGATTATTTTCAGAAATTTGTTATTTTACAAAATTTGTATTAACTTTCTCAGGAAAACTAAAATGTCCGTTAAAATAACAAAAGCTGCCCTTAAATTAGTGAAAAACGCGGGCGTTAAATATTGTTATATTGTTAACGTGTAAAATCAAAAATACACAAATTTAATACAAAATTGTTATTCTTTAATTTAGGTGAGTATTCAAGTGGATGATAGCGGAACAGATTTAAGCGTAATGGTAAACAATGCCATAGTTCCTGATGAAACAGTGACGAAAGGTAGGCTATTTATTTGATACAACAAGTCTGGGATTATGTTTCATGACCCTAATGGGTCAAACGCCAGTGGAAACACTTGCTAAAACCCAACAAAATAATTTACAAAAATTAAGAAAACGAATTTGCAGATATAATTTGTAATTGACAAACCAAATAATTACAACAGAATAATTAAGTAAGACTGAAAGAAAACTTAAGCAGGGAGATGACTTGGGCGCTCAATTAATACATAAATAAAAAAAATTCTTTCATTAAGATGGGCATCAATGGTCGGACGACAGGCTGACTTTAAATTTATACAACAAAAAAGGGCAGCTCTGTACTTCAACATATTCGCCCACACACGTCCCCAGTCACGATGCTAGAATGCCTCCCACTGCCCTCTTGTCCATGAGTTTTATACCAGTGAGACACTTTTTGTTATGGAAAGTGGGTCCGGCCCTCTGTAGGAATGTCAAGCCTGGCCAACTGTAACCATATTGTAGCTTGGAGAGAAGACAATAACAATTTATATATAAACCCAGTAGCTGCATGCTAAAGATACATTATTTATCACAGATGGTTAGCAGCCACATATATCACAATACAATTAAAAGTGGAATTATTTAAACCCAGTAGCTGCTTGCTAAAGTTATTTATCACAGAAGGTTGGAAGCCACATATACAATAGAAGGGGAATGTTATAAATTCATTACAATATTTTTGCGTCGGGTGATAAACAATTGATTTGTTTTAGCCCTACACCAACGTGTGTATAGCACTGCATACTCATGTGAAAAACTTCACGTGCGACTCGGGCGGGATTCCAACCCACAACCTCCTGCTTACTAGTGCAGACGTCTTAACCTCTTCACCACCGAGCTTGCCCGATGACGATTGTCCGTCTAGAATCTAATATAAAAAACTAACACACGTCGGTGTAGGGCATATCCAAATAATATGATTATGATCAGAGAAGTAATCGGAAAAAATTTCCTACCAAATGCGCAGCAAATGCTGCCCGGCGTCTTGGTCATCGGTCTACAAGCTTATGTCCTATTTCAAAATTCCCACTAAATTTCTCTCTCACTCAATCAACCATATCACGTTGCACAAAAATGATGTAGGCCTGAGTCCTTAATTATCTATATTAAATGAACTGCTGAACCACAGCTGTAAATACAAAGGATATGCAAATTAGATAGGGACAAGAGGGGACTGCTGGATGAACAGACAAATAAACTTGACGTAGTCTAACACTTGGTTTCTCTCAATTCTCTGAAAGGCACAAATTGTTTTGTTGTAACACGGAAAATAAACAGCGATTCTGACAAGAACTTTTCATATGTTTATCTTTACACGTTTAGCTGATTAAATTCCTCCGAGAACGCTGGGACACTTTCCCCAATGCTTCCATAGCTTCGCCACACACTTACATTCATCAGGGAAATAATGGTGTTAGAGTTTTAGGCCTACATACATTGCACTTTGGACTGTTTCTGTGTATTGATGCTGCATTCAGACATAAGCTAGCGTCTGGAAAGTCACATCATGAGAACATGTGGTTATCTCATTTCCTACATTATTATTGAAAACCTTCAATATTTCAGTTTAACAGGGAAATTATTATCTTTTACTTTACTAGGATTATTTATCGGTATGTGTTTAATAAAAAGAAAAGATACTAGTCAACACATTGAATTCAGCTGTGAGGATGGAATATCTATAACGACTGGTGTTCAGCACGGCACAGCAAACATCTTAGCGTCATTGCCGGATCGTTATAAAACACACATACTTGGAGGACTGATGGGTAAGTTGTTGTTGTTGTTGTTGTTGTTTGTTTGTTTGTTTTTGTTTTTTGTTTTGTTTGTTTGTTTGTTTTTTCAGTCAGTTTATACATGTACCTCTGCTGAAGTTTAACACTAAACAAATATCTGTCTAAAACGTCGGGATAAACAATCCTATAGGACAAAACTCATAGAATCACAATACTACGCAATCTCATGTAAAACCAACAATTTTATGCTACCGGAGGTCACCTAAATGTTAGTCGGTTTAATTGTCATTGGCAGTCCTTGCAAATTAATTTGGTTGTAACCATGCACAACAAACCAGGTTGTTCGTTGATTGCTGTACGATATAGCATGGCTACTGCCACAGCAAGACATGCACAGAATTACGTTGTGAATTATTTTTTGCCCCTTAATGTATTCAATGGAAAATACAACATTGGTAATGTCCGCAAAACTGCTTCTATGAATCATATGTAATAAAGCCTTAACCACTAAACACTTCAGCAGTAGAATGCATGTAGATGCATAAACTAACTTAGAAAGTATCAGCTTATTTTTTTCGTGCTGTTAACGAAAAAAATCCATTTAGAAACGTTGTTTTCATTCTGATAAATTGTTGAATCCGTGAATAGTTTGTAGTTTTTACTCTAAAATGAAAACACTTAAGATAAAACAATTTTCAGGAAAATTAGAACCTTTACCCAAATAACATGTATTGCCAACTCTAGAATGGTGTATTCACCTAATATATTACAAAATATTTTAAAATTCGCTAAGCCGAAATAATTTACATGTCATAACAACAACAAATGTAAGATATAAATATTACGCAGAACGGACTCTAGACAGTCTTAGTCAAGGCTAATGTTTTACATTTAGGAGAACGGCACATCTCAGAATGATAAACCATATCAGAACAATGGAGAAAGTGAAACAAGTCAAAAAACTGTTTATATTGAATAATTAGAGGATGCTGTTTATGGATATATGGACTATTAATAAAGTAACATTGATTACAATAACATAATAGTTTCGGTAGACAATTTAATTGAAATGTTCAAGCGTGTCATTAAGTTTTAACTTCATATCGCTCTTGAGATATCAATCAAATTTACTTTGGGAAATTAGGCATTTAAATTGTTACTTGTTGATAAAGATGAAGGCAGAATGTTGTTATTTAATGGAGCTGTTAATATTGAGAGTCCACTGTATAAAACATTTTAGTTAGCTGAGAAGGAATTGGAAAATTAGAGGCAAAGAAAACGCGTTAATTATATTTTAGCAATCACATACATTGTACAACTCTAACACTACTTTTACCAGCAACCCCAATACTGACCGTAAAAACGTGTATTTGAGATGCGGTTACCACAGCTGTCAAAACCTCTATAGTCCGACTCCTGATTGATGAGCTTTTTGAGTCGTTAGCTTTGAGTCCGAGTACAAGTCACCAAGTTGAGCTCAGATCTGAGTATGAATCATGCAAAATACAGGTCTACTACAACTCAGTTACTTGGCAGTTTGTTTTGATACATATTTATGTCTATGGGTCTGGCCCGGTGACCTGACTTTATCTCAAACTTTTTCACAATTCTTGTGTTTCTTTCATGTCTGTTTTTAACTCTGTTTCAAGTCATTGTTATGCGCTTTTGATCATCTCCATGTAAAGAGCGCAATATAAATGTTTTAATTATTATTATTATTATTATTGTATGTTGCATATTATTGTTGAGAAACCATGGTTGTCATATCATTATCAGTATCAGCCATGCATTGCATGCCGAACTTGTAGTTGCAAATGCCCAGGACCAGGTCAAGTAGAGAAAAATGGCAACATTTCAGTTACAGTGGAAATTGTAAATTTATTTCTCATTTTCACAATATTCATTGTGTATACATTACATACATCTTCTTATAAAACGGGTCAATTGAAGACAGAAATAGGTAAAACGAGCAAATTAAAGACGAATGTGTGAAGGTCTCAAAAATTAGGCTGCGACGTGCAAAACTCTGAAACTAGCATACCGTATGTCTGGAAGTGCCATCCAACTTGTTGAGATCCTGATAATTTATCTCGGGATGACGACATCATCAACGAAATGTGACGAAATCCCAACATAATCTATCTCATGGGTGTCGACATCCTGAAAGTAGGATGTCGTATGCCGAGATAATTTATCACAATCTCAATTTATATCAAGCATGACCTTTCATTGAAATTTACTTGCAACTTCTAGTTTTTCACTCGTTTTGAAATAATAAAATACTTCAAACTTTAATTAAGTTATTCCGTTATCAGTATTACATAACAGCAATTATAAATTTTCATTACCAAACAGTAATTGACAGATATTACAACTGAAACACAAACTGTAACCATGAACTGCGTACAGAACATTACGAGCAGAATATATAAGAAACTCCCACGAATTATCCCCATTCCCGGGGGTTATGAGCAGCCTCGTACCCACTGCTCATGAATGCTAATATAACAGGAATACACGTTCTTTCATCGTCTAAAAAAGCTTGCATAATTCCCTTAAATACATAGTAAACTTAAGATGTTTGATTGGCAACGTTTCATTTCTGAAAAGGTGCAAATTCAAAATATATGACCCTGTCCCCCGTCATAATTATTAGGGAAGGAGGATAGGCCCTGACACCACCTAAGATATTGAAATTATTATATTACCTGAGCAAGAATTAATTCACAAGGATGGTCGATGATATCTCCATATTATTATACCGGTACAAAAAATCCATAATACCATTTCATGGAGTCCAGTCTGTAAAATAATATGAAATTCGAATCCTGTATTCCACAACTTACTGACCCAGAATGAGAATAAGCATTTCATTTCATTTCATTCCAACCATACACGACATCTCCACTTGTATTCTTAACAACTTCAGTTTCACTATAGTGTGGAAAGATCCGAATGTAATCACCCCTGTCATTTGGGTAGCTTGCATAATATATGCAATAGTAATGGCTTTCGTGTCACACTGACAGAAGTATTAGTCTTAGCACCTTATAATCCCTTGCACTCCAATATGATTTGAATACAGTAATTTATCATTTATCATAAATATACACGCTTTTGAAGATGAAAATGCTTTTGAAGATGAAATACAAATTGCAATACAGAATAAATATACATCAAACAATTCAACAATTTATGGGCGGGATAAAATATTGAGTGTCTGTCATACGAGATTGTGAAATAATATATCTGACTATTTTCAAAAATTTGAATCACTACCTGAGCTGCATAATTAATTCATCTCTGTAAGTTTAATTCATCTCTGTAAGTTTAATGTGCATATATTATTTTTACAGGAAATTGGGATGACGATCCAAGTAACGATTTAAAAAAAGGACTTGGGGCAACTGAAGTGATGAATAGGACAGGTCCAGATGGAATGTATTCGGAGAAAGACTTCTTAGATTATGGACGGACATGTAAGTTATTTCCATTTTAATTATATACAAATACTTCAAAGTGTAGGTTGCAGTTAATACAAGCTGGACTATTACATATATGTTCGTCCATGCCTGTCAAAGTTGTGCCCCCCCCCCCCGCAGGGAATTTAAAATAAAGAATCAGTGGGTGGGGGAGAAGTGTGCCTAATCCCCCCCCCCCACACACACACACACACGCACGTGTGTAAACGCCTGCAATCGGGGACATCCTTTGTCAAATTTCTTTGTCCAAAAAAGCGGGGACATATTGTTCTCCATTGTGATAGCAACCGGGGACCATTGTCCCTTTTGTTATATGTCCCCGGTTTGAATGCGCTCACACACGCACACACACACACACACACACACCCTCACGCACATTGATTTGTGGGGTATTCCTTTGTTCGTTCTATTATCCCTTTTCCTTATAATTCTCCTGTGGGGTACAAGATTTTCTATAGTTACCTTGTGGGGTCCAATTGTTCTATTGTGTTTTGGACCCCACAACGAATGGTGTGTACGTTCACCCTCACACACACACACACACACACACGCACACACCCTAGTGCACTTTTTGCGAAAATAACTGCAGTCTTACATTGCAATGTATAAGTAGTGTACAAAAGAAAGATTATTAGCAGGACATTGCCTACAATGGCTCATTTGAAATATGAATGTTACGCGTTTTTGGGGACCCCGGAGCCCCGGGATTCGAACAAACTCCTGTTTGGTTAATAATAAAGGTTATGGAGTAAGCAAAGATTGAGGTTCTTTTCTTTAAAGGGATTATGAAATGCAATTTTATGTAGATACATATTTAGGCAAATAACAGTGCTTCTTAGAGTTTATCATCATCATCATCATCATCATCATCGTCGTCGTCGTCGTCGTCGTCGTCGTCGTCATCTATCGAATGAGGCCATGCAGACTTTAATAGATCACATTTAGGGAGCACTGTACTAATTGTTTGGTATTTGTCCAAATTTTTCTTGTCAAAAATAGTATTTTTTTATCCATTGGCCATGAAATTTGGCACAAATGTTGTCTTCAGTACAATCAACAATGTGACGTCAATTAGATCACCACTTGGGAATGTTTTTGTTTACTAAAAGTACAATAAAGGCAAATATAATAACATCCATGGTACTATTGATGACATAATGACAAATTTAATTGGACCTGTTCAAAATATACGGTTGTCATGGCAACCATGATCAAACACTATCATTGATTTTTGCGTGAGGTGGGTCCCAAAGATCAAGAAAAATCAGAAAATTTCAGCGTGATCGGACATAGCGTTCTGGAGATAATATAACAAATGTCATATGTTCCCCTTGGCATCAACAATGTTGGAACCAACAATCACTGGACCCCAACCCTAGGCGTCCCCTGGGACCCGACACCTCAATGCTCATGCGCTCCATAAATCTGCCTAGACGAAACTCCCAATCTAATTATTGTGACGCGTATGACATTCGCCACACTACAGCTGCAAAAGTGAATTTTACAATTATATTCTATAGGTTTTAGATAATGACATGTATGTTGTTTAGTTTTATTATGACAAAACGGGGATGGTCAAATTTTAGTATTTTCGTAGGGCAGCTAAATCCAAAGCCCTACATATGTTTTGCTAATGTGAGAGGGGTTAGGGGTAATTTCACTGCGATTTAGTCTTTCCTGCAGCTGATTCCCCAGACCTCTTTACACATGGGGTGTAATATGTGTTCCCTCCAAACATGAATGTATTTCGTCTGCAGATGTTCCATTCAGATGCGATCTTAGATTCACTGCTCATTAGATTCACTGCTTGCCATTCCTGTGGGGCTCTGAAGGCTCAGGACGGCACAGGACTGCACAGGCCGGCACAGGCCGGCACAGACCGGCACAGGCCGGCACAGGACGGCACAGGACGGCACGGGCTGCCATAGGGCGCTGTGTGTCATAAGCTAATATCACACTGGTCAGCCAAATTTTGGTGGCATGCAACAGAACTATCTAACTTCACACCAAGGTATGTTCAGACATGCAGGTGAACAAACTAATAAATGAAGTCATCTGTCGGCAACACCGACTTTTCATAACTCCACCAAAAGGATATGGTGCTCCTCCGAGCGCCTTTGTGCCGTCATTGTGCTGTCATTGTGTTGTATGGCCAGCACTAGGAGAGCCAGTGTCATCCTATGTACTTTCAATATAGTTTCTGTGTTCATTTCTGCGGAATTCTGCTGTCATGTAGTAGCAAACATACTCCTGTGGTGGACAGGAGCCTGAACAATACCCTGCGCACAGTTACCTTCGACCCACCCCTAGAAGAAGTACCCAGCCTACACAGCCTCACAGGAAAGCAGTGAATCTAAATGACTAATCAAGGTGATGAATTGAGCACATCTGTACGTAAAGTCTGTGGATAAAATACATTCATGTTTGGAGAGAACCAAAAAGGTGTGCCCAAAAAAGTGCAACATTGACAAATTATTTTTTTGGAAAGGCAAAAAACACTTTTAAATTGATGGAAACCTGGTGTAATGTCATAGGTAGAACTTTTTCCCCGGTTAATTCCGATGTATTTTTTTAAAGGAAACTAGAGCAAAATTGTAGAAGAATGTCAAATTATCGTTGGGCCTCTCTGTGTGTTGGGAACCTTATCAGGGGTGTGAATGCTGTAATGGCTGTGGAAGTAAATGAATGCACACATGATCAATGTGAATCAATATTTTCTTTTCTTTTCAATACATGTATAAGATAACAATATGATATAATGATCCCTTATCTCAATGATATTCACGTGGTGAGTTGCATTTTTTGCCGAAATAATACTTTTGTGAGAAAATAATGTATAAGTCCATTTCAGGTAAATTAAAGATATTGCACACTTTTGTGTTATTTACACATATATAAAATAACAATCTTTGTAGATATTTACAAGTAAAGCGCTCATCAATAAATACATTATGTCTTCTTTATGTTATAAATAATGAAATTCAGGGTAAAAGTATCACTTATGTTTCTGGCATCAAATTAAAATGTCTTCTTCATGCATCATGAAATTCAAGTTCATAAATACATAACCCAGACTCAACATGTCCAGGTGAGAGTGACCCAAGTAAAATGTACGCCCTTTTACTTAAATGATTGTATTTCTGGATCTAGGGACCCAAATGGGATGGGGTAAAAAGGGGTGGATGGAGAAATAGCTAGGCGTTATTGTAAAATATAATTTCATTGAAGAAAAAACATTAAACAGTTTTAATTATTTGTTTTCTGAATGTTGCACTTTTTGCACACTCTGTATAGCCCATGCGAACCCTTTCAAGCCGGTTGATGATTTCCTGTGCCTAAAACGAGGCCGGAGTGACCTTCCATTGGACAACCCTTCCCGAAAATAAAAAGTGTGTCATTAGTTTGGATGGCTGATGAATTGTTCACAGGCAGATGCCTTAGTTCATACATTATACAGCAGTCCCATGTTAGGAAGTCACATTTCAGAATGGGATGCGGAACAAGTGCCGCAGTGCTGGCCTATATTCCAACACTGTATTGTTCGACTTTGTGAGGATACTGTATCCTATCAGGAGTCCCTTTCAGGAAATTTCATAACTCCAGCATATTGATTTGGTGCTCCTATACAGCCTGGAGCCATAATGAGGCTTCCTTGTAAAGGTGGATGCAGCTTCTTTGTAAAGAAGCTTCTTCTTACAGTCAAGGACTTAGTCAGCAATGAACTATAAGATATAGTAACAACATAGAAGAAATTTCTATGGAAACCAATGATGTCATCTTGACAATGTATCAATGAGCATTAAATGTGCCAAGTTTTATGAATGTAAGTCAAAGCATGCCGGAGTAATGGATGTTTATTTAATCCCTCCCACCCTAAATGCTAAGGTTTCTTGGCTGAATAGGGGCTGATAGGGGCTTTAACATTGAGCTCCAGAGACAACATAACCCAAGATTTTCAAATTTATGTTTTTTGTTTTTTTTCGCACACAAATCATTTCCATGTAAAAAGTAATGATACATTATCCCTATAGTGTACAACAATGACTAAAAA
This sequence comes from Zoroaster sp. YZ-2022, assembly GCA_029582265.1. NCBI lineage: Eukaryota > Metazoa > Echinodermata > Asteroidea > Forcipulatida > Zoroasteridae > Zoroaster > Zoroaster sp. YZ-2022. The sequence goes on along the minus strand of CM055835.1, from coordinate 9,618,933 downwards.
TAAATACTTTTAACCATTTATATATTTGCGCATAATATTCATCCAAATACAATGCCCTCTAGTTTCAGTGCCTGGATAGTTTCCACGGCAACCACTGACGTCATCCTGACGACATATAAATTAACATTTAATGTACCAAGTTTTATTAATGTAAGTCAAAGCATGCCAGAGTAATGGAGGTTTGTGTAATCCCCTCCCACCCCAAATGCTAAGGATTCCCAGCTGAATTTGACATTATGGGGGCTTAAACAATGAGCTCCAGAGACTCCTTAACAAAATATTTTCAAATTTATCTTTCGTTTTTCTTTACATTACAGTTGACAAATCCTGCCAGGTAAAACTTAATGACACTTTATCTCCATAGTGATAACTAATGTACTACAGTGGCTAAAAATAAGAAAAATTTGTATCCAATAATTCACGTGCGCATAATATGCATCCAAGTACAGCGCCCCCTAGAGGTAGTTTCCATGGCAACCAATGACATCATCTTGACGCCATATGAATAAACATTTATTGTGCCAAGTTTGATTAATGTAGGTCAAAGTATCTTCATTATGTAGTGCCATGGACATCCAACTAAACTTTGGCGAAGCCGAAGGAAGGTCTCGAGTTCGGCATAAGAGCACATAATGGTAGCTTTTATATATTTTAAAGGATCACAGAAATAAAAACCATTATGGCTCTTAATAAATGTGTTTTGCATAATAAAACAATATATTTGTTAGTTTTTTTTCATAATTGAAGTTTGTTCTGTTCATTTTGGAGACTTTTGTGCCACTTCATAAGGGGGGCCCTTATTGGCAATTGAGTGAGGTAATGCATCACGTGATACCGTGACGTCAGTTAAAGAACGATTTCCTAGCAATGCAATTATATGTTATATGTGTATACATATTTTCATCCTAAATTTCCTTGAAAATATACATCATGCCTACAAGATGTGTCGTAGCAGGCTGTAGTAATACTCCTAGCGAAGGTGTAAGCCTCCATTGGTTCCCTAAAGACGAGGGACTACGAAAAACTTGGGCCACAAAAGTGCGGTTGCCGAGGGCAAAATGGTTCGGGCCGTCTCCAACCAGCGTGATATGTAGCGATCATTTTACCGCTGAAGACTTTTAAACGAGCCTTCATGGGGAATTTGGAATGTCAAAGACACCCAGACTCAAGAAAACTTTCAACGATTTCAACGAAAAAAAGAAGCCTGTGAATACTTCAAACGACAAGCCAAAGCGACGAAGCGATGCTTTGTTAAAACGTGAGAACAGACAAGTATTACGTTAAGTCAGATCCGACATGTCCAATCTACATGTATGTACTGTGTGCGCCGCCGTGTTGGGTTTTGGACATCGTTAACAATAAATATACGGCGTAATTCACAAATCATACATGACAAAAATACACTATAATGTGAGACTAAAATAACAAAAAAAAATACAACTTTTAGAAGAATTCGATGATGAAAACTGTGACTAGATTTTCCGGTCAGCGCCAATGAACACCAACGGAACTTTTTGCGACCTTTGTATTTTGATATTTTCGATTTTTTTTCAACCGAGTTTGGGTCACTAAATGATCGATTTCTTCACATTAGATAGGATGGATGGCGTCCCCGGAAGCAAGCCGTCTTTTTTACGTGACGTCACACATAGAGACGTTCATGATGCAGGGGCGTGTTAATCGGCGCCGACATCCTCTTCGAAAAAGCTTCAAATTCAAACTAGCTCGCTAAAAATCAATAAGCTATTTATTTTTTATCATGAAAAATACCATATTTTAGTATCTCCATGGCATTTACGTCTCTATTTCTGTGGTCCTTTAACGACCCTACAAAGTGCCTTGATTTATTTACTCAAAAGTGTTCAGTATGTATTTAATTATGTATATTCTACTCCAAAAATATTTAAACAAATCAGAAATTGTAGAAAAAAATCATAATTTACAGCCAAAAATTCCAGCGGTTGAAATCCGCGACGTTACTGTTTTAGTTGTGACCCGTGGCGGCAGCAAACATTTTGCCTGTTTTTATGACGTACTTTTACGGCGGTAGCTGGAAGCAGCCGTCTTAACAACGGTCTGGCTGCAGCCGCGTTGTTCGTAGCTTGTACATGTACATGCAGGTGTCCGGACCTTCGGCTTCGCCATTTTCGCCTGGATTTCGTCCATTTCAGGCTCAAATTTATACGATTCAGTGCCCCTTATTTCGCCAACTTCGGCATCAGTATAATCTCCATCAAATGACGACGATGAAAAACAAAATTGGTCAGTACTACTTTTGGAAACTTCTTCAAAAACACTTTCGGAAGTAGTAGTTGGTAAACCTATTTTTGCAGCTGTAAGCTATGTAATAATGCAGTAAACAGTTTGGCGTCCCCGACGGCTTTTGTTTCCTTTCCTGCCGTTAGCGGTAGTCGCGAAGTACATTTTCATACGTTTTTGAAGGGTTCAAGAAAAATAATGAAAGTCTTATTTTTGGTTATTCCTATTTTAAATAGGGTTGAAAATATTTACCATTTTGTATGGTCTTGAAAAGCAACCGAAGTTTTTAAAATTCATTGAATTTTGTTATCAGGAATGTTAATCTAACTGCAAGATGTGTCCAAATTGGTCTTATTTTCCTTTGGTAGTCTTGCCAGTGTTGTCAACCAGACTAAGATTTTTTACCATGACCCACGCCCACGCTGCACTGACACGTACGGACAGACTTTGTATTCGAGTGCTCAAACCTCGAGTCCGAGTCCGAGTCCCCAATGTCGAGTCCAAGGTCGAGTCCGAGTCCGAGTCCGAATCACGAGTCACTTAAAAACACGTCATGTCAAGGTTCAAAGTTCAGTGAAAAAATATTTTACATATGGGCTAGTATCTCATCAATTTTACCAAACCAAATATTTATTTCCAAAATCAACATTATTTGATTTAATTTTCTTATTTTATTTAACTTGAGTTAAGTAATAATTTATTCAGTTCTCAAACACAAGATGTCATATCAATAAATAAAAGGGAAGCCAGAACACCGAATTATACAAAGGTACGTTCATTCTATTTCTCTAGGATGGGCGAGCACACGCCATGAAAATTGAGAGGCCAGTGGATGGGACAGTGTAATAAGTCTGGTACCCTTTGATATCAAGCTTTTATTCCCACAACGTTGTATACTGAAGCTTGCTTGGGTACACCATTCATTTTAATCGATTTCTGGAAGACGTACATTTTTCATGCGGCCGCTGCGTAAGTGATTCCGATCGCGTTACTACAAACTATGTTACAACGGATAAAATTAAATTAAATTAAGTAACAAAACTTAAACACTATGTGCGAGGAAACTCTTTGTTTTGTTAATGTTTTAAAATAGTAAATATTGAGCATTTTACCGTCGAGTCCGAGTCACAAACATCGACTTTGAGTCTGAAGGGTCGAGTATGAGTCCGAGTCCGAGTCATTGTACATGGTGACTCGAGTCCGAGTCACTAAAAAAGTGACTTGAGTCAGACTCGAATCCGAGTCACGAGTCATACAAGTCTACATACGCGCACGCACACACAATAATTATAATACACATACAGGGGAATCCCGTACACACTGGTACATGTACAGACACGGACAACGCGGCGGCAGCCAGACCGTTGTTAGGACGGCTGTTTATGAGCTCCCGTAAAAGTACATGGGAAAATGTTTGCAGCCGCCACGGGTCGCAAATGTCCAACATTTAAAAAAGTTACGTCGCGGATTTCAACCGTTGGAAATTATGATTTTTGTTCAGCAGTTTCTGATTTGTTTTAATGTTTGTTGGAATAGCATATCAATTATTAATGTTACGGTTAGGGTAGTATTACTCTAACTGTTGTGAGTCCGCCCACGAGTAAAAGTTAGGATGCCATGACAAATAGACAAGAAAAATACAAAAATAAACCATTCTTTCTTTGATTCGCAAATAACAATGATTGATTTTTTTTGCAAATTAGTTTAATTTGGAAATATACAATAAGAGTTGTAGACTATTTAATGATCAAATTCTAAATAAATCAAATCCAATATAATCCAACGAAGTCAACCTCTCTCTCTCTCTCCAGTCTGTCCAGTAAAAGAGATATTCAAAATACACATAACAAATAAACAACGAACAGCCGTCGTATAGACCACATGATCTACATGTAAAAGTGCAACAAGCAAAACTTTACATGACTCAATCAATAAAAATGCCAAAAATAATCATTTCGAAAATATATGATCACATATGAAATTCACCAGTGAGCGGCAGAAAGCAGGTTAACAAAATGACCCAAGCCTCTAGCAAAATAAAGTAGGAATCACGCTCCAAATATCGTGAAAAACCGCAGCAAATTGTTTGATGACTGGTGACAAACAACGACAGCAAGAAAGAGAGAGATTGTTTAATGTATTCCAATAATTAAACTTAATTAATCAACAGAAAACATCTAGATAAGTAATATACTTAAAATACAGTGGAATTGAGAATGTAAAACAATCAACGAACTACATGGACATCGCATGTATAAGCGACACGCTGTGTGATACGGTGCGCTCCGGTCACTTGCAATTGTATGTAAATGCATTATAGGGGAATGTCCATACCGCCACATTAAATACATACAGAACAATTGAGTCAAAAATTTTTGAGTCAAAAATTCAAGGCACTTTGCATAGTCTTTAAGTTTGTATTTTGTCTATGCCTTTAACGAAACACGGGCGATACATCTGTAACTTGTTGTGCATTTATGAGAATAATGTTTTCATTTTAGGGAAACTAACTTCACCGGGCCTTTTCAAGTATGCTGTGAATACTTCGAACATCCTCATCAACCGTGAGATAACGCCAACATTTCTAGCTGACTTAGAAGATGCTGCTAATCAAGTTACACTGAGTAGATATAAGCAAATGTGTGAGAATGATAGTATCTGCATATATGACAGCCTGGCAACCAGTAACAATAATTTCGGATTATCTACCAAACAAAGTAATGATGACAACCTTCAAATGCAGAAATATCTAAGTAAGTCGATCCAAATTATTTGTTTGACTACTAACATATTCTTTATATTGAAAATGACAGCATTTCAAAAATAATAACTATGTATAGGGCTATATGGCAATATTACCACCAAATGCGCTGTCTTCTCATATGTAAATAATTTTAAAACTAGGCAATGACCACAACTATTTAAAACAATCAATTTGTTCTTTGCGGTAATTTTTGCTGGGCATATTATACGAACAACTGTGCAGCCTGAAATTCAGTGTTTATAAATTATACTCACTTTACATTATATTTGATGTGTTAAAAATTTCTTGTTGTTTTACAGATGACTTTTCACCATATATAAGAATAGATGTTGCATACCTAGAGGTGTTTGTTGGTAAAACATTCACAATGCAGTTTTTTGCTGAGGATCGGAACGGTGATACTGTTACATTCAGTCTGCTCAGTTTGATACCCAGCGCTTCTATTACAAGGGGTAAGATATTATTAGTTATCCGGTGAGCGCGAGTTGCATATGTGACGCACACGCGCTTTATTTTCCTATCAAAACAGACATCCACGTTTTGTTTACTTTCTATGAACATTGGATTATCAGTTAAAGCACAATCACGGAAATTTCGGTTTTAGAAAAAGTCACCTTTAAATAACATGTTATTGAATTACTGCAATAGATTTGAACATAATGTATAGATAGACAGGTTATTAAACAAAAACTTATTCACCTTTTTCCAAGTTACGGGAAACAGTCAGGGGCGCGGCTAACATTTCGCTTGGGAGATCATCAATTTATTCAATGTTGAGAAAAATAATCAGATCATAGATAAATTGTTGAAGAGCAAACGTAATTGGTTGAACTTCAAAAAACATCGCACAGTACCAAGAACTGACCAATCACAGGCTAGAACACTCAAAACAGTAATGTTCCAACATGCGCCGTGTATGCACTTAGCCATGCGTATTATACGCTCCCATAGTGAATCTTGTGCGTGCAATAAACCCACAGATATAATCCCGTTGTAACAATGACACACGGCGCATAAAGCAAACTTGACGTCATAAGCATGCCTTAACTTTTAACAAAAATAAGTAAATTTAAGGGGTTTTAAGGAAAGAAAAAAGTTTACTCCGTTGAACTGCAGATAATTTGTTTTTATATTATGATAGCGTGATACTTCAAGATACTATATTTAACCTTTTTAAGTCCCCAACCCACGGGAAACAGTCAGGGGCGCGGATAACACGAAGGGATCGGCAAAAATATGTCGAATTTATACCAAATTTTAAGAAGAGTTTTCTCCCAAATATATCGTCAAAGCGTTTATTTTAATTTGAATTTAGCGAGAACAACATTTCAAGATAATGTTCCATCAGTTTCGGTCCTATAGTGGAAACATTTGTTCCCGAACAGATCGTTCAAGAGCGCGTTTTCAGGCCCGTTTTTGCAAATAAACGTTGCGCGTCAGCTTCACTAACTCAGAAGTTGTGCACTGACTGGTGCAGTGTGATCTGTGAGACGTACCCAGCTAGCGTGTGAGAGAACTGTGGGTGTGTTTATTTCACTCCTGATCGCGGATCAGGATCGTGTTATATTGCGCAGTGCAAAAACAAACGTAAACTATTCGGGATCGAATTCATGTCGTATAGCTTAGCCGCTAGATAATGCTTGTTGTATACGGTGAGTAGCAGACTACAGCTGAACCGTGCCCGCTGGCAGAATCCATTCGCTAAATGTAGATTGTTGTTTTGACACTGTTTTGTATATCATTTTATAGCAATGATAATTTATTTTGGCCTTCAAATAAATAATTCAAAAAGTATTTAAGATTATTCATGATAATTTAATTAATTCTGGAATGATTTTCGTCTTGTTATTTTCATTTGCGACATCTTGGATCAAGCACGCATCAGCTGCGCCAGCAGGATCAGCAAATGCAGGATCCAGATCGGTAAACTGTCTAAACCGTACGGACTGTCTGGTGATCGAGATCCGGATATGTGCGAAACAAACAGACCCTGTATCTTGTACAGGGTGGGGAGGGGAGGGGGGTTATGGAAGAAGTGCTCCACCAACGCAACCACTTGTCTCATTCGCAAACGCCGACGCGCGTGGTGAACATGTCGGTAACTAGACTGGTCCCATGTCTATATCATATCAAAGATATAGACAGGCTCCAGGCGTACCACTCAAAGGATTTCATTGGATACGTTAACGCTTCGAGGATTGCACGCTAGCTATCAACCAAGGTCAAAGTTGAGCATCGGGAAAATATGGCGGCTGCACAGCCAAGATCTGGCGTAATTCGCGCCTCTAGCTCAAGGCGTGACGTCATATCTTCAGGCTACTCGGTAACTAGATCGGACGTGCGTATATACCCAGGTTCTGCATGGACGCAGCCATTGATCACATGTAAAGGGCAAAAAAAACGAAACGCGCATTTCCTCGACGTGACGTTTATTTGCACATTTTGAGAGCACAGACAAAAAAGTATTATTCTGGCTTCTACGTGTTTTTAATGTCACCGTCCACATGGGAATTATCGGGAACGTGCTAACGAATTTCAGCCTAATATTTGTATGCATATAGGCCTACCTAAGGTTGTGTCGATGCTCCTATTTTCTTTATCTGTCCAATAATCATGTTTCTTTGTTTGTCAGTTTATGTGAAGTTGTTCAATTTATTTGAGCGGCTTAGCGCCACGCCTAATAACATTGTATAATGAACAGAACACCGTTTCACGGAGGCCTATATATTTCGTTATTATTTAATTGACTTCCTTAATATTCTTGCTTGATTTCAGAGTATCGAAATAAACTTATAATTATAAACTTTAATTTCAAAGCACTTTCTGAGTAATGTGTTCTCCATTTTGACCTATAATTGAGTGCAGAAAGGTCTATTTCTTCTAAAGTGCTATTATTTCTAATATTACTGTATTGCACACTGGGACAATACTATTCATTTTCCATCAATAATTTGACAAGATATGCTCCCGATAAGTAAGAAAGTTTCCATAGTTGATTTTGTACAAAAACTACTTTCTGCATTGCGCGTTGCCCTATGCACGTGACATTTCAGCGCGTCCATGAAGAGCACGAAAACTTTGTGCACGGTTTACGGCGCGTACGCACGTGTGTTATTATGTTCTATATCTATGCTGGGTTCATAAATACGCGTATAACGACGAGTACATGCAAGGGGAGGTAGAATGTTCCCCTGTCTTTATCCTATCAAGGATAGACACAGGCTCTGGCCGTACCGTTCAAGGTTGGTTGCGCCCATTGATCTCCATCATATTGACTGGATTGGCTATAGTTCGTCACGCGCGTCTTGTGTTCGCGTATTATGAAACAAGTGTGTAGATGAGTTGTCACACTAGACTGATACGTACATTATCAAATGGATTAATGCGTCACACAACACTTTTTGTTCCGATAATCAGTTATTTTATAACAATTTTTGAATAAACGATTTGTGAAAATCAAATCAAAATATAGGGGACCTGTGTAACAATGGTTAAGGTATGTGCAGTCATAGATTGTCAGGTCAAGGGATGTGCAGAGGAGCGAAAAGGGGGAACTTTGTTTCATAAGTAAGTAAAATAGTCTGCAGACAATAACTTAATCATCTTGTTCTGTATAAACGCAACGTTAACGTTAGGCCTATTCGCACTGTGCATGAGCTGTTGAGGGCACATGTTATTATGCCTTTAAAGAAATCTGTTACGAATCTTACCCTTTGGTTACGAATCTTACCCTTTGATTTTGATAAATATTAGCGCCCTCTATTTCACTCCTTTCACTATTAAATATTTTGCTTACGATGCAATTTCTCGTCCTCTAATTCCCAGGGATTGTTTCCCGTACCCTCGATTGTCCACTATGAATATGCAATCCTTACAAGGACGCTACTTTTGCTCATGCATATCCAGCGCAAACGCAATGCATAATGCAACACCAGCGAGAGCCTTGCGTGCGTGCAACACCCTCCCGCCATGTGGCTTGGAGCCGTCTATTTTTCGCCTACTTTCCTCGGAGTCCACCCTACACACCGAACACGGTTCGTGGGTGTAGCACGGCCAAACAGTCACCGTGATTGACCCGCCCCGTCATAGGCCTTGGTCCGTGTGCTGTGCTCCCATGCGCAACCGCTGCTCCCCTCATGCAATAGCTTAGCATCCCCAGTAAGCATTACCCTAGATCACGCCCTCCGTTCTGAGTTGTCACTCACTTTACTTTTGTCAAATACCTTTCCTTATGTGGAACAAGGACCTGTTGTATAACCTGATTTTGCACACGTTTTTACCCTTAGACGCGGAAGGCAAGCTTCTCATTGGCTAAGACGCTAAACAAGGCTAAAGTTTTATTCATTCCTAGGCCCCAGATTTCTATATAAACCCAGAGATTTCCTAATCTCGGGGAAGTGCGGTTCCGAATGATATATGTGCGATTCGATCCGATCCATGACAGTGCGATATACTGATCTATGACAGTCCAGTGCCTCGTTCGTTGAACCAATGGTGCAGTGCGTCGATATGACCATTGGTTCGCCTAGCTAATGCGATCACACTCTGGCCCCGTCCAGACAACCCGTGTAGTGAAGCACTGGTGGTCCCCGTCGTGGAGACTGACCAGCCGTCCGTCTCTTGGTGTAGCAGTGCCCGTACTGTATGCCGAATGACAAGCCGCATGAACGAATGATGGTCCTACTGGCTGTGTCCGATCCCTTTGTAGTTGGTACTCGTACACACCATTCGGAACTCGTATTATGTAAAGTATTAAGTCTAATCATTTAAATACGCTACCACTCTTTTTATACATGTTATTAGTGCCTTCTATCGTTGTCAAATACAGAGAATTTAATAAGCCAACCCCATTTCATATTGTCACAACAAAGTTGTGTCCGCCCTATTATTTTGTTGACCCACAATAGTGAGAATGCAACAAATCCAATACAACATGCTAAACAGTTATATAGCTTGACTTTTAGTTTTTCACACAAAACATTGGTATAAACGGGACATGGTACATATACATAAAACGAGTTAACATTGTGTTGGTATACATCTCTTTTTTTTTTATTGTAGTAGTAGTAGTGATTGTTTATGATGTAAAGTTGTGCTTTGTTTGTATTCTATATTATTTTTTATAACCACACATTTATCTGTGTCACTTAAACTATTATTGGATATTGTATATTTATCGTTCTATATTTGTTACACATTTTCTTTTCTTTTTTGAGTAATAAACCTTCATTACAACACGGATAAAAGAAAGAAATGATTTGTTTTCAGCCAGTTTGTATACGAATAGTAGTTTCGTATCCTATTATGTTAATGGCATATTCCATTTCTGGTTGCTAAGAGCAACAAGTGTGGTGTGCGCCCAGTCGTATCAAGGTCAGCGCACACATCATGTGAGCCACACAGTGAGCGGGTGCTGCATTTTTTGCACAAAATAGGTGTAACGTTCTTCATATGACCATTGTTGCACAGGTCTCCTATATTTTGAATTGATTTTCTCTAATCATTTATTCAAAAACGGTTATAAAATAAGTGTTTATAGGAACAAAAAATGCTGTCTGACGCTTAATCCATTCGATAATGTATGTATCAGTCTAGTGTGACGACTTCGTCTACACATTTTTAAAACCAGTTTCATAACATGCGCACGCAAGATGCGCGTGACGAACTATAGCCAATCTAGTCAATATAAATGTAGATCAATGCGTGGTATGGATTACACTTTATGTATGTGTAAGGGGGTCGTTGCCCCTGTCAGTTTCGTGCTCCCTCGCGCGTCGCCAAAGCGTTTGTTATTGTATGTGCGTTCTTGTTTTTGCCTGTGTATTTGATATTGAAAGTTTTACATTTAATTATAATCTGCTTGTGTTCAAACATTTACTACACGTTCTATATTCACTGGTTTCGCGGGCTTTGGGGATAGCGACCTTTAACCTCACCGCTTGCCCAACTCTTAACAGTTGTTGCAAGTTTTCAGAATAAAAAAAGCCGGATGTTACGCCGGGCACAAGTGGAAGCCAGCCTTCAGAACCTGTGTGCTTTTGTTCGGCCTGGAAATGAGTATGCCCCCTACCCTGACAGAGCCCCCTCCTCACAAGCGTAGTCGGCAGGATGATGGTGATGTGGCGTAAGAGTTTAAAGTAAATTTTTGTATAAATTTTGCAAAGAGTTTTTTTTTTTTTCAAGTTTTTGAGGTCCAAGGATTGTGTATTTTAGTATTTGCTAAGCAGTAATTGAATTCTATAATATGATAGTGCCTGTAATTTTACATCTTGCTTGTGCGTACGGGCTATCTACCAGTGACTGTTTGTTGGTTTAAAGAAAGTGATTATTATTGTGGAGCATTTATAGGGTGCAGGTTTTTAAGATTGCTATTTTTCTGCGATCTGCTATTTGTAGTGTTTAAGGAAAACATTAAGAGTATTTTTAGAGTATTTGTAGTGCATTTTTGGATATAAGAAGGCAACTCTCGTGGTTCAGTCTTGGTAGAGTTTGGTAAGCTTGGGTTTAGTACATGTTTCATTGAATTTGTTGTTATTGTGGAATAAAGATATTATATAGTCTGTGTGTTGAGTTTATTGTATATCCATTATTTTAGAGTTAAATACAAGATTGACATATAATTTGCATATTGTCTATAAATATCAAGCCCTGTCATTTAAATTTAAAACTGGGCAAGCTATCAAAGGTGTTGACAATATGGTTAAATACATCAAAGTTAAAGGCCAAGGAGGAGTACTTAAATTTCCCCTGGATAAAGAAGATGGGCCTCTGCTTCTAAGCCTTCTACAGTCGGGTTATCCTGAAGCACAGGGTCTATCATCATCATCATTGGGGTTTCCTTCGAAAGCAGTTATTTCCGCTTCTGAGGTCGGACTGGGTAGACTTCGTCTATCCATTCCGCGAATTTCTTTCTATCGAACATAGTCTTCCTAAGCTGGCTCTCATCGATACCAACCATATCACCTCTATTTTTCCACTCACTTTTTGCGTATTTGTGCTCGGATTTCGTAAAGCACCATCTTTTTCGCTCGTCACTATTCTCCATGCGGGTCAGGTGGGCTATGTACTTGAGGTGTTGTCGCTCACAGAAGCTTCGCAGAGTGCCTGATTTGCAGATCTTGTATATATCAGAGTTCGAGAGCTTGTAGGCCCAGTTCCATTCCGCTTCTTCCCCTGCTTCGGCTGTTCGATTTCCCTTCCGGGTATAGCCGCCCTTGACCATTTTTCTCAGGAAGTTGACCCACACGGATTCAAGTTTATTCATCTCTGATTTCGCGAGTTGTGTAGCCTGAATATACAAGGCGTGATCGTTTTATCCAGAAGCTTTACACGTACCCAAAGCTGCACCTCACGGTCAGTTAGGACCCCCTTCATTTCCCGACCACTTTTTCCAGGCAGAGCTGATTTGCTGCGTGATGTGAGCAGGCGCTGACGGGTCATCGGTGAGGACATGGCCGAGGTACTTGAATGTGCGCACGTTATCCAGTGGTACCCCACCCAGGCTGATCAGGGACGCTTGTTCGCGGAGTTCCGCTGACACGTTCCATTGTATGGTGACAGTTTTGTCGTCTGCCATCGTGAGCCCATATCTCGAGAACACCTGGCGGATGATCTCCATCATACTCTCGAGTTCTCGTTTGCACCGGCTGCAGATTAGGATGTCATCAGCATATAGCACTATAACCGCCCTACTGCGCCCCCTAGTTGCCGCCCTTGCTCTCTGTTCGCGGTTTGTAGACTCATTTTTGATATCAAAATTGAATTCTACTCCAACATTCGGGTGCTTTTCCTGGATTTCATGGAGGGCCACTCTGAGGATGTAGTCCAGCATGATGTTGAAGGCGCAGGGCGACTCTTGGCCGCCCTGCCTTACCCCTACCTTACCCCTACTTTGACCGGTATTGGCTCTTTGTAGTCATCTAGCTTTGCTGTTGTTCCTTCGTATAGTCGCTCTAGTATTTTGACTATTTTGAAGGCTTTCGTGCGCTGTCTGAGTATGGCAAACAAGGTCGGGCGGTGAAGATGGTCATAGGCCGCCCGGAGGTCTATAAATGCTCCGAAGATCTCTCCAGAGACTTTCGACGTCAAGTTTTTCGCCAGGTAGATGCCATCAATGGTCGATCGATTTCGCCTAAAGCCGTACTGATGTGGCAGTAGGTTCCGTTCATAAGTCTCTCGTAAGCGGTTAAGCACGATTACCATTAGAACTTTATTGACGGTGGAGTTTATGCAGAGCCCACGGTATTTGGTGGCGTCAGTGGTCGATCCTTTCTGCTTCCAGAGGCACTTTAGGCGTGATTCAAGCCAGGAGGTTGGCGTCCCTTCGTGGTCCCACACATCCACTATAAGCGCATGAACATAGCGTCGCAGTTTATCACTGTCCGCATATTTGAGCTGTTCCGCACTGATATTATCGGTTCCTTTGCAGCGATTGTTCTTCAGGTCTCGAAAGGCCCGATCAACCTCCGCGATAGTGGGTGTTGACTCGTCGACCTCGATTTTGAGTTCGGGCTCGAGGTGCGGGTAGTTCTCAGGCTGACGTAGTTCCTCTGGAATGGGTTGCGCTCGGTCTGAGAAGTGTGCTTTGAAGTGGGCGTGTAGCGCTGCCGGTGGGCACCGAAGTTTCGTGGATCGTTGGAGAACCGATCTGGATTTTGCCAGCCGGAATTCTTCTTCGACGTTGCGTTCTTCAGCCGCCATGTTTATGGCGTCGGCCTTGGTTTTGAAGAATCGTGTTTTCAGCCTCTGGCGACACTTTCGTAGGCTTTTCGCTGCACGGCGGCGCTCTTTCGGGTCTTTTTCAGAATGCACCTTCGTCACAAGCTCTTTGAGCTCATCCGTTATCCAGGGCTCTTCAACTTTCGCTCCTTGCGGAATCGTACGTTCCGTCGCCGCGTGGATGGCGTCCTGGATCTGACCACTTAGTGTGTTCGCGTCCAAGTCGTCAAATTCATCACGAGAGGCTAGTTCGTCTTCTAGAGCTTTTGAGTACTCTGCTCTCGTTAGGTGGCAGTCGTGGAGGGTGCTTAGTTGTGCCTTCGGTTTCGGCTCCCGTTTTTGGAATATTCGAGCGCGCTGCTGCGTGGATGGTAGGCAGAGGTAGAGCACTACTAGGTAGTGGTTGGTTTCGAAACTTTGTGAGAATCTGGGGTGTGAGCGGCAATTTCGGGTGTATTTGTGGATGAATAGGTCACTGGCAAAGTAATCTAGGCGCTTTGCCGCTTTCCCGAGTTCCCAGGTATTCATGTGTCTCGGTTTAGCCGCGAAGAGGGTGTTTGCTGCGTATAGCTCAAATTCCTGCAGCAAGTTGGCAAAGCGTAGGCCATTATCGTTAGTGGGGTAGCTATTCGGGTTGCATTGTCCAATAAATGGGCAGGCTGGCGCGTCCTTGCCTATTGTGGCGTTGAAGTCTCCCGTGGCTATGATCTTGTGGCCTGGGAAGTTCTTCTTTGCGTCACGCAGAGCTTTGCGTAACGGTTGCCAGAAGGTTGTTTTCTCCTGGGTGTTTGCTAGGTTGGTTGGTGCGTAGACTGCGCAGATTTGGAGCTTGATCCCAGCTATTTTTACTCTGGCCATCAGGATCCTCCCCGGTAGGATTTCAGTGGAGTCCACCAAAGTCGCATTTGGGCTTAGTACTATGGCTACGCCCGCCGCTGATTTTCGCTTATATCCACTGTAGCAGAATTGCCATCCCTCGAGTTCGTTGGTGTTCCACTCATCAATGACGCCGCTTCCTAGCATATGCGTTTCGGTGAATACCGAAAGGGTGTGCTTGAGCTCCTTCACGCTGAGCATGCATTGGACGAGCTTCATCTCGTCTTTGCAGGTGGTGACATTTATACAACCCAGTTGTATATGGTGGTGATTCCACAAGAGCACGGAGCTGTTGGAGTCTTCTGGCTGCATGGCAGTGCTCGCCAGGCGACGATTTGAAGACGTGTTCGTTTTCTTGCTAATTCCATTGCCTTTTTTTGTTGTTCGTAGAATCCATTACTGTATTCTCGCACATCGTGCGCACGTGAGGAGGCTACCTCAACGCGACTAGACTATTCGTTTGACTTGAAACTCCTTCCAGGCTGCGCTTTCACCTCTACGACTGCGTCGTTGGAGTACCTTGGTTCGGTGGGTGCGGAAGCTCATTTGTTGTTATCGATCCATTTACTGATCCATTTACTGATCGTCGAATAGTCGCAGCCCAAGAGGATGACAGCATGATGGTTGTACCGTCACATGGGGGTGAGGTCGGTCCACCTCCAGAAAGCTGGAGTGACTGTGTGTACGCTCCCATGATGCCAGAAACCCAACCAGCCGCTGATTCAAAGTCAAAGTTGGAGGACAAGTTGATTGAGCTGCTGTCAGAGCCTCGTACACAACTGGTGATGGCTCCAGAGAGGAAGATCACTCCTTTTGATGGAAAGCCCGCGGAGGTTAGAGATTTCCTGTCAAGCATCAAAGATGCGTTCCAGCGTTACAGTATCCCAGTGGGCCAGAGGGGGTCCTTCCTCAAGGACTACCTTCGTGGGGTTCCCAAGTTAGAAGTGAAAGCATTACTCGCTGATGGTCAATCTGTGTGGGAAGCTCTTGATTTCCTGAAGGATTCGTATGGAGAGAAGATAGCTGTGGGCGAGCTGCAACGTCTCTTTCTTGAACGCAGGCAGCACCCAGGGGAAAATGTCCGAGACTTCGCTGTGGATTTGGAAAGACGCTTCCTTCGGCTGACCCGGAAAGATTCCAAGTTATATGCTAGCCCCAATTCAGCCTTGACAGAACAATTTATAGAGGGTCTCGGTGACACATATATGAGGAATACGTGCAGAGACATGTATGAGCGAGGCACCATAACCTCCTTTCGGGAACTTCGAGAGTATGGGATAAGACGAGAGGGGCAAGAAGAGGCTCGTGGACGTGCTGTTGATGCAACCCGGCTACAGCAGTCGACTATTCAACTGTCCAAGAGCAATTCCGAAGATATCCTGGGAACAGTGAGGGAGATGAGTGAACTGGTGGTGCAGGCGGTTAGAGAGATCGCCAGACCAGCTGCTTGCTCCGCTCCTATGCCCCGCCCACGACAGAACCCACACCCATCAGATTTTTAGAACAGTGTATACCCAAGAACAGGACGATATGGTCCGTGCTATTCGTGTGGATACAGCGGCCACTTTGCAAGAAACTGTCTGTACAAAGGTATGACTAGAGGTGGGGGAGTCGGACAACCTCAGATGCCCTACCCCCCAGAGTGTTGGCAATGCCCCTGACCCCTATCCTGTGTCACGAAGAGATCGACAGCCGACAGCTAATGTGCAGTCACCGGTGTTAAACAGCAACCCTCCACTGTAGGGAGTCGTACAGTGGAGGTAGAGACATCAGGCTCAAGAGGAATAGCAGATGTTAAGTTGCAGCCGAAAACTGTTGGAGAGTGTTTTTCGGTAGAAGTTATGTTTTCAAATATTCCAGTTACCTGTCTTCTAGACACTGGGTCCCAGGTGACCACAGTTGGTGAGCAGTATTTCTGCCAACGATTGGAACCCATGGGGGTTCAAGCTTCAAGACATCCCGGAACCTTTTGCTCTCGTCTCTGCCAATGGGGCAACCATACCTTACATCGGATGCTTTGAGACAGATGTTTCTGCCGCTGGGCAAGTCATTACATCTCGGGTGGTACTTGTAATTCGTGAGCAATATTCTACTTTGGGGGCTTGGGAGAAAGAGAAGGTCCATGGCATTCTGGGAATGAATGTCCTCCGGGAATGTTGGGAGGGCCTGATGTCTGTAGAAAAATCCCCCCTAAAGAAAATCCCCTGGCCTACCCCCGCCCCAGTTTGGCAGAAAGCAATGCAAAGGGTGGAAAGCAGACTGGTATTTGGAACAGAGAGTGGACAAGTCGGACAGGCGCATATGTGTGGACAGCCCCTGGTGCTCTCTGCTCGACAGGGGGTAGTTGTGGAAGCTAGGAGCCATGGTGGTCCAAATGGTGAGGCTTACGAGGCAGTGTTAACACCAGCAGTTGAAGGTAAGGTTCCCTGTGACTCTGTTCAATGAGGCGGATGCTGATATTGTGGTACCCAAGTCAACCCTGCTTGGCGATCTCCAGTTGGGATCACTTATTCAAGGCAAGGATGTTGTGTCAAAGGAGCCGTCATTGGAGGCTAAACAGGCAACTATTGCAGCAAACGGATCGGCAGACTCCATGGTGTTTGGTGTAGACGTTGATGAGACACTCCTCGACAATGAGCAGAGGGCCAAGGTTCTCTCTTTGCTGAGGGAACAGAAAGAAGCATTTTCCAGCAGCAATCAAGATTTTGGATATACCGATACAATCAAACACTGCATCGATACCGGTGGAGCACACCCGATAAGACAGCGTCACAGGCCACTTCCACCCTCGCAATATAATGCCGTTCGAGATCATATAAGGGACCTACTACAGAAGCAAGTCATACGACAAAGCACAAGCCCATGGGCCTCGCCGGTTGTGGTGGTCCAGAAAAAAGATGGAAATATCCGGCTTTGTGTCGACTATAGACAGCTAAACCAACTCACTCATAGAGACTCCTTTCCACTCCCGAGGATTGAAGAGTCTCTACAGGCACTAGGGGGAGCCAAGTATTTTTCAGTTTTGGATCTCACCAGCGGGTATTACCAAGTAGCTGTGCACCTTGGGGATGTGGAGAAAACTGCATTCACAGTGCCATTTGGTCTATATGAATACACCAGGATGCCATTTGGCTTGTCAAACGCTCCGGTGACATTCCAGCACCTCATGCAGCGATGCCTTGGGGACCAATGCTACGACAATGTCCTCATCTACTTGGACGATATTATTGTCTATTCAGCTGATTTTGGCTCACACTTGGCACACCTTGGCCGGGTCTTTACAAGGCTTCAAGAACAGGGGCTCAAGCTGAAGCCCTCAAAGTGCCACCTCATACAGCAACAAGTGCGTTACCTTGGACACTTGGTTTCGAGCGATGGTGTTGCAGTTGATCCAGACAAGGTACAAGTTGTACACAACTGGCCGGAACCCAAGACTGTGAAGGATGTGCGCTCCTTTCTTGGGTTTACAGGATTTTCCGTCGTTTTATCAAGGGATATGCCTCGATTGCTGAGCCTCTCTTTCAGCACTTGAAGGGCGATCGGACGGCCAAGAAAAAACAACATCGGTTTCCAAATAGAGAGATCACATTTGGAGACCCTGCCAGGGCTGCCTTCAAAGCTCTTATCCAGTGTCTGACAGAGGCTCCTGTCCTGTCGTATGCCAACTTTTCGTAACCGTTTCGAGTGGAGACGGATGCTTGTGGCACGGGGCTCGGTGCTATACTCTTCCAAGATGATAGTGAAGGTAGACCACGAGTAATAGCATACGCTTCACGTACACTTAAGCCAGCTGAGCGCAGTGGCCGCTACAGCGCCTTTAAGCTTGAGTTGCTGGCCATAAAGTGGGCAGTGACCGAAGTATTTAAGGATTACCTCTTGGGCAACAAGTGTCGTATCATCACTGACCATCATCCACTGCTGTATCTGGAGAAAGCCAACTTGGGATGTGTCGAAATGCGGTGGGTTCAGCAACTGAGCTCATATGACTATGAACTCGTTTATCGATCGGGTAAATGTAATCAAGCACCTGACGCCCTTTCGCGCTTACACACTCCACAAGATGACACGCTGATCCAGAAGGACGCGCCTCAGGTGAGCATAGTAACGTCCGGGTGTATCAGAGCTTGTTTGACAGGCTACACACCTGGTACACCAGTGCCCATTGCCATCAGCCACCACATCGAAGCATGCCACATAGGTGGCATTGCTTGCTTGCTTGGTTACACTTTAGCACAGCTCCATGAACATCAACAAGAAGACCCGGTGCTTGGTAGGGTGGTGGAATTTGTGGAGAGAGTTAGAAAGCCAGATAGAGAAGAGCGACAAGACTGCTCTCGGGAGGTTTGTCAATATCTCAAAGATTGGGATCGGCTCTCGATGCGGGATGGTTGTTTATATCGCAGAGTAGTGTCGTCTTCTACCCAGCAGCCACACTTCCAGTTGGTACTCCCTGCTAACCTCCGTGAAGAGGTACTTCTCAAGTTTCACGATGAGTCAGGTCACTTCGGAACGAAACATACCTTTCAGCTCTTGTGGACACGGTTTCACTGGAATAACATGTATCGAGCTGTGAAGGAGTGGTGCTCAAGGTGCCGAAGATGCGCTGTGAGTAAACCACCTCTTCATCAAACAAAGCCACCGTTCTCAATGCTGTCAGCATCTGCTCCCATGGAGGCGATTGCCATGGACTTCACAACACTGGAGGCCTCTGATGATGGCTATGAGAATGTCTTGGTAGTAACAGATGTCCATACAAAGTACTCATGGGCCATACCAACCAAGGACCAACGTGCCATCACTGTCGCTCGAGCCCTCTTGGAGAACATTTTCCTCCCGTTCGGTTGCCCCCTTCACTTGCATTCTGACCAAGGGCGCAATTTTGAGTCTAACATTGTTCGTCAACTTTGCGACTTGTATGGAATCCAGCGAAGTCACACTTGCCCTTATCACCCTGCAGGTAACGGACAATGCGAGCGTTTCAACAGAACGCTCCATAATATGTTGGCTGCGCTACCCAAGGAGAAGACGAAGAGGTGGCCCGAGTGCCTACCCACCCTTGTTTACGCATACAACAATTCCCAGCATTCGACTACGGGCGTTGAGCCTTTCTTTCTCATGTTTGGACGAAATAGGCGCTTCCCACAGGATTTGGTCTTAGGCGGGGAAGCCCGCCAAGGAAAACGTCGGCCCCTTGAGTCTTACGTCCAGGGACACCAAAAAGAACTCAAGGAAGCCAGGAAGATTGCTTATCGCAATTCTCAACTTGCAGCGGCAGCCAGACAGGCACGGCGGGCACGTAACGTCTTTGAGAAGCCACTTGAAGTAGGTCACTATGTCCTCGTTCGTCAGCACGGACTAAGGGGTCGGGCCAAGATAGCAGACCATTGGGAATACAAACCATACCTGGTAGTAAAACGACCATTCCCAGACCAGCCAGTGTATGTTGTTCGTAGCCACCTTGGTAAAGAGAAGGTCCTTCATAGAACAGCTCTCGAACATTGTCCTTGGATCAGAATAGGTGAAGTTCCCCACAGTGATACGGAGGTGTCTTCCTCATTCCCATCCAGTGATGACTCAGACTCACGCAGCGCTCCTCGAAGCTATGTCCTGCAACCTTTGCCCCACACTGATCCGGATGGAGCTGTTGGCTCGCCGCTTGATAGTTCAGGCCCACCAAAGGCTATGACTTCTCCGTCCGACACAGTAGCGTTGCAGTCTGATCCGTCAGATGTTGTTCAGAATGACACTGGTGAGTGCCATGGTGACAAACCTGTTGTCACTTCAGAAGGGTCGTCAGAGGACGGTACAGAAGGTCATGCAACTCGCTATCCTGTGCGCTCTTCACGTGGAAAGCCACCGCCGAGGTTTGGCTTTTAACTCCACAGAGATGTCTTCAGTCTCATCGATGGGGCCAAGGATCCCATTGAGACAAGTGTTCCAAGTCCTGGCTTTACGGATTCGAAGTTTAAGATAATTCCATGGCCATTTGCTCTACTTTTTAAATTTGTTCTGTATTCACTGTCGCTTTTTGGATTTTAGTGTTCAACGTTGTTGTACTGGCAGAGTGGAAAAGTTTGTTTATTAATACAGCAAGTCATCGGGACGATGACTTCTTAGGCGGGGAAGAGTTGTAAGGGGGTCGTTGCCCCTGTCAGTTTCGTGCGCCCTCGCGCGTCGCCAAAGTGTTTGTTATTGTATGTGCGTTCTTGTTTTTGCCTGTGTATTTGATATTGAAAGTTTTACATTTAATTATAATCTGCTTGTGTTCAAACATTTACTACACGTTCTATATTCACTGGTTTCGCGGGCTTTGGGGATAGCGTGACCTTTAACCTCACCGCTTGCACAACTCTTAACAGTTGTTGCAAGTTTTCAGAATAAAGCCGGATGTTACGCCGGGCACAAGTGGAAGCCAGCCTTCAGAACCTGTGTGCTTCTGTTCGGCCTGGAAATGAGTATGCCCCTACCCTGACAGAGCCCCCTCCTCACATATGTAATAGACTTCTGATAATACTTACTCATACTTTCCCTGCCATCATTCACATTGTATATTTTATATTTATCAAGATTTAAATTTTGTTTCTTGAAAGTATGAGAATAAATTAAATTTTGAATTGTTTAATTGTTTGTTGAATTTTTTATTTCAGACGGATTGTTTACATGGACACCTCTGAGTTCAGACAGAGTAAACGTGACAATTGTTGCTGATGATGGTATACTTAAATCATCCATTACACCCATTGTAAAGTTTTGCAACTGTATCAATGAAACTCTCTGCAATTACAACCAGTATCAACAAGATTTAAATCCGTTTGTGGACAAGTTTACAGTAAGTAATATGATGAAAAATTCAACTGCATGGTGGCATCATTGCCGCTACCATCAATAGGGACATTATGTACTACTTCCACAGCGTCGTTTGTTTTTTGGTCCTTTTTTCGTCTTCCTATTATAATAGAGTTATGTGATGTTTGATTTCATCAAAAATTTCACACCTTAGATAACAATAATTATTGACTGATTTTGGGTTTTGGTATCCTACTTTTAAGAATATCTCACTGCTGAAGGATTGTCTCTTCACCAATATTTTGCTTTTATTCTCATGGCATATGTTGCAAGGGCTCTTTCTTCAACTGGTTGACACACTCTTGGTGATTGATGAGGTCTTGGTACAATGCCCAATGCCTGCCCCTCCCCCATAACCAACACCAATACCAAACCCGTAGTAGACAGCCAACTACATGTACAGTGGCTAACACTTTACTTACCGGGTACCTTAATACACAACAAGATGTCTGCAACGGGGTAACATCTTATCAGTGACATCATAAGTACCACAATCTGCTAACCTCTGTGTGCTTCTGGCAAAACAGATACTCTTGAACCAACAATGAAAAAATCTTAATCTTTGCACAAGAACTTGATTTCTGTGACATTTTTCTAACAGACGTGTATTTAACGTGACATTTGTGATGTAAATCTTGCAATATGAGGTTGTTTCCCAAGAGTTCAAGGTTAGTCACGCTGTATAAGAAAAAAAATGCAGATTCACGTGTGATAACCACAGAAGCATCACCCTCCTATTAATCGTGAAATAGCTCTTTACCAGAGTTATCTGAAATAGAGAATGGCCAACCATCAAGTCTAAATCTTTATTTTCTGACGTGGTCGTTTTACAACGGATGTGATGTGTATCTTGCGTCAGCTTCAGGAGAAGCGAGCAAAACCAAGACCTTAACTTCGAATTAATTGATCTTGTCAAGGCATTTGAAACGGTTAACCGTGGACTGACGTGGCAACTCGTCCATAATATGCGGATCCCACCAGAGCTTGTCATCATCATCACAAGTTTCCAGGAGGGGTTAAAATGACTACATTTATTTAACAAGGCTGTATTCGTGCTCCATCCCTATTCGTGTTCTTTACCTTGATCGTCCTTATAGTTTAATGTCAAGTTAAGCCACCAAAACGCTGGTACCAACATATCCCACGCGGCGCCATGATATCCATTGTCGAAAAGCTCCTCTACGCAGATGATGCAACCTTTAGGCCCCCAAAAAGGTCTCCAGTTTCTGGTCTCGCGCACGTCGCCTCAGACTGGATCCGCACATCGGCATGTTTTGTTTTGTTTTGTTTTGTTTTGTTATTTTTGCTATGAAACGATGTCCAATTGCAGCCAAAATTGCTAGATCGATTGGAATTCTGCCGTTCTGTGTTTTAAACGACTTTTTCACATATGGGTATGAGGATTCTTTATGCACAGCCCATTTCGCGTGTGAACGGCCTTCTCTTCACACACAGACAAGAGGCATATACAGTGTATACACTGTATATGCCTTGTGTTTACATTCGCTGTACACTGCAGTCACAGGCGTACGAGCCAGGGGGCAGGGGGAGCAACTGCCCCCCCTCACGCCAATTCGGGCAAAACAGTGGTTAAAATTCGGGTAAAGCAAGAAGAACAAAAATGGACAAAGAAAGTGTAAAATTTCGGGCAAATCAACCCCTCTGCCCCCCTTAACCAAAGAGTCCCCATACGCCCCTGACTGCAGTATCTAATTAGAATATAATACATTACGTTTCGTCGTCGCCAGCACCTTCGTGTCCATTTTTGTACACAGTTTTGGAATTGTTAAAGCTTGTTCTAAATCTAAAAGTGAATTCTAACAGATCGTTTTTTGGCATCCATAACCTCATCGTGAAATTTGATGTTTCACATCTTTTCGTGATTGATGCAGTCAAATTAACAGTCATCGATGCGCAGAGGATTGTTTAAAGAAATTATTTCTTCTTTTTGCTTTCGTTTATGGGCAATTAATTTGCGCCCTTGACAAAAGGTTTTCAGGCACTGGAGTTAATTTAAATACAAAATCAATTAAATTTGATTTTTAGGCAAGGGATCTAGATCTTCTTTTTAACTTATGTATTTTATTTCTTTTCTTTTTATTATTTTATCAACTTAATTAAATTAAATTTTGCAAATGGAATAATGTGTATAATTTTTAAACGAAAAGCATCAATAACTTTCCCACAATGATTGTTTAATAAACAATGTGGCAAAAAAGAGTCTAGAAAAACAAAATGGCTGGTAAATGTTTCCAAAATTGTTGGGTGTTTACTTTTAAATGTTGGTTTTGGTTAGCCGGTTAGCAAATTTCTAAATGGTCAGTGAATTTTGTTTCATTTTAATTTATGTATTATGCAAATGATATGTTTCATTATATTTTTAGTCTTTAATATCTACAACAGCAAAAATAAATTAATTAATTAATTAAAAAGATTAAGGCCTAAACATTTTCAGCATTATTGTGGTACAGAACCTTAAAACTTAACACATAGTTAGACCTTAACATGTTGTTGTATCCTAGGTTGTGACGCCATGGTGAGGTCATCAGATATCGAATTACACTAAATCAAAGTTTAATATTTCAAAATATCATCTCATGAACCACAAAATATATTTTCACAATCTTTGCATCATCTGAAAGATCTTGAATTATGTGACATTTCGTTCACAGACCCTAATCTGACCCTAATCTGACCTCTCCTTCCGTTCGAAACCGGAAGTTTAAGTGAACAAATATTCTGAATCACTATTCTGTAAATGTATTTGTACAAGCCAAAACATAGTTGCGGAGTTCAAAGAACCTTAAAAAAACATGTCCATTGTACCATCCCAATTGGCCGATACTTTTATCCTAATTGAAACCATATTATCACAATGAGGATACCAATAGACCCCAACTGGGAAACTATTGGGTGACAACGACACCTTCTGCCTATAATAAACTGAAATGTCCACTTGTTAAATTCTTTACATATCTCTTCATTCTCATAAAGTATTGATGCATTTACAGACATTTAACCAATAGCATACAATCCCTTTCACATCAGAAATATTTAGCATGTCAGTATTAATTGACGCCAAAAGCACATACTTGTACATTTGCAGATGAGATAGATTTTCATTTTGAAAAAAAAACGTGATAGGTAGTCCACATGCGTATACAGTCAATCAATATAAAAAGTATTAAAGAACGTTAAAAGTCCTATAAACACTAATGGAAATAATTTTAGTGCCGTTGTTGAAGTTATTTGTTTAGATCAGTGTCAATCTGTAAATTTTTCCTAATCCAATGTTTTTTTTCACCGTATGCAAGTAATTTTAATTCTAGAGAATGTTTCGGCAAACTATGTCGTTAAATGGTGTCACACAATAAAACTGGTCATACGACTCAGGTTAATGATTAGTGCTCAAAAACCCTATTTAAAAAATGTAGGCAAAATAATTGCCTTACGTTTTGAACCTAGCAGGTTCTTTCTCAAAGGCAAAATGGACGATATGCATACATACATAAACACAAGAAAGAGCAGAAGTTAGTCAGGTGTAAAATTAACTCAAAGAAAAAAGGTACAAAAAGTGGAGACCGGTACTGTTCAGGTACTAGGACAGGACAAAAGAGGGATTACGCATGCGTAGATAGGGAGAGAGTTTGTGGCTGGAAATAGAGAGCATAAAATTAGGGAAGTATAATAAAACAGTCAATTAGACTAACTAGAAAAACAAATGTAGAACAAATGTAAAAAATGTCTATGGAGAAAGAAAAAAGAAAGAAAGATATAATTAATTTTGTTGTAAATGACTACCATAAATCAGTACTGCAAAGTAATAACAAATGATTTGTCTCTATTTCAGATAGTGTCATGTGACTGTCCTCCAAGCAATTCAGGAACAAGATGTGAAGAAGATGTGAATCCTTGTGTTGTGGAGCCGTGCCCTCCTGGTTATATATGCCAGGACCAACCATCACCTTTACTTGGATACACTTGTCAAGGTTTGAAAACATCATACGGACTCTCCCATTTTGTTTATAGTTTAATAGATCAAATGCTCATGTTCAAAAGTTATGACCAATGGTACCTCATTTACTTGGCTATGCTGCCCAATACAGCTTTTGTAAAAGCTTATCGAGTGCTCAGTTAGATAATCGAGTGCTCAGTGTTAATCACAATTCTTTATTGGCCACACAGTGCTTAACATATGACGCCATTATCTCCAACCAGCTGCGTTAAATATACATCGCCTGGAATTTAAGGCCAACTATCTATATAGGGCCTATTGAGCAATCGTTAAACTACCGGTATTGAAAGACGATTCAACAGTCAAATGATTGAGATGATAGTTTGTTCAATGCTTGAATGCGCTCAGCCCAACTAGCCCTGGGTCAGACAAAAGAGCTAAGAGATTCCTGCCTATTGTGTAGGGAGGATTAGCTTTGGCAATGCTATTGATGCTGCCGACTACAGCAGCTGTTTTGTAGGTATTAGGACTGTCAATTATCACTTCTTTTGTCTGTCTCCAGGAGCTCTTCCAAGCAGAACCATTGCTTTCAAATCTGCTAAACGAATGAAGCAAGCAAAATTAATAGTTTGGAGCAATAGTTTAACGATTGCTCATCGGGCCCTAAGAGGACCGCAGGCCTAAAAACGAATGAATTTTATAAAGATAATAAAGGAAATTCGGATGTCGGAAACTGTATATATTAAACTTTGTGTTTTGCAAAAAATGTTGGTCGTATACTTACATACATCATTGTATTTCCAACTATATTTCGTTCCTCCCCATAAAACTCCACCAGTGAATTTATACCTACAACGAATTTAATTTGCTTCTGAAGGGCTTTTTCAAAGATTTCTTTGTAAGTTTTGAAAAATACGGCAGCCATGACACCTAAGCGCCCTGCTTAAGACTGGTTGAAAATATGTTGTCAGTTAGAGTCGTCTAAGGTGTTTAAGTGGGGTCCTATACAATTTTGCGACTTAGTTTCATGAATACCGCCATGGTAATTTTTTTGGGGGATAGTAGTTCAGTAGTTTCCATGCTGGTGACTTTTCAGCGCGTCTGTGAAGCGCTAGAAAGCACGAAGGACATCCCGGTATGGCTAGAATGAAAAACCTTGCTAATGGTGGTCACCGCCCAGTCGTCTGCGAGATGGAATGCTGAGAGGCCTCCTTGGAACCGCTGCCGAGGGCACTCTTCCACGACATGTTCCATCGTCTCCTCGGCTCCGCAGGCAGAGAGAGGGAACACACTGCTATTCCACCTATGGAGGGTGGCTTTGCAGGATCCAGCTCTTGTGCGGAACCGATTCAACTTGGTCCAGATGTTGTGGGGGAGGTCCATGCCAGGGACTCGGAGAGTGGGGTCATCGATCAGCTCCTTGTTCTTGGGGCTGCTTCGGGCCCATTCCTCCGCCACAGTCGGTTGGTGTCAAACGTTGTTCCTGAAGTACAAGTAGCCCAGATGGGTTTTCGAGATGGTAGCCGTTGTCTGGGGGAATGGTTGATGTCTTGGGAGATTGGGGAGTGTCTTTGTCGCAAACTTAGACAGGAGTTTGTCGGCTGCTGTCCTGCGGTGGATGTGTGGGGGGGGGGGGGTAGGTGCGATGTTACACGAGACCGGAAACCATTCAGTGTTGGTACATTGAATGGCCCCGGAGATAGTTCTCATGGTGGTGTTGAGTTGAACTTACAAATGATGTTGTTTCTGGTACGAATTTTTGGTCTAATAAAGGTGGGGCTTGTAGGTGAGGGAGCGATCCAGTTTGACTCCAAGGTAGACTGGGTTTGGATCATGTGCAAGCCTCTGGCCATTGAGGTAGAATTGTGAAGTGATCAAAACAGGAAATAACCATTTTGGTATAAATTATTCAGTCCTCCATATGAACTAAAAACAAGAGTTGATATAATATAAATTGTCTAATCTGTCCACATGCAACATCCATATCATGTTGGGCTATTTGCTAGCTGTTGGTGGCATGCATGCATACATGTATTGCACTTTTGTTGTCAGGATTTTTAAACATGCATATATACTAAGTGTACCAATGAACTTACATATTCAATTGAAATTAATCCCGCAGATGACTAGCTGTTTAATTTTGTACGATTGCAAGTTTATTTTTATTTTTTAATTCCCAGTTTTCATCAACCTTTAAGTAAAACTTTACATACTACAGTACAACTATAGTTTAATCCTAGTAAAAGTATAGTTGATTTTTATATAGGTTAGATATTCAGTGTGTTCATAGTGTGATCACAGAGTGGCATATAGGCCCAACTGTGACAGAACCACAGTGTTCATAGTGTGATTACATAGTGGATAAACAGTGAAATGATCACAGTGTGTTCACACTGTGATTACAGAGTGGCAATTCAGTGTGGAAGGGTCACAGTGTGTTATCTGTGTGGTCACATGTTAACACTGTGATCACTGTGTGAACACACTGTGGTGACTGTGGGAATTTTTCTAAGGTGTCAAGGTGTGCTAACAGTTGTTATTACCATTGAAGGTACTTCAAACCTTTCATATGTCACTGACATATATTCTTTGTTTGCTCAGCAGAAGTACTATGCGTGATTGTGTCACTTGTCACTGTCACTGTGATTGTGATTGTGATTGTGATATTGGTCGTGCTGTGTGTATATCTAATGATGCGTTATCGACACAAGAAGCAATATTATGTCAGCGGAAGTCGGTTGCCAATGGCTCACGTAGATACTGCGAGACATCCATCTAATACTGAAATAGAAGAAATAGAACTTGATGTCCCCTAATTAACCGAGGTAATTAACCATTTGTATTTAACATTCAATTAGCAGTTAAAATATGCAATCACTATAATATTTTTTGAATGTTGCAATTTCATAGTGGAAGGAGCAATTAATTACTTAAAAATGTTAATTATTGAGGTAAAGGCTTCAACTATATTTTCACTTTAAATACATAGGCCTATTATGATTCTTCCATTATTCAAGAACAGGCGTAGCCACAGCGGCGTAGCCACGGGGGCCTGGGGCACGTGCCCCCCACAGATTTCCAGTGCCCCCCACGAAAAATCCTCATAGTGCCCCCCAAAAACGGAAAAGAAAAGGAAAAGGGAAAAAACCCATACCCTGGGCCCCCCACTGAAAAGCAATGCCTCCGTGCCCCCCACTGAAAAAGTCCTGGCTACGCCGCTGCGTAGCCAAGGAGGGGTACAGGTGTCCATGGTCCCCCTGTTGCCAATCACAAAAATAGAAGAAGGTGCAAATGCCGACTTGCCAGGCATAACACTCTTGTAATCTGGAAATAAACCAAAATCCCATTGAAACATTCAGTATTTTAATTTGAAAAATACAAAACCTACGCGAAGCACAGGGTCCATTCGTAACGTTTCTGTGTTGTGGCGGTTGCAAGCTGGCGTTGCATGGCCGTAAACGTCGCATAAAATACACATCCATGGAAAACAGTATCCGACGTGTAAACGTGTGAAATGAATTGAGGGTTTTGTACGGTGTACATGCATGCGCCGGTACGGAAGCGGGGGGTACTTTCCCCTACTTTATAAAATGTCCTGATTCCCTCTTCCCTCCCCCACTTTTGAACAACTTTTTTTACATGTAGTGTTAATAAACAGTGAAGTTAATTATTCTCTAAAACTTGAACCCAAAAATCTCGAAAAATGGCGGAAAATGTTCTTAAAATTTCGTAATATTCATTTCCCAAATATTCATTAGATTGCATCATGAAGCATAATTATAGAACACTTAAATTTGCACGGGCCGTACTGTGATGTCGCCTGATTCCACCAGTATGGACTCAATAAAGTCATATATTATAAGCTGAAATAGCTCACAAATGCTCAGACAGAGCCTCCTGAATGCAAACATTTCACCCAGGGCCCTTAAGCGGGCACGGACCCCACGCCATAAACTCGTCTTACTCGCTGCCATGTATGGTTTTCAAGGCCCCCCACCCTCTTTGTCAACATTCTTGAGTTAATTATGTGAGCCCCCTTTTTCGAAATTCCTGGCTACGTCTGTGTATTCAAGCCATCGTCTCATGAAGAAATCTAGATGGACTCAAATCGCTGCCTCTTTATGAGTAAACATACTTTCCCCTGACTCCTTAGTGTCCAAATCTAAAACATGATTGTTTGTATTACAGTTTATGTTTAATTGCACAGCAAAGAGTTGATGATGAGATTTATTAAAACACACTTGGAGGGCCAGACACTTGCAAATGATGATCATCAGACCACACCTTGAAATTATCTAGATCGTCCTGCATGTGGCCACGACTTGTTAATCTTGCAGTTCTCTGTAAATGTCAGGTCATCAACATATTTCCAGTATTGTGATTGCGAATCTTGAGCTGCATCATTCGTATTAATTAAAACCTTGCGGGCAGGAAGGTATTCAATTATACGCGGCGTCAGAGGACTACTACACCGTGTAATAGGTTGTAAAATCGAAAATTACATGGGTAAATGAAGTGATTTTCCCAATTTTATAAATTTTAACTAGAGATGTTTTCTATCAAAAAAAAAATTTTGCAAATTTTTATGTTTTTCTTAGAAAATTAATTACTTAATTAACACAAAAAAAACCTCATTTTTAAACACAAAATCTGTACTGTTTTCACTCAATAGTAGTCCAGGCCAAAAATACTACATCCTGCCATGTATACAAACCCATGGCCCATTCATAAAAGCCAGCTGCTATCGAAGAAGGTCATAGATCAATAAGATACCGCCATCCTCCCCCCCCCCCAACAGCCATCCCCCAATATCAACCCCCAACATAGACGTTTTTATTGGTCTAAATACCTCAGAGCTGTCAAACAGCCATCAGAGAAGCCTTTGAGATGTCTCCCAGACCGCCTGCAGGCATGTTATTTGATCGTAATCATCCTGTGTTATGACCTTGTGAAACCCAACGCTAAGCCAGTTTGTACACAAATCCCATAGGGACCCCTCAGGCATGGTAGTTGTGGCTGACTTAAAGGGGTGAACGAACTTCCCCAGTACTTTAAGCTTCTAACATATTATTTCCAATGGGATGGACTTGGAACTTGCGAAGAATTAATTTGTTGACCCTTTAATTAAGGAGTAATTACAGAAAGTTCGTTAACCTACTATACCGTGTAGATGCGCTCACTTCGTGCAGGGATTAAACACCTATTGGACCACACTTAGTACCTTGATGTATCCCCCCTTAAAGACCAAAATATATATATATATATATATATATATATATATATATATATATATATATATATATATATATATATAATCAAAGATGATTACGAACACAGTGATGTATATTATGTCACAAACTTAGGGAACAAATGTATTTTTACATAATTTATTAAAGATAATAATGTAACAAATTATTCACAAATGTGCTTAAATATCAGTTGGTAGAAATACCTATCGAATCTGTCTTTTAACCCACCACACACCACCATCCCTTAAAAATATTAAAATACAAATAATAAATCTCATATCCAACTATTTTATTTTAAGCTAGGTTTCAACTTAACAGGTTAAGTGGTTACAAAATTGTAAACCCTAAACTTATTTGGGAATTGCCAACTTTGTATTCTCTTTCTCTTATCATTGTGATTGTACAAACTACAGTTATATAACCGTAACCAGGGGGTTACATGATTTTTAAGATGAACACGAGTCCCAGACATGTCACATACAATGTACCCAACTCAACGACCGTGAATATTCTGTGTTGATTCATCTATGTGTCTCTAATAAATAGGCACATAATACAAATTTAATATTAACTAGAGATTGGTGTTTGTATTGACAAACACTAGGTGTTCGGGACGAAGTAAAGGTCAAATTGGGGTCAACTTTGTTTAAATATTTTTTGACAATTAACGATCTGTAGAATGGTGCAAAGATTGTGAATTTCCCACTTGTGGATAATTGTTTTTAATATTAAACTTTGACTTCCGGTTTGGACAGAAGTAAAGGTCAAATTGGGGTCACCTTTTTGTAAATATTTTTCGAGAATTAACAATTTATATAATGGTGCAAAAAATGTCAATTTACCTCTTGTGGTTGTTGAGATATGATTTTTTTAAATATTAAATTTTGACTTCCGGTTTGGACAGGAAGTAAGGTCAAAATGGGATCACCTTTTTCTAAATATTTTTTGACAATTAACAATCTGTACAATGGTACAAAAATTTTGAATTTACCTCTTGTGGTTGTTGAGATATGATTTGTTTAAATATTAAACTTTGACTTCCGGTTTGGACAGGAAGTAAGGTCAAATTGGGGTCACCTTTTTGTAAATATTTTTTGACAATTAACGATCAGTACAACGGTTCAAAAAAATTTAATTTACCTCTTGTGGTTGTTGATATATGATTTTTTTAATAATAAACTTTAACTTCCGGTTTGGACAACAAGTAAAGGTCAAATTGGGGTCACCTTTGTGTAAATTATTTGTTTACAATTGACGATCTGTACAATGGTGCAAAGATTTTAAATTTACCTCTTGGTTTGTTGAGATGTGATTTTTTATAAATATTAAACTTTGACTTCCGGTTTGGACAAGAAGTAAAGGTCAAATTGGGGTCACCTTTTTAAAATATTGTTTGACAATTAACGATCTGTACAATGGTGTAAAAACTGTGAATTTACCTCTTGTGGTTGTTGTGATTTGATTTTTTTAAATATTAAATTTTGACTTCCGGTTTGGACAGGAAGTAAGGTCAAAGTGGGGTCACCTTTTTTAAATATTCTTCGACAATTAATAATCTATACAATGGTCCAAAAAAATTAATTTACCTGTTGTGGTTGTTGAGATATGATTTTTTTTAAATATTAAACGTTGACTTCCGGTTTGGACAGGAAGTAAAGGTCAAATTGGGGTCATGTTTTTGTAAATATTTTTGACAATTAACATTCTGTACAATGGTGCAAAAAATGTCAATTTACCTCTTGTTGTTGAGATATGATTTTTTTTAATATTAAACTTTGACTTCCGGTTTGGACAGGAAGTAAGTTCAAATTGGGGTCACCTTTTTAAAATAATTTTTGACAATTAACGATCTGTACAATGGTACAAAAATTGTGAATTTACCTCTTGTGGTTGTTGAGATATGGTTTTTCTAATATTAAAATTTGATTTATCCTTATTCGATATCTGATGACCTCATCATGACGTCACAACTCATGTTTCATCTGACATCACAACTCATGTTTCATCTATGCGTTAAGTTCTAAGTACATGCCAAGTTTCAAGTTCATGTGAAGTTTGCAAGTATGTGTTTTTTTGTAGACAATCTATGGCGACAAGAAGGAGAAGAAAACAAACTAGAGATTGGTGTTTGTATTGACAAACACTAGGTGTTCGGGATTTGTCACAACAAAAACTAGGTGTTCGGTTGAAGTTAAAATGATGACGTCATCAATTCGAAGTGTTGGAGAAAGTTAAATGTTAACGTCTGTTGAAGTTCTCGCGAGAAGTTTATTTGAATACAATACAATACTGAATTTAAAAATTATTTTAATATTAAACTTTGACTTCCGGTTTGGACAGGAAGTAAAGGTCAAATTGGGGTCATGTTTTTGTAAATACTTTTGACAATTAACAATCTGTACAATGGTGCAAAAACTGAATTTACCTCTTGTGGTTGTTGAGATATGATTTTTTTAAACATTAAAATTTGACTTCTGTTTGGACAGGAAGTAAGGTCAAATTGGGGTCACCTTTGTGTAAATATTTTTTGACAGTTAACGATCTGTACAATGGTGAAAAAACTGTTAATTTACCTCTTGTGGTTGTTGTGATTTGATTTTTTTAAATATTAAACTTTGACTTCCGGTTTGGACAGGAAGTAAGGTCAAATTGGGGTCACCTTTGTGTAAATATTTTTCGACAATTAACAATCTGTACAATAGTACAACAATTGTGAATTTACCTCTTGTGGTTGTTGAGATATGATTTTTTTAATTATTAAATTTTGATTTATCGTAATTCCATATCTGATAACCTAATCATGACGTCACAAATTATGTTTCATCTACGTGTTAAGTTCTAAGTATATGCCAAGTTTCAAGTTCATGTGAAGTTTGCAAGTATGTGTTTGTTGTAGACAATCGTTGGCGACAAGGAGAAGAAAAAAAACGAACAAAAACAATAGGTGTTTCGGGTACATACCCGAACACCTAAAAACCGAACAAAAACAATAGGTGTTTCGGGCACATACCCGAACACCTAAAAAAAAAATTAAAAAACGAACAAAAACAATAGGTTTAGGGCAAAATTAAATCAATTGTTTTTCTCCGGACGCAAGAATTTCACCAATCTATATAAAAACAATAGGTGTTTCGGGCACATACCCGAACACCTAAGAAGCAAAAATATGACACAGATCTGTTGTATTTATTTTCAGATATTGATACTCCTTGGTACGGAACACGCACCCTTGGTAAGTTCATTCTATATTTTGCGTTTTACTATTACACCTGCAAGTAATTTGTTAAGCGATATTTCAATTGTTATTTCAGAAATTATTTTGTATGATTATTATATTTTTTGGGTAATATAACCAAGGATTCCTCAAAAGCGCATAATATAGGCTATATAACTCTTTAGCTCATCAGCCTGAAAACATTCTGTAAAGAAAATACTTTCTGTAAAGAAATGTTTTGTGACAGGCATAATCAAACACATCATTGCATTTATAAAGAGATTAATGCAGTTCACTAAGTGAAGATAGGCAAGGTCGTCATTGTCAATATATGTTGGTGTAAATAAAGACCGTGGTTCATTAACGTATTGTCGCTCCATTCTGAGCACATTTATTTCTGGGAATAGTTAAACATATATATATATATAATAGATTTACATGTTGAACTGATAATTTTCTGGTGTTAAGGAAGTTATAAGCTTTGATTTGAGACATTGAACGAAAAATCTGTCTAAAATTAGTGACAGTTAATTAAAAATAAACATTTACGGAGCTCTGGAAGTGCCATCCGACTTGTTGAGATCCTGAGATAATTTATCTGAGGAGATTTATCTCAGGATGACGACATCATCAACGTAAGATGACGAAATCCCGACATAATTTATCTCAGGATGTCGACACCCTGAAAGTAGGATGTCGTCATCTCGAGATAATTTATCTCGGGATGATGACATCCTGAAAGTAGGATGTCAACATCCCAAGATAAATTATCTCGGGAAGACGTCGTCCAAGTTTAGGATGTCGTCATCCTGAGATAAATTATGTTGGGATGTCGGCATCTTAATACGTTGATGATGTCGTCATGATGATGTCGATCTTAACAAGAGCACCGTACTCTTGAGCCAAACACAGGAGATATATGTTTAAGGATGTCCTTAATAAGTATTGTCTCAGACACCACTGTATATTGGAGGGTTATTAAGGCTGTGCATGCACGCATACACTTAACATAAACTCGTGTTTTGTTTGTTTCCAGCTGGATGGTTGTCAGAAAAAGAATAGACTGGACCTGAGACACAGATGTATACAAACACATCTACTAAACTAGAAAAACTAAAAGAGCGCAAACCTCCGCCAAGTAGAGCTGGGCAGAATTTCATAGAAAAAAGTCATAGAAGTCGTCAAATATCCTATTTGATTATGTATTTCTCACTTAGCGACAGTAGAGAAAAACGAGTTGCCCGAAATTGGTTCTCCC
The DNA here is from genome assembly GCA_029582265.1 of Zoroaster sp. YZ-2022. NCBI lineage: Eukaryota > Metazoa > Echinodermata > Asteroidea > Forcipulatida > Zoroasteridae > Zoroaster > Zoroaster sp. YZ-2022. Next base: position 9,583,794 of record CM055835.1, on the reverse strand, counting down.
TTGAACCTTTCTCACTTAACGAAGGTTGAGATACGATTGTGCGATACGGTTCTTTTCAGAACCTGTATCTCAGCTTCACGTTAGTTGAGATAAACACATGGTGTTACCGCAAACCGAAACGATATCGATATTCCACCATGCAAAGCCTCAAAACTTATATGCTGTACTCGTAAATAAATTTAGTAATTTTTTTAAAATTAAAAACAAAAAATCCCCAGGATTCGAACCGGGGTCTCGGACGTGACAGCCGTACACCTAACCCTTTGACAAAAACATTAGGTTATAATTAACTAGGTCATTAGTGCGCCCCTATCGGTTCTACTTATTAAGTCAATGATCCGCGATTACGTTAATGTTAGATATGGTTCTAAAATACGCTTTCCTGAAATCAAGTCTTTATCAAAATCTAATCGATTGGTCCGTGTAGCAAATTCAACATATTCAGCAAATTTCATCCGAATCCGTGGAGAACATTTTGAGATATTTTGAACAGAATCGCACGCACGCACGCACGCACACACACGCACACACACACGCACACATACCAGATCATCAACTAGTGAGGTGTAAATTGTCTGGTCCATTGTGCACTATGTAGGACATGTGAAAGTGGGTAATGAGTGGTAATAAATGTCAATTTCTTGCTATTTTGATTCAGTTCAGTGAGCACACACTCCTCTCCCCCAACCCCTAGGATCCTAGTCTCAACAGTTCCCGCCTGCGCGCCTCAACGAACTAATCCTCCAGCATCCATTCATGGGATGATCCTCCAGCAGCCTACTTAAGCAGCAGCATTTTCCAGAGTCCGGCATTCTCCTGAGGACGATCAGAGCATACTGATCGAAACGTCGAGTTGTACCTCCAGTCCTTTTCAGAACTAATTACTACTGTTATGGCTTTAAACTAGCCAAACCGGAAACAATCCGACTCAAATAAATTACTAAGTATACAAAATAAGCTTTACAACAATAATTTATTATTAACGTAAATAAACTCACATACCAACAAAATGAATGGGTGGCGGCACTTACGCCTAGGTCAGCCCGACAGCTACTGATCATTCAAAAGCCGTGCCCAAGTATATAAAGTCTAATTACCCTAATTACTATGCAAAATATTACTGCGCTACATTCAAGAAGTAGTTCCATAACATATCCCCCATTCGAAGAATCGACTCCGGCGATTCCTGAAAGTTTCCAACTGGGGATTTATATTTATTCCCCTTTTTATAATTTTCAATAACAAACTAAGAAAGTGATAAAAAGTATTTTCAAGCTTAGCGGGAAGTCACATGAATACGACATCCGTAATCCAAAACTTCTACTGATGTTACGATTGCTGGCCAGGCTTTTTTTACGTAGATATTCAAAGACTACTTCTGTCAAATTCATGATGACTGTATAAACTCGCTAGTAGAAATAAACCAATTATTTTAAAACTGCAGTAAACATGGTTATTTTGCGCATATAGGAGATCTCAAGATTGATTGAAAACGGCGTCTGAATTTTGATATAAGAACATTTTAAATTATCCTTTTATAACGACATAAACTGAAAACTCATTTATATACCAAACCGTCTATATTCCGGTACCTCTCACACAAATTAATTCACAAGAATAACAAAATAATACAAACACTTTTGTCAAGTTTTAAAATGGAGTCATTATTTGACAAACGGAATAATAATTAGAGGTAAGGAATTTAAAACAACACATTATGTAATATTAATATAGCAATTATTTTGCGCTGCCTGTTATTCTTACAGGATGTTCTTTAAGGAAAGCTAAAGTTACATCATTCAAATGTTCGGTTGGTTCCCAGGTGTTGCATCTTGAAGGAAAGTTCTGCCATTTAATCAAATAGTGGAGTTTTCCATCTTTGAATTTTCCTCTGATAACTTTCTCCACAGAATATTCGCGATCACCAGTATCCGACAAGGACGGCAGTCCTGGGATGTTGACTTCTTCATTAGACGAATGTTTTTCAAGTAACGGCTGAAATGAGTTCGTAGGAAAGTCGTTGTCGCTTAGTTCTTGTAACGGAGCTCTTGCGTCAAGATCAATAGGAACAGTACCATTCGAGGGTCGTATATATCTATCGTAAGCAAATTTCATGCGATTCACATGAATAGGCGATGACAAGGGTTTATTGTTCTCCAAGTTTGTGACGATAAAATTAGTTTTACCAGTTCGTTTAACAAGTAGGTAGGGTCCACACCATCGTTGTTGTAGCTTCTTTGAAAGGCCAGGTTGCGTCTTTGGAAAGAAGATGAATACACAGTCACCGACTTCATATTGAATTTCTGTTGCTTTTTCGTCATAGCGTTGTTTCATAGTCGCTTGGTTTTTTTGAAGGTGGTTTAGTGAAACCTCTCGAAGTCTCTAGTTGGTCTACAAGATGGCTGATGTGTTCTCTTATTGTTCTTTCTTGATGTTCTGTTGGTTTGAGTAGTGATACATCCAATGGTAGGACTGCTTCTCTGCCATACAGTAGGAAGAAGGGACTAAATCCAACACTGTTGTCCGCTGTGCTGGTTCGGTAGGCGAACTGGATTGATGGAATATACTCGTCCCAATCTGTATGAAACTTATTAACATAATGTGAGATTGTATCCAAAATTACAGCATTAAATCGTTCTTGAACTGCGTTACATTGTGGGTGATAAGCACTGGTATTCAGTTTGTTGGTTTTCATAATGTGACAAACTTCTAGCATAAGCTTACTGAGAAAATTAGTCCCTCTGTCGCTTAATAGGAATCTAGGACAACCATGGTTGCAAATAATTTCCTTATAGAAACATGAAGCTATAGTTGAAGCATCGGTTGATTGGATCGGAACACGAATTGGCCATCTTGTACAATGATCTGTAAAGCATAAAACATAACGATTACCTGAGCCAGAAATTGGTAATGGACCTAAAATATCTACACTAACTCTCTCGAATGGACCTGCGGTCGTCATTTTCATTAAAGGTGCGACAACTTTATGTTTGGGTGTCTTACGACGGGAGCATGAGACACATGATCGAATCCAGTTGTCTATATCCTTATGCATACCTTTCCAAAAGTACCTTTGTCTGATTTTAGCATACATTTTATGAAATCCAAAATGAGCAGCTAAAAGGTCATCATGATTAGCCAGCAATATCGATGTAATCACTTGGTATATACAATTGAACTATTGTCTTTTCTAGCATGTGACGTTTGGCTGGCGTTTGCCATACATGGTACAATGCACCTTCATGAAGAAAATAATGTTCAGCTTCAAAAATAAGTTTACGAGCCTGTTTTTCATCATCAGGCAAGTCATCCACTTCAAGATATCTAATCATCTTGGTTGCAAAAACATCGTTTCTTTGCGACTGTTTTAAGTTCGCAATGTTAACATCTTCATGAATGTGAGGTACATTATTATGCAATTTGTCATCATGTCGATTACACAACCGTTTAGCTCTTTGAAATCTTAAGTTTCTTATAGTGCTCACGTGAGGTTTCGAGTTACAGGGAACGAAACAATCATCTAATGTTCCAAAATCAAACGGAATCCACTTATCGTTGAGTGTTTCATGTTCGTGTTCACTACCTTCCATAACCTTTTTCTTGTCTGGTACATTTAGCTGGTTTTCTGACATAAGTTTAGATTGAACTGACGCATTGTCATGCATTCTACTTAGTGTGTCAACATTTGCGTTCGCTTTTCCTGGCCTATGTACCGTACTATTTCAAAGTCATAAGATTGTAAACAAAGAGCCCATCGAACAATTCTACCTGTGGTTGGTTTTTGATTGAATAACCAACAAAGTGCACTATGATCAGTCACAATTTGGAATTTTGATCCATGAAGTAAGTAGGAAGAATATTTCTGTACTCCTACAACTGCCAATGCTTCTAGTTCAGTTATAGAGTAGTTTTTTTCGGACTTACTCAGACTTCGACCACCATAAGCGATGACTTTTTCTGTACCGTCTTGGATTTGAGATAAGATATACGCCAGACCAGTAACAGAAGCGTCAGTTTGAAGGATGAATCTTGTACCATCAAACTTAGGGTAGGCCAAAATAGGTGGTTTGACAAGTTTCTGTTTAAGTGCTTCAAAAGAGTGTTGACATTCATTTGACCGCACAAACGCGGTATTCTTCCTCATTAGATTTGTCAATGGTTCTGTTATCTGACTATATTTGTGAATATATCTCCTGTAATAGCCAGTTATTCCCAGAAAGGATCTTACTTGAGACACATTCGTTGGTACTGGGTAATTTTGTACAATACTGGTTTTGTCTGAATCAGTGGCTACGCCTTCTTGTGATATAATATGACCCAAGTAACGTACCTTATTGTTTCCAAAAGTACTTTTTTTGTTTATTTAAGTTTCAGGCCGGCACTTCTAAATCTGCCAAGAACTTGTTGCAAATGCACCAGGTGATCTTTGAATGTCCTTGAAATTATAATAACATCAAGATAAATTAATGCAATTTTCCAAATGAAGAAGAGAAAAAAGAAATGTGGTTGTGAATCTCCCAAACTATCTAGAGAATCGAGAATGTTGGGAAGGGGGAAATTATCCCAATCACTGATCTTGTTAATTGGTCTAAAATCAATACAAAATCGAAAATCATTCGACCCTTTCTTTCTCACTAAGACAATACTGCTAGACCAAGGTGAAGTAGAAGGTGATATTATCTTGTCCTTCAACATTTGTTGGATCTGATCTCTAATAATTTGTCGTAGGTGTGGAGGATGTCTATACGGACGAGATCTTATTGGACGATGATCACCGGTATCTATACAATGTTTTATACCAGAATAGTGTCCTAACGGGCTACCTGAAGTTTGGAAAACATCGGTAAATTCTGTGAGTACTGTTTGTAGCTGTTCTTTTTGCTCTTCGGACAGATGTTCGTTCTGAATGTTCACTTGATCAAGAACTTCTTTTGTTTGAGAAGCAGTAGAAGTTTGTTGTGAACCATTTTCCTTGATCGTGACGTTCGAACACATCTCACTGGGTATATCAACTGTAGATGCGAACAATTGAATGTCATGATCATTAACTATAGTGAAAGTGCCAATCTTCGTCCTTGGATACACTTCAATGACACTATCGGTAGGGTTGAGCAACATAACCGTAATTCTAGTGCTACCCTTATGCATTCTAGTAGTGGATACAGCATGTGCTAGATGTAAACCAAGACTATCAACTGTACGAGTAGACTGACATGTACCTACGAGTCCTGCAGGTAATTTGGTTTTTATTCTAGCTTCGAATATGGATTGAGTTTTTGGAGGAATTTGAATTCTATAAGTTGAACGGATTTGGTGTTTACATTCAAGTTTGAGTTTGTTGGACCCAAAATTCATAGTGGCATTCTGATCAACTAAAAACTCAGTACCAAGAATAAGCTCACGATCAAGATTACTAGTTATGTACATGGGAATCTGGAACACAAAACCTGCTATAGTAAGTGGAATATCGGCTACTCCAACTATGGTAAGACAAGTTCCATCGGATGTTACTGCTTGGGAAAATTCAGACTTGTTTATCTTACTCTGAGCACAAGTATTTGATTTTTGAAAACATTTCTCACTTATTAAATTGATTGTAGCTCCAGAGTCTAAAAGACAAGACAATTCTCTCGAGTCAAGTTTAACATCAATACAACAACCTTGCATCGTTATGTCTACTGTTTGGAATCTCGAACTATCCCCTTCACCTATTTCTTTAGCATAGACACGGTTACGCTGGGTATCAGCAAGTATAGGCGGGGATTTTAGTTTAAAAGATACCCTTCAATGTGGAATTTAGAATAACATTCAAACTGTCTATGTCCAGATCTACCGCATCTGTAACAGATTGATCTGTTCTGTCGTGGAGGGAAATTGGACTGCGAACTGTTATCATACTCTGGTCTGTTGTGGGCATACTGTTTTTGTTAGTTAAATTTGCCCCTATTTTGTCGAGAATTCGACCTATGATTCGCAATCTCATCAACCTTTGTCTTTATTTGTGCTACTTCCTGGGCTAATAGCTGGATAGCATTCACACTCAAATCGTCTTTATGTGGAACGGAAGGTTGGTCATGCTCTACTACCTGAGCTGTATGAACACTTGGGGTTACCGGTGATTCGGCCACGATTTCAGCTAAACGAGCATAATGAAGTGCACGGTCTAAAGACTCCGGTTCTTTTGAAATGACAAAAGCTCGAGAATGTGGTTGCAAACCCCGAATGAAATGAGTAAGCTTTTCTTGATCGGATTTGTGTAATTTGTGACTCAGCTAAGAAATATCTGAAAAAATAATCATCTAATGATTCTGACTTCGCTTGAGTACGAGCTGACAGTTTGGTTTCATTGACCCATTTCTGATTTTTGCCTTGGAAATTTTCAATCAAGGCACTCTTGAGATGTTCATAGGCCTATGTGTCTTTTTTGCTATCTTCAAGAGTAGAAATCCAAATAGCTGCATTACCTTTGAGTCTTAAGCTTAAAGCTAGGTGCATTTTATTCGGGGCAAAATCACGTAGTTTGGCATTAAGTTCAAACCTACTGAGGAACAAATCCAAATTTTCAGTTGGAAGGCCCGAATAATTATCTTTAAAATGACCTTCGTATTTCGACATGGCCGTTTCTTTTTGACTTTCAACTATGTCTCCAGGTTCTTCCATTTCAGTTTGACACGACAGCCAAGAAATTACCTTATTTCATGATTACACATTTACATTTAGCAAAAACAATAATGATAACAGAATAATCAAACGCCGGAATAAAAAAAACAAGGTTTAAACAATACAAATAAAATAAGCTTACTCCTAGCCTATATGCGTCGTGAGTAGCAGTCCGACTGACCAAGGTGTGGCTCGCCGAAGAAAATGTTGGAATGTGCGGAATTTGAGAAATGTCCAGCAAAAACCGGATTTTCCACCATATGTTATGGCTTTAAACTAGCCAAACCGGAAACAATCTGACTCGAATAAATTACAAAATAAGCTTTACAACAATAATTTATTATTAACGTAAATAAACTCACATACCAACAAAATGAATGGGTGGCGGCACTTACGCCTAGGTCAGCCCGACAGCTACTGATCATTCAAAAGCCGTGCCCAAGTATATAAAGTCTAATTACCCTAATTACTATGCAAAATATTACTGCGCTACATTCAAGAAGTAGTTCCATAACACTATTCAATTGAGATTCCATGTTTTTCATGGTGTCACCGCAATTAGTCTTACTTATCATCCTCACCATGCAAAGCTACAAGTTTTACCTATGTTGCATATAGTGACACAAAATAAAAGAAATATGGGAAATGGCATACAAACCCGCAAAACTTTCCCTCAGTTCTTCCTCAACAACAAAAAGAAAGAGTTCCGTCCCGCTCTCGCAGAGTGTGTGGGCACAACACCAATATAATTATCGATACGCGTACCAAATAATGGAGAAATATAAATATAAAGAAATATGTAAATGACACCGTATATTTGTATAAAAGTTACATGTATTACATTTATATAATAATGTAAGTATTACTCGGTAATAAACAATATTTTGAAAACAGGGATCTGCTTTCAATGAGAATGGATTTTAGGTCAAACTCCTGAAGTGCGTGAAAGTCCAAATATACACATAATGTCATATGCAAATGAACTTACAAAGTTAAAAAAGAATTGTATCCAGGGGCAGCGTAAAGGATCATTCTCCACATTAAACAGCTCGAAGTGGCCTCACTTTGGTGACGTTAAGAATATTTTTACTTCATACTTTTAATACTCATAGTTCACACTGTATACATTATTTGAATTAAGAAAGGCGCCCTCTACGATTGTGTTTCTTTCGTTTGTATTTCTTGACAGCGATTATTTGCTATTATTTCGTTGATATTTGTAATACGTAGTGTTAATTATCCTTGGTTATTTTTGTAAATAGCTTATTCATTTGATAGTAATGATTTCCATAAACATAGGCCTAATTTATAATTTGAAACTGTTTATTTACATTTATTAGTGATTGTACGCATCTTCTTTTTGGTAATTTTAAGTTCACACTGTATACATTAAGTTCACACTGTATACATTATTTGAATTAAGAAATGCGCCCTCTACGATTGTGTTTCTTTCGTTTGTATTTCTTGACAGCGATTATTTGCTATTATTTGCAATTATTTCGTTGATATTTGTAATACTCAGTGTTAATTATCCTTGGTTATTTTTGTAAATAGCTTATTCATTTGATAGTAATGATTTCCATAAATATAGGCCTAATTTATAATTTGAAACTGTTTATTTTCATTTATTAGTGATTGTACGCATCTTTTTGGTAATTTTAAGTTCACTCTGTATACATTAAGTTCACACTGTATACATTATTTGAATTAAGAAAGGCGCCCTCTACGATTGTGTTTCTTTCGTTTGTATTTCTTGACAGCGATTATTTGCTATTATTTGCTATTATTTCGTTGATATTTGTAATACGCAGTGTTAATTATCCTTGGTTATTTTTGTAAATAGCTTATTCATTTGATAGTAATGATTTCCATAAACATAGGCCTAATTTATAATTTGAAACTGTTTATTTACATTTATTAGTGATTGTACGCATCTTCTTTTTGGTAATTTTCCCACCTCGCATGTAAGAATTGCTTAAATAAAATGTAAAGTTAAAAACGAAAAATAGTGTAGTTCGGGTTATATTGTGAGCTTTTTCCTTCTTTCTTTTCGAGTATGGGTTCTGATGGGTCTTTTATTTTACTGCCACTAACCAACAATTAAGTACCACCTCAAACTCGTTATCAGCCAGGGGAAAACACTACTTAGATTTTATGTTTTGATAATTATGGTTTATTGTTCATACTTACATTTATTACGTAATCAGTCTTTATTTACTCACTGTATAATCTATTAGAATTAAGGAAAAACCCTCTACTATTGTATTTATTTGGTGGGCTTCTACGATCAATGACCAATTAATGTGGCTCCGTCTTTTCACCTCAAGTCTTTAACAGACCCAACTGAGTTTTAACAAGGGTCGTACTTATGAATACTAATGTTTTAATATAATTAGGCTGTCTTTGAAGCTCTGAAATTGTCATCCCTGGACTTGTTGGAATACCGAGTTAATTTATTAAGAAATGACAACATTATGGTGGTAGAATGACGTCTTCCCGAGTTTATTAATTACATGAAGGTACAATTTTGGTATTTTCTAGATTATCAAGTAAACGAATTATTATCTGAAAACTTACTTGCTGTAAAGTTGCTACAATGAATGAATCATACTGGTAAATTATTTCGTCTGAAAGAGAAAATAAGAACTGTAATGTCGAGTTTACACAATGTTTCCGTTCGGTACGCGATATTTTTTATGCATTCAACAATTGCCATGATCTGATAAGATGTTTTAAAAAGGTATATTTAGTAATTCAATGTTTCGAATGACATGTTGCACAATGGAGTTCAATCCACGGTAGTTTTGTTATAATGTTATATTTGTTATAATTATTTTTGTTTAAAATTAAAAGTAATTCAGAAAAAAAAAACATTTAACATTATTTCACGGCTTACTCTCTTAATGTAAAAGAGTGAAAAACCACCCTTTTTAAAGAGCGAGATGGCGGACAAGTCTTTTTTGGAGTGAAACCAACTCTGGTTCGAGTGAAAAATACAGTAAAATGCTGCCAATTCAATCTTTATATACTACTAATTTTACTCTTTATCCACTCCAAAAACGCCATATAGCTATTTGAAAGAGTGGTTTTTCACTCTTTTACATTAAGAGAGTACGAAAATTTAACTTGTTTAGAAAAGAAGTATGAATTGTTTTTTTTTAGAATACAAATACATATGGGTGAGTACACAATGGCAATTCTGGACTACAGACAAAACAATTTATTGCGTCCAGTACATACAAATATTAACAAAAACATGTAACACAGTTTTCCATCGTTTTCTCCAAAACGTGAGCTCCTATATTGTGTTGAAACTTTCAGAGGTTATAGGTTCAGTAAACGGTAACAGAATGTGGGTCAAATAAATGTCTCATTGTGAGTAGAAACGTAGAAAAGAGCTATATACGGTTCTTATCAAAACCATAATTTCACTTAGCGATAGTTGAGATTTAACCCACATACATGTAGTGTTATTGCAAACCTAACCGATGGTAGAGCAGCATGCAAATTATAAAGCAACACATCTTTCACAGATTTTATTATATTTTGTGAGAAGTATGTGGTTGTAATGAGCGTTCGTTACCCAATACCAATGTTATACCTTCACTTTATTGTAAAATGTCATCTTCCTGAGGAACATTTAACTCCGAAGACGACCTTTTGGAAAAAGGATATTTTCCTGAGATTATTTATCTAATCCGTTTTTACGGATTTATTTTCCATCGCGGACACACAGCCCTCACGTGCAACAGGTGTGGAAAGTTATATTACTTTTATTTTCTCAAATGTAATAGTAAATCAGCTGTGACAGATGAATGGGTCAGTTGAGGATATAGGAGGGCTAGATATTTGATGCTAGAGGCCTGCTAAAATATTATACTATTTAAAGTTTGGTCCAGATTTTTTGGTATTTTTTATAATTTTTGTTCTTTATTTATTCGTTTCCATGTTATATAGAACTGACTATTGTAATTACATACTGTGACAAAGTGGCACAACATTATATTTTTGGATGATTGCAGTATGGGTTTATCTCTTAACAGCAAATGAGATGAAATATAATTAGCACATGAAGTAAGCCCATATCCTCTTTAAAGGTTTACATTTTTCTTCTCTTTTCAATTGTTTTCCGTTTCAACATTTGTTGGCTAATAACTAACGAACACCCCAGTAAGTAAGGACCTTACAATTTTGCAGGTTGAAGATGTAAATGTTTTTGATGTAAATGTATGACAATTTAATTTTTTTTTGTTTACTAGAGTTATCAGTTTTGCAGCAACAGTTTTGAAAACAAGGTTTCATTGTTTACTGTAGTTTAGGTTTTACTACTGCATTCTCAAGAGCTAGAAAAAAGTGGTTGGACATTTTTTTTCTTCTTTTCTTGATGGATTTGACTTCAGGAACCATTTAAAAGGAAGATTAGCTCCTATGTACCTCTGAAATGTGATGGGAACTTCGGCTAGAGCGCAATATTCAAAATGGCCGCCGACGCCATCTTGAAAAACATAACTTGTAATAGCTCTGGCAGCAGATGACCTAGACGGACAAACGAGATGTTATTTTCCACTAGTTCTGGCATTACAAACCACTGGAATGGTAATTGTAGAGTTTGGGGATCATCCTGACCTCTAAATCCAAGATGGCCGCCGTCGCCATCTTCAAAATTATGAAATGTAATAGCTCTGGCACCAGATGAACAATAAGAACAAATAGGGTGTCATTTTCCACTAATTCTGGCCTAACAAATCAATTAAAATTGTTATTTTATAGTTCTGGGACCATCCTTACCTCTAAATCCAAGATTCACATATCAAGCTTCACTATCACTACTTGATTCACTATGAACTACAGCTTTCAGACTCGCTTTCATCACTTTCGCTGCTGCCATCACTGTTGTCCTCTGTGGGATTGTTGGTAGGGATATGGATGGGGGAATTGGGGGCTTGGTATAACGGATAGGAAGACATAGGCCATTTTCAAGATGCCATCCATGGCCAATTGGTGAGGGGTGACTTCTTAGTTGGTAATGCTGTTGCACATATGCGAGATAGTTTGCACGCTCCAAGTGTGGACGGAGACTGTCCAAGTCAGGCACAAGTCGGATAGTGCTCTTTTTTCTGCGTTCTCCACTTGGCAGCTCTGACTTCTCCCAGGGTCGTGCTGTTTAAATCACCATAGACGTATCTAATGACAAATTGCTCCAAATTACTGATGATCTCTTGTGTCACTGGGAGCTGTATATCACATACTGCTAGCAGATCTTGTGCCTTTTTGGACTTCTCCACGCGATCTGTGATGAGCTTCTTACTTGCTCCATATAACCCATAGAGTTATAGTCACACCCAGTAAGAACATGTAGTGGTATGATGGAAGTAGCCATTGCCTCATCGCACAAACACCGGGCACTGATTAGGTGATGTTTGCGTTTCACACACATGAGCCCTGATGTACTCTGAGCAACATATGCCGCTTGTACATAGTTGTCAGTGTCCTCAGTATCAATAATTACTACTGCTGAGTAGCCTTCTGACCGGAGCACACTATATATGGTGAATATGGCCGTGTCTGCCTCTGCATGGGCGCAATTAAGCTCTGGCATAAGACTGCCTGTAGTGAGATTATTTGCAGTGCTGCCCACTACACAGTAGATGATCTCAATACTAGTTGTCTCTGCTGTTCTCTGAAATGTCTCTTGAAGGAAGGCTTGAAGGCGGATCTTGTTCTCAGGTTTGCCCAGGAGAGCATGGAAGTCTTTACAAGAAGGAAATTTATCTTCTGACTTCATGAAAACATTGCTGATTGGCAGTTTCTTTTGGCGCAATCTGCGCTCGCTGTCTTTGATTGAGAAGTTCTGATCATATGAATCATTGACGCAAATGATCCGCTCAGCATGCTTGTGTCTTGCTAGAACAGAGTGCACCAGCTTCTCTGCATAATCTCCCCAAGTAAACTTAGTACCGTCTCCCTTCTCCCTGTCTTCAGTGGTAGGAGTGGTCAAGCGCCAGATGAGGCCCATATCAATAATAGATGTGTACACATCAGGCTCTGGAATGACAGTCATAGTAAGTTTTTGCTGGAGCTTGCTTTTCTGTGTCTTACGCATGGTTCCATTAACGTTGAAGATTGAAAGACACTCGGATGTAACACGATGCTGCAGGATGTCTTCAAGTTTTAGGGCACCACTCATTTCGACCAGTCCAAGAACAGAGGCCAAAGCTTTACACTCCATTTCCTCAGTCTGTTGCTTCAGGTTCTCAGCTTGTGTTTTCTTCAATGCTTGAGTTGAAAAGTTCTGACGCTTGCTACGAGGAATTCGGTCGTTGAGAGACTTGTTCTTGGAATACACTCTCTCATTCAAGAACTCATTCACTTTGCTTTTGCCATCCTCCTTTGCCGATAACAAGTCAGCAGCAAGAACGTCCGAGGCCGGGATTCCTGACTGTAGGGATCGAAGTGTCTGGTTCGTATGGTCAAACGGATCGCAATTGAATTCAGTGAGACACGCGCTCAAATCCTGTACAGCTTGTTTATCCTTCTTCATTTTACTGGTTGAGCAATCAGCATGCTTCCCTTTACCTTGTTTCTTGTGTTCAGAATGGCGATGGACACTTGCTCTCACACGATTGATGTTATTAAAGAGGGGCTCTAAGGTCAAATTTAGTTTTGTGATTTTCCAATAACTAGAGTCCTTATTAAAGTGTGAACAAATTACAAACAAAATTAGTCTCTAACCTCACGTTAAAGTGATGTAAAATGTAATTTTATTTGATAACCTTCCTGTGTGAAATTTGTTAACATCCAAAGACAACAGTGACGTCACATTTCAAATAAATGGATCTCTACATTTTTGTACGGTGAATTTGCAGTTCATTCCTGAATCTCCACAATATTTGATCAAATCGGCGTTGAAATTGACTTTTTGACAAACAAAAAATTCCTGTATGGAATGTTACAGACTCATTTACCGTAAGAAAATAGTGACGTCATGTTTCAAATATCGCTCTGAAAGGGTATCAAATAAAATGATATGTTACACCACTTTAAAGTGAAGTTAGAGACTTGTAATTGTTTTCACACTTTAATAAGGACTCTTATCTATTGGAAAATGAGTGCATCACAAAACTGAATTTGACCTTAGAGTGCCTCGTAAGGAGTTGCTTTTCATTGTTGAGAATTGCCAGCCAAACCAGACTTCAGCTTAGAGCCCTTATTCATTGTTGACTTTATCCAAATGTCAAGGGCGACACATGAATATGGTTTTCCAGTCATTGACTGTGCAAACATACCGCTTTCCATGAATGCAGCCTGGTCTTCAGGAAGGGTATCAAGCACTGCGGTGAAATCAGGAAGATGCCTACCATACTTGTCATTGTCATAGATTCGCATCCACGGAAGCATGAGGTTGAGTGAAGACTTGAACTCTGTCCAGTTGCTTGTTCTGATTGCATGGATATTTTGAGTCAGAACCTCCACCATTTCCATGAAGGACATCCAGTATTCTGCTTTTGGGGAACCCTCAAAGTCCCTGAAGAGAGTGTCAACTAGGTCCTTCAGATCAGCATTACACTTTAGCTCGTCATGTGTATCTGAAAGTTCTTGAGCATTGATCGAAAGTCGGAGCTTGGCAAGGAAGGCCTTTACTTCTTCAGATAGCGGAGAACCTTCCAGTCTTTTGTCTATGGCATGGTGGACCAAAGTCTCGTAGAATAGTCGCAGGCATCGAACCCCACGCTTAAAATGTTTTCCACAAAGGGCCTGATCAACAGAACCAGCTGCGATTACACCCGCTGCCACCAACACATCTGAGATGCCAGATCCCTTAAACCTCGTGTATATAGCGTAGATGAAAGACATTTGGATGTGGAAAGGTTCCATGAAAGGTAAGATTTTGTTGAACAGTTTAGCATGCTCACTTTTCAACTCTAGGTAAAGCACGTAGACAGGACGGTCACCAACAATTATTGCAAAAGGCATCTTCTTTTCTTCGATTGACTGTACAAATTTACACATCACATCATAGAGAATCGTCTTACTGGGTGGGTTGGAGTAAGTCATATGATATATTGCTCGACTCTTCTCGTCTGGTTTTGACATGTTGGCGTGAAACCCTGAAAACCCGGGCACAGTCTGTTCTTCTGGTTTTGGTCTCACTCGGTCATCTTGGGCCCTGGCCAGTGCATGGATTACACCACGAGTTCTTTGCGCGGATGTATCAGGATTGCTCAGACCAGTTGGCTGCTTCCTTTTAGGTGGTTCCCCACGCTTCACTGTCTTGTACGGGTTGACTTTCTGCACTTCACTTCCAAGCTCTTTGAGAGTTGTCGAGAAATTAGTAATTTCGCACAAGGAGATTCTGGATCAAATAATTTTGGCTGCACAAACATGACATTAGTGCGGTATGACTGGCCAGCAGTGATATTTTAAGATAATAATCTGTAAATCTTACCTGATAAAACCTGTGTAAGAGTGGTGACCTCTGACCCTTAAATTATGCATTTGAGCAACTCAAAACAAAGAGCGCCACCACTGGTCAATGCATAAATAAAATGCACTTTGGAGACACAGATGAGAACTGAAGTAAAATATTTAGCAACTGGAGTACTTTAAGCAATTGAAGAAAAAGTAGAAATTAGGTACAAAAATAACTCAGTAAGCCTAGCTCCTTACACTAAACTTAAAATACAGCTCATATACCCATCTTGCAGCCAACTTAAATTAAGAGGTTGGATGATCCCAGAACAACACAAAAACCATTTTAATGGGTTTTTTATACAAGAATTAGTGGAAAATGACACCCTATTTGTTATGTTTTTCAAGATGGCGTCGGCGGCCATTTTGAATATTGCGCTCTAGCCGAAGTTCCCATCACATTTCAGAGGTACATAGGAGCTCATTTTCCTTTTAAATGGTTCCTGAAGTCAAATCCATCAAGAAAAAAGGGTAGCAAAAAATGGTCACGGATTCCAAAGATATGACCTTACTATAATAATAATTTCACAAACTGAAATTCAATTTGGATTTACACCTTGTTTTTTAACAACAAAATAAAACAATAGTCAACATGCATTGTTTGTATTTATCAATTGTTTGGAATTTAGGGAGGGTACCCATCAAAGATTCAAAATGAAAATTATTTTTTTCTTTTCAACTATTCTACACGCCATTGCTACGGAGCACTTGAAGTGTCATCTAAATTCTTGAGATCCTGAGTTAATTTATCTCGGGATGACGACATCTTATATGAAATATGTTGACGACACCCTTTCCCTCAAGGTATTGACTTTCTGAGGTAATTTATCTCAGGATGAAGACATCCTAATTAGGATAACGACTTGCCAAGTACTTCTTGTGACAAAAAAAATTGCCGCCTTATGTACATGTATACATACACGCACTGGTGACAACGCTAAAACATTTGACATCGTAATTTTATGATATCTTCATCCTGAAGTCGGCACCCAGTAGGCATCTCAGGAACTCCATACATTGCAAAGAAAAGGACTGGTAACTACATGTAGGGAAAGTTGATGCACCTACATATTAAGTAATACATTGTGGATGTTAACCAGTGATGTAACTTATAAATGCACGCTATCTTTTGCCACTGATGACTGTAAGTACTAGCCATACTATCAAATAATATACATATATGGTATATGCTTTCATATCTGAAATCATTGTTTTTTAACACGGAGGAGCCCTTATTAAAACAGTTTACAAAAAAACATTATATTTGTACAACCTTTTACTTTTTGTTAAAGTACTGAAAAGAATGAGACAGTTTGAAGTTTAAAGCTAGAGAACAAATATTATTTTGTGTCTGCTGTTCCATATCAACTTAAGATCTGGACTTAAATGCAAGTTATGTATGCCATCATTTTCCATTCTAAAGTTGACTGTGCACTGCCCTCTCTTTGATGTCCCCACCCTCCCCCTCACACACACACACACACACACACAACCTAAACTTAAAAACAACCATAATGACATTATGACTCACACATCCATGGTAAACAGAATGGACATGGATATTCGACCCACCGCGGGTTTAACATGTTAACAATAGGCTACATAAAACAAACACAAACACAAACACCAAAAGTCATCTGTGTGAACCGTGCGCATTGCTGGTCGGTTGTACATTAACAGAATAACTCACACTATTTAAATGCACATGTTGTTACAGAGAAGAAACGGCATATAATGAATTATTTTATTTTCAAACTTGGAATAGGAAGAATAGGATAACCTTTTTGTAATCACTGAGTAATGGAGTTCTGGTACAACATTGGTAATAGTAGCAATTTGACAATCAAAATCACCATTATAATAGTGTGTAAAAGTATACTACTATACGTAGTACTAAACTTTTCGTTATCTAATAGGCCTATTAGCGAATCGATCGCGAATCGAAATTTTTTTAACTAAGTTACTAAGTATTGTAACGAAATGATAGCCTTGGTGATTGTGTTTTGGGCGCGCCATAGTAGCAATGCATGGGCCGTAGGTCAGGCATGTGGTGGGCCGCAGCGTGAGTGAGTTGGCTAGAGAGAGAGTGAGTGAAGCATGCACTCGTAAGGAGCGTTCCATGGGATAGATCCTTTGCAGTTCGCTGTCAGCGTGGAGTCGTTTAGCGAGGCAACTATCGGGATATTTTGGCGGGCGTGGTTTGTCTTCGTTAATTCTATAACATTTAGCACATCGGTCCATTGAGTTATAGTTCCCCATTCTCCTTAAGTAATTCACACTCACCTTAATCAATCTTCGCCTTAAATCACTTCTCCTTATGTAATTATTGTTCGCCTTAAGTAATTCACTTCGCTCCAAGTAATATAATTTGCCATAAGGGACCAATCATTGCCTTAAGGGTACAATTAACTGCCTTAAGGAAGCTCCTTTTTGATTTTCACCTTTTGCTAACAATGAATAATTTCCCCTGAAGTTTTGCCTCCGTGTAAGTTACTGTCTGTCGTTTGTCTGGGTTGAAGTGTCACGCGCGGCGATATACAGTCTCCAACGGACCTCCCCCAAGTACCTGCCGGAATACCGCTCGCCTGGCACGGTACGGGTTTCGCCACAGTATCTTCACGTGTACATAAAGGAATGTGTTACAAGTCTGTCTGTCTTTGTTCAGTCCAATGGTGTCGTATAGTAAGACGAAGTTAAACTCTTAATTGACAGGTCAGAGAGAGAGAGAGAGAGAGAGAGAGAGAGAGATATGGAGGTCGGCGGTGTTGAGGAAGTTTTCAAACTCTTGGCCGACCTCCAACCCAAGCTGTGGCTCCGATACGTGGATGACACCTTTGTGGTTTGGCCACATGGCAGAGACACACTCCAGGATTTTCTACAACATCTCAACCAGCAACACCCGAGCATCAAGTTCACCATGGAAACAGAAGAAGACGGCAAAATCGCGTTCCTTGATGTTGGCATTTCCAGAAACCCAGACGGCTCCCTACACCACAACGTCTACAGAAAGCCCACGCACACAGATCGGTACCTGAACCAGCGCTCCTTCCATCACCCAAGCATCAAGTCATTGGTCAACCGTACCCTCGTACAACGCGCCTACAACATTTGTGACAAGGACAGCCTTCCCAAGGAACTACAGCACATCCGAACTACCCTCAAACGCAACGGTTACAATCCCAGCAAGATCAGCACAGCGAAGCCGGTTCCAAACCCCGAAATCAAGGTAAGTAATCTAACCATCTCTGCTTGTCTCCCCTATCTAGGTTCGACGTCTCACAAACTACAACGCATCCTTGTCTCCGCACCATCCACATGTTGAAGAGATGGCCGGGTTGAGATGATGTAGAACTTGTAGTGATGGAAGGATGTTGTGTAGCAGTTTATATTGTAGGTCCCCTCTTTTTTAGACGTTGGGGGACTGTAGATGTTGCTCCATTGTATTTTTGTATTAGTGTCCAGGATTCCATTGTGATGCCAGTGTGATGTTTCGTTTGAAGGATGCGGGTTGAGGTTGATGTTATTGTAGAGTGCTTTGGATGGTGCGGAGATGGCATTGTCCAAGTTGTTGATGATGACGTTGAGGGGACGATCTGGTTTTGACGGAACATTTTGTAGCGCAGAGATAGGTAGGTGAAATCCCCTCTCGTCGAATAGAGAGGGAAACAATGTGATGAGAATCGTGTGCATAGAAGAAAGACGTTTTTGAAGAAGCCGTGAAGATGGAGGACGAGATGAACTGGAAGAAAAGATGACGTCATTAGGCTGGAGCCACGATCCGGAGGTGAAGTTCAGAAAGTCCCTCACCAGGCCGACCCCACGCGTCGAGAGCCGCTCAGAGAGGGATGCGCCATCGTCAGTTGCATTTTGAAATAAAGGGATGTTTATGGGTAAATTGAGGACATGGCTGACTGAGTCGTGTATTATTTCTAACCGAGCTCCAGACAACCTCCAGGCACGCATAATCTCACCATAAAAAGAAGGCATTCCGATGTCAAAGAGGGGATCGGTATTCATATAAAAAAGATGAAAATCATAATTTAATTTTTTGTAGCGGCGGAGGTAACGAAAGATGCGTAATAATCTAAAGGTGAGAACTCGTGCCTGGAGGTTGACAAGGCCGAAACCCCCTTTGTCAGTCTTTTGATACAGAATTTGTTCTTTAAGGTGGTGTCCTTTGTTGGACCAGACGAAATCAACGGCTAAAGGGACACCATTTTCATTGGCATAGTCAATGATGTCCCTTATCAGACCTACGTTGTCATGGATTGAGCGTCCAGGAACGCAGTAGGTCTGATCCTCACCTACGACACTGCCGATGCACTCTTTTAGTCTGTTGGCGAGCAACTTTGCAAGGGTTTTATAATCATTGTTTAGAAGGGAGACTGGCCGCCAATTGGCTATGTCTGCCAGATCTCCCTTCTTTGGTAAAAGAGTGATAACCGCCCTCCTGAACGAACGAGGAAGCGAGCCGGTGAGAAAAGAATGATTCAAAACAGAAAGTAAATCGTTTTTTAGAATAGGCCAAAAAGTTTGATAAAATTCACCGGACAGGCCGTCCAGGCCGGGGGTTTTATCCTTGCCAAGTTGCCCAACAGCTATTTCTAATTCCTCCAGTGACAGAGGACGTTCCATGTCATCTGCCTCTAGAGGATCAAGACGAGGCAGGTCCTTTAACAATATTTCCTGAAACTAGTTGTTTTCTTTTTTTTGAAGAGCTATCCTTTTTAAGAAAGCATTTATCCGCCCATTGGATTAATTTTTAATTACAAGTTGTATAGTCCAATACTAACACCATGAAAGAGTTTACACTTTGGAATAGTTAACATCACGGGTAGGTAGTTACGATGATCGGCAGGTTTTTCTGGGATGGACCCTCTGCTGTCGATACTCGTCCCCGGGTGGTGTCTCTCTCCCTCTCTCAAGTTTATATATCTTCTACTCCATGTTAAAGGCCATCTATAATTGAAATAGACCAACCAAAACTATCGAAAATATGGGTTTTATAATGCAACAATTTAAATTTAAAAAATATTTCCTTGTTTGTATTCCTTTAAACCGAGCTTAAATTAATCTATTTGAATGTATTGGAACAACTATACTTCTCTTAAATCCACTCAACATTGCGGTAGTATATTTTTAACATTAAATAATCCACAAGGGATATCACCTTATTTTGTCAAGTGTTTTCCTTTTGAATCAAAGTTAATGCATTTATGTCATAAAGAAAACTGGTTTTTAACTTACGGTTTGTATTATTGCAGTGATTGTTGAAGAATCTTGGGTTGGGTATTGCTGCCGCATATAGGGCCAATATGCCCTGCCAAAAGCTGAACGATTTGCCCAAGGTGACTGCTTCACCTGGCTGTGGCCTTTGCATCCGTAATATGCAAGCTGGGGCACAAATCGACTTGTGGACTGTTGGTAGATGGCTAGCAAAAGCTTTCAACCTCACTCGATAAAACTTGCTTCCACACTGTACATTTACACTTTCACTACTTCCCACTATAACTTTTCCTATAACTACATCTCTTACATAACAATTCTAGTATTTAAATTAACCCTCCTTTGCTCACTCTTTCCATTCAAATAAAAGATATCTGAATCATTGGGTGCAGCTACAGTTTCTGCTGCTATTTTATTGTATACATTCACAAGATCCTACAGCACAGTATTATTTAAGTCTACAAAGACTGGGTTTTAACAAAAGGAAACTTTACACAAAAGAACTGAACAATACACAACGACAATTAACAAACCATGGCCTGATGTAGCCTCACCTTGTTAAACTAAACTAGGGTGAGGTTAGACTACTTTTGACTGATCCATTTTATTTACAGGTAAGTTTTTAATGAGGACTAAACCATTTTGTTTAAAGGTAAGTAAAAATAAACATTTCAAAATGGATGTGACACGGACTAACTTTTAGCTTTTACGTTTACATGCAGGTAAATATAATTAAGGTCATAATGAAGTTGTGATGTTATGATGACGTCATCAGATATCGAATTACATCGAAAATCGTATCTCATGAACCACACCAGATAAATTAACAATCTTTGCATCATCGTAGAGACCTCGAATTATGTGATATTTCGTACACAGACATGACCCATTTTGACCTTTTTCCTGTTGAAACCGGAAGCAGTATTTAAAAGGGAATATTTTCATATCTTAGAAATTATATATTTATCGAAAAGAATTTCATCACATTTAGTACGATGATAAAAATATCCAATATATTACTTCTGTGTGAAGTATAAATTCAGTCACATTATATGTCATTTTAATTATATATTATGAAAATTCATATCTCCTGAAGGATGTCTTGTCTTTTAATAACTTTAGGAGATGACGTCATCACATATGATGCACACTCGAACACCTTGAGTTTGTTTTCTACAAACTCAATACCTCTAGTTTTATTTGGAAATTATTTGGCTGTTATGTAAGAGATTCAGAATGCTATATTATAAAATGTTACACTTAAGTCAAGTTGTTAATTTTGTATTGTTACATGTCCATGCCAGATAATTAGGTGCGTCCATGTAAGGTACCGGTACATATTACAGCCTTTTTTAAGCAATGACATGAAAGTTGATCCCCACAGTTACCTGATGTACATCACGACCGCGTGTTCCGCCAGTTAATTATAAAGTGGCCCCGGGGCACCAATGGGCTTCCGTATCTTTCACCTTCATTTAATGTGTTCAGTGTCAAAAGAGACCGTGTCCATATTTGTGCTAATTGTAACATTGTGTCAGCACGTGCCTTACACGCTGTTCAGCGCGTTTTGTTCTCCGAACAGTATCCGAAAGAATCCAAGTAAATTAGGCGCCAAGAATACGCTCTATTATGGAAAGTTGGGCGGACTTCGTTCAGATTCCGCGCATGTTTTTTTTTCAAGCTGTCGTCTGGCTTCCTTCCAAAATGGGTATAGTAGCATACTACATCCAAGACAATAGATGCGTCATACATTATTTATTCAGAGCTATGAGGCTTGAGAAGTATGTCGGTGCCGCTGCTAGTGTAGACATTTCGTGTGATTTGTTTTCATTCACACCCTTTCTTCAAGGCTATCAGCCAGCACGTTATAATTATATGCTTCTTTGAATAAACTTAGGTTTCAACGAAAATACTTAAGTCAAGAAATTACTGGTGAAGACATGTGTATTACATTATTGCAAGTTACATTCATTATGTTCTGATACCACTATATGTGTGTAGTAATTTATTTATGTTGAGTTACTTATTTTTAGCTACCCTAAAGATTTCGCAACATAGCATTAGTGGATTCTCTCAAACATCGTTTGAACATTATAGAAATATACCCTGATTATGATTCGAACCTTCCTTCTCCCAACACCACATCAAAGGTTCAATGTACTATTACACAGGGCCAAAAAATGATTTTAATATGCATGAGTTGTTGTATGAAATACAGCAAAAAGCAACGTTGATACATGTATACGCGGTTATTGGAACCAGACCAAATTTTTCATACACAAAGTATGGTGGCTAAGAAAGGCCTCACAAATCAGGCAAACGTTCATACCCCTTTTTGAAAAAGTCGTTTAAAACACAGCAAGTCAGAATTACAATCGATACAGCAATTTTGGCTGCAATTGGACATCGTTTCATAGCCAAAGAAAAAACTAAAAATGCTGACGCACGGGTCTGAGGCGACGCGCGCGGAGACCAGAAACCGGAGTCTTTTTTGCCTAAGATATGGTAAAATAATGTATGCCCACTTGTTATTATGTATATGTAAGCTTTGCAAGTATCACTTATAAACATCGTCAGGATATTTGCCTTTGGTGCTATACTGTTGATGGCTCTTCCCTATCATTACGTATCAGACGCATGGTCTGGCGTACCAGACTATAAGCCAATTCCTGACTAAGCCGATTCCTGACTGGTACGGCCGCCTAATCAAGTTCGTATCGATTGTATAGTGCACTGTGTAGATATTATGGTTGTGTACATATTCTGTACATGTTATAAATGACCATAATTATGACTAGTGAATGGGCTCTTCCAAGTTGGGAGCTATGTCAACAGCACATCTGTAAGTTCTGGCAGCACGTTCAAAACTGACCAGACAATCGTCTTACCATGCCCAGCGAAGCTTGATACGGTGTCACACCCTGTCAGAGCATGAAACATTGGCAGTGCTCTTGCCTTCTATGGTCCAAGGCTATAGCTGCCAGTTCGTGGACTGCTAGATACCGGAAATGCTTGTCAGTTCTGGTTGCAACTTCTGTGCCACAGTATCGTGTGGGTGCACCCCACTAAATAGTGAGGAATTCATGCGCCGAGCTGTTTATCATAAAGTGTATGTCTTCAATTTTTTCATTTGAGGGATTGTGTAAAAATGGTCCAATATCATGACTTGGGGGTCCTTGACTTCCAACATTGAGTATTTTTGACACACTAGGCCCTGAAAAAAGTGGTCCTAATTTGATTTCAAGCGTAAGGCCTTTTTCCAAAATGGCTGCTTTTCAGTGTGGGAGTTTTCACTACTGTAGAGGGTGGCTGGTTTCCATTGGGATGAGAATAACTCGATAGAAACCTGGACTATCCACAATAAATTGAGAAGAAAATAAAAGGTTATAATATCAATCAATTTTTTCTTCTTTTGGTTTTAAAAGCTGTACGACTTCTAATTTTTTTTTAATGATTTTTGAATATGTTGTATTTAGCACTGTTTACTATGGGAGTTTATTTAGTAGCGTGCACCCATATGGTGGCCTTGCTGTGCATCATGGGATATCTGTGCTGTGCTGTGCATCCTCAACTAACATTTCTTGAGGAGCAATTAAGTGATGTGGCCTCCATCAAGATCCTGGGGGTGACATTAGATGTGAAACTCACCTGGACACAGCACATCAGCAACTTAGCTTTGACTACTAGTAGAAAACTTGTAATGATGAGGAAAGCAAAGTGAAACAGCCTTAATAGTAGTACCACAGCCACAATCTACACGTCTTTCATCAGACCCAATTTGGAGTACTATAGCCCAATTTGGGGATCAGCAGCATAATCAAACCTAAGGATTTTAGACAGTCTTCAAAGCCATCTCCTCTCTTCCACTGAATCTTCACGACGAACTTGGTATTCAATCTCTGAGACATCGTAGACAAGTTGCTGGTATCACAGTGTTCTCTGCTGCCTCATCCACTGGACAGTCTTAAACTAACTCAGCTTAAAGCATACCGTTCTACCAGGCAGTCATCTGTATCCCATCAACGCCAGGCTCTGGAACTCTTCACCTGTCTCTGTTGTGGATGTTCCATCCGGTCAGTCCTTCAAATCTAATGTTCATCATCATCTGATTAATCGGATGATGAGGACTGAGGAGGAATACTTGTAGCTAGAACTCTTTTCGGGACTTAACATTGGGTGCCAGATAAGGGATGGAAACCTTGAGGAGTTTTTTCGCCATGAGAATCAGGGTTCCCTACAGCAGTCTAAAAAAAATAAAAAATAAAAATGCAGACTGAGGCGACGCGCGCGGAGACCAGAAACCAGAGACTTTTTTAGTCCTTAGATGGAAAGTAGATCACGGTTTTGACCCATTTCAATTTTGTAATACTGTTACCGAGTTGGAAGGTGTAAGGTTGAGGGTGGCAATAGTGACAAATGATCTTCTTATGAAACGAACATTATAGCTCTGGTTTAAAGATCTGGTTTAATATCACTTTTATACGTTGTAAATACTCTAATCAAGACTCCTGTCAAAACGACAGTTATTACACAGCGAATGACCCAATAATGGTCTGTTCGCTACCTCCAAAGTATGGTTGAGCTTAAGGGCTGCTCACCGGAACCAATTGATCAGTAGTTACAATTTTAACAGCTCATACCTCATTGAAGGGATGTCCAAACTCAGGACTACGAGGGACATGGAAGCTAAATGGAAGCGATAAAAACGTTCGCAGACTGATGTGTTAGCTGCAACGCTGAAATTGGAAATGACCACAACATGCGTGCTATCTCAACACGAAAACTACTTCATGCGTGAAATCTATTGTTGGATTGTTGAATGTGACTCTTGAGCACACAAAATAAAATTGTCCATGGGAGAAGTTGGGTTTGAGAAGATGAAGTCGTTGCAAATTGAAGGGTAATGGTTCGTCATTGCTGGGCCTTGATGATGGTGTTGAATGGAATGCCACCCCAATTAAGTAAATGCGGCATTTACGTAAATGCAGCAAAATTCAGTCAACTGAAGCATTGTTGATTCATGGTTGTAACATTTGCCTGTTATTATTATATTATATTATATTACTAAATACAATAGTGATCAAATTCATATGCCTGGGTGATTATTTTTATGGAAAAATTAAGATTTGAGGTCCATAATTATATGCATTTGAAGGACTGCACAAAAAATGGTCCAATCTTATGACCTGGGTCCTTGACTTTCAAGTGCGAGTATTTTGGATACAATAGGCCCTGGAAAAAAGTGCTCCTACTTAGTGGCCCTTTTTTCCAAAATTGATTTTTGCCAGTGAAGTCGAGGGTGGTTTCCTTTTGTGATATGAATAACTGGATGGGCCTCTGGGCTGGTATTTATCAAGCAACTTAAGTCAAAGTACGGTGCCTAAGTAGGTACTTAAGTAAAGTACTATACTTAAGTGGAATTCTCCAAGCTACTTATCTAAAGTATCCTACTCAAATCCACCCCTAAATCTGAGACACCTCTCGGGGTGTCTTAAGTCCAAGTGCGTTGGCTTTTTGAAAATAAATTCTAATCATTTCGTAAAGGGAGCTACTTGGAGATGGCTGTGTTAATGCTGTTGGCGCAAATGGACATAAATCAGCGGCGCACAATGAGGCGGGAACGTGTATTTCGGGACAGGATGCATCCATTGGATACCTACAATGACGTTGAACTTTATCAAAGTTTGGTTTCCTTTTTGGCTTTTCCATGACAGCTCTATACTAGTGGATACCGGCCCATGCACAGTTGTTTCCAGTGCAAGAAGGTATAGGCCTACGACCAACGCATTACCCAGGATGAATTTATTATTATCAGTCATTAATCTTACACAATGTGTCATCATGGTCATTCGGACGCACGAGCTGACCCATCGCCAAACCGCATAAATCTACATAAAAACAATGTGAAATGTGACATAAATCCTTGGAAACGACCTTTCGACAGATCTAGGCACCATACCTAAATTGGAGTATCCTACTTAGCTATGTAGGTACTTAAGTCAAGTTGTGAATTCCAACATCAGTATGGTACTTAGCTTAGTATGGTACTTACCGCTTAGGCATACCTAACTTAAGTTGCTTGATAAATACCAGCCCTGGAGTATGCACAGTGAATTGAAAAATAAAATAAAGGTTTAGACATCACTCACTATTTTGTCTGTTTTGTTAAGTATTTTAATGAATTTTTATCATTTTGTATTTAGCATTGATTTGTACGGGTGTACCTCCATTAAATAGTGACAATTTCATGCGGCGAGCTGTTTATCATAATTTGTATGTCGTGAATTTCTTTTGGGAAAATCAATCAATATTTTGTCTTTTAAGAGTTTCTAAGTATTATGATTTTTGAATGTTTTGTGTTTAGTTTCTGTATTGGGCCATTGCGGTTATGTTATTTATTGTCCCAAAATGAAGCAGTATTGGCCCAGTGCTGGGCCACAGGTGGGCTCCAATTGTGGCAGTGTTCTGACCCAGTGCTCGTCCTGGCGAGTTCTATTGTTTTCTCAGTTTGTTGGGTCCTTGTTGATCTGTAAATTTAGGTTAATTGATTGCACTATTTGCACTTCACACATACCGTAGACTGTTTCAATTAGCTCTTCAGTTACTAATGAACTGTACACGTTATATTAAGTACTGTCTTTGCAAATCTCTTTTTAGTCATGGTGGCATGTAATTATAATCTATATTTCAGTATTTTGACAAATACCTAAATTTTTTAATGTAGAAACTTCATGGGGCTCAACTATGAATGTAACTTGATTGGAAGTTTACAACGATTGCCCGTCATAATTTGCCGAGTTCATTTACAAATTGTTTTACCTATACAAGTATAGATAGCTTCGGAAAAGATTCGGAATCATCCAATTCAAGACTTTTATCTGTTTGAGATTACAATGATTTCTACCAGTATCTTCACGGCGTAAATTAAAACCTTACTGGACTGGTTGGAAGTTTGCTGTTAAAGGGACATTAAGATTTTCATTAAGACTGCATGGTATAATTATTGACGGCTGGTGAATGTATGCTTTTTAGGCCAGTCAGCGTTGAGCAACTAATCCAGTCAGTATAGAGATTAGTGGGTTAGACTCTTAGCAGTACAGTTAACCCTTTCGATCCCATGGGCTCCATAAAGAGCCTTTGTTGCGATACGCTTCGATCCCGCGGGCTCTAAAAGGTGCCGGTAATCGTAATGCGCTTGAAGCCCAAGATGACTTAAAATCACCGACTGAAAATGCTTGAGCGTTCTTTTGTTTGGCGCCCTCGATTGACAGGAATGAAGTTTTTAAAACTTCATAAAAGAAAACAGCGCGTCACTTTGCGGTTTTCCCCACTTTGCTGGCGTCCACTCGCTTTGCCACAACGGTCAGTTTTTTAGTTGCAATCGTGATGGAAACGGACATAAATGATGCCATTTTGGCTGAGATTTTGGCAGACAGTGGCTCAGAATCGGATGACGAAGTAACGGATGACGATAAAGGCATTTCTTCCGACGACAGCATACATGTAGAAGCAATTCCAGCGCCGCCATTTCAAGAGGTAAGCCTAAATCACAGTAAAGTGAATAACTCTTCCCTGCCCAATGCAAACTAATGTAATTCAACGATATTTCCTATAGCGTAAATATTGGATGTATTTTTTTTATATGCTTAAGGGGGTTACAACTGTTGGAGTTGAGGAATGTAAATTTATAAAATGGATCCCTTGAATAGGAGTGACCAAATCCCCACCCCCCTGGACTGGGGCAAAAAGTCAGGCATGATGCAATGACCAAAGTGCTCGAGTGAAAATGTACAATTTGTAGTATTTGTTGGGGTTATTTTTTTGAAACAGCAAGTTGATGTATAGATATAGCATAGAAATTTTAACATCCACCCATAGCTGGTCGTGCTATTTAGCGTCAACAAGCTGAAAATGCACTCTTAGTCTTAAGCTTCCAAAAGAATAGCCTCGTATTCGAAAGGCCCTCATAAGTCGTATTATGCAAGAAGTTGGGGGAATTCACATTCACAATCCCGCATTAAAACGGAAATTTTTCGGCAACGACTTTCGGAGAGTGGATGGAGGCCGCCATATTTCTTTTCTCAGTGCAATATTCATTTTGCACATGACCCCCTGTGGCCTGTGCACATGCAGCATTAAAAGTGAATATTGCATTTACAAATGTAGGACGGAGATTAATCCTCCTTTGCCTTGTTTTTCTGTTGCAGCCAACCTACCAAGGTGACAGCCAGCCAAGATCAAGGAGGGCAACAGGAAAGTTTGATTTCCGATCCGGTTGGGAACGACGAGACCATTACGAGTGTGGGACTGTGCAGTTCACTGGAAATCCTGGCCCCACCGGCGACTTTGCCACACTGTCGGCAGTGGAGATCTTCAAGCTGTATTTTTGTCAACCCGTGTGGGATATGCTCGTCGACGAGACTAATCGCTATGCGCAGCAAACAATAGACTCAAATCCTGATCAACAGTTCTCCTGGCACCCAACCAACATTCCCGAAATGATGGCATTTGTGGCACTTCTCATTGCTGTGGGCATAAACAAATCCTCTCAATACAAGATGTACTGGTCGACGTCTGAAATTCTTCACATCCCATTATATCCGTCAATCATGTCCCGTAATCGGTTCAGTTCAATTATTCGGTTCTTCCACGTCTCAAATAACCAAATTCCTCGTAGAGCCTTGGCTAAACGGGACAAACTTTCCAAAGTTCGGCCCTTGATAGAAGTCCTCGTCCCGAAGTTTCTCAACCTGTATAACCCTGCGCAGAATCTGTCTCTAGACGAGACTATGTTGAAATTCAAGGGACGCTTAAGTTTTGTTCAGTACATGCCGAAAAAACCTATCAAACGGGGTATTAAAGCCTTCTCCCTGAACGAGTCCAAAACAGGATACACGTGTGCTTGGAAACTGTACACAGGAGCTAACGACACCCGAACTGTTTATAATGCAGACGTATGTGTAGATTCCAAGTCATCAGACTGCCATCCACCAAACCCGACAGTTGCAGGAAAAGTCGTCATTGATCTGGTCCATGGACTTGAGAATAAGGGACATGTAATATATTGTGATAATTACTATACTAGCCCAGCTCTTTTAGCTAAACTTGCTAAACTAGGATTCAGATGTTGTGGAACTGTTCGTTACACTACACAGGGAATACCCCAGGCCGCAAACCCAAAAAAGCATAAAATGAAGAAAGGAGATGACCCATTTTTTTGGGTGAAAGGTGGGCAATTGTGTATCGTTTGGCAAGACAAAAAATCTGTAACACTTTTAACTAATGTTGGCAACAGTGATTTGTCCAAAAAGCAAATTCGGTGTAATAAGAGCACAAGTGGATTTCGTGATGTTATGAAGCCCAATTGTATTGAAGATTACAACAAAAACATGGGTGGAACTGATCTTGCCGACCAATGTTTTCAGTACTACAATCATACACACAGAAGCTTGAAATGGTGGAAAAGAGGTTTTTTTTCCATATGCTGAATATCTGTATTGTCAATAGCAGGGTAATATTCAACAGCATAGCAGGGAACAAAAATGTCAGTAACCTTGATTTTCGTATAGGTATTGTACAGGGCTTGCTGTTGGGTTGGGAACGTAACGCAACAAGTCAGTTGAGATACCATATTCCTATTGAGTTGACAGGGCAACAGCACTATCCTGGCAAAAAACCCAATGGAAAGAAACGCGACTGCATTGTTTGCAGTAACCGCAAATTAGGCAGGCGAAAACAAACAAAGATGATCTGTAAACAATGTACACAACCTGGAGTGTCGTGGCCGAGCGGTCTAGCTTACCGGACTCAAGTTCTGGTGTTAGCAGCAGAATGTGGGTTCGAATCGTGACACTTGTGTCCTTGAGCAAGACACTTAACCATAATTGCTTCTCTCCACCCAGGGGTTTAATGGGTACATGTGAGGGCAGAGTTGGTTGATTAGCCCTATATGCGCTGTAATGGCAGCAATTGAGCTGTATACTCCCCAGGGAGCTGAGATGGTTTCAGGAATGATTTATGAGCCTTATGAGCAGGGGTAATGATATAATGCGCCTTGAGCACCACTTAGTTGGTGGATACGTGCACATTATTATTATTATTAACCTATGTGCATAGTTCCTTGCTTTGAGAAATACCACACCACTTGATTGTAAATTTGTACTATTTGTCTCCAACCCCCCCCCCCCCCCAAGTAAATGAACCATTTACTCGTATTCAGTGTACATACATCACAATCCATGCTAACACTACACTACACCCCCCCCCCCCAATTCAATTCAATGTTGGGAAAGGTCGGACACGCCGCAGATTACAGTCCAAACCAACATTGAATTGGGGGGGTGGGGGTGGGGTGTTAGCATGGATTGTGATGTATGTACACTGAATACAAGTAAATGGTTCATTTCGAAGAAGAAAACCCAAAAAAATCCCAAAAAATCTCATCCAAGTTATTGTATTTCACATGGAAAAGAAATCTTATACATGTACCGTATTTGCATGTATTTATTACAAATTCTCTGAAATATCACCTATTTGTATTACTTTTCATCAGTGTAAATACTGATATAATTATTTCGAATCATTGTTTTGCTTTTACACTTAAAAAATATGCACAATATTTTCCTCCCTTTGTATACTCATTTTTACCATCAGTTTTACATACAAATATATCTGAGCCATTTGGTATGTACAGTACACATGTAAACAAAAAGTGTCTATTACTGCAGAGTGAGGGTGCACTTCAATGAAATTGTGAAAAACCCACTGGTGCTGAAGTGACATTGGGCTCCTAATTGCTGTGGTAAAGAAGAGTACCCTCTTACATAAGTGGCTGGTAATGAAAGGGTTAACACTATGTGCTTCGAGGCAACCCTTGTCTCTTAATTCAACTGGCGTGCAACATCTTTCCAATAAGTGGAGCCAGTCTAATGCCATCAATTGCTGCTGCTGCTGTCGTTGCATTTACGTATGCGTCAAAGCTGTTTGTTGTTTTTATTGTATTTTGAACATCGTTTCTCGATAATTACAGGACGACTTAAATGTTTTATTTGACTTATTTAAAACTTTAAAATAATACACTATCATTATTTGGCAACAGCGCAGCAACACCAAACGAGACGTGACGATATATGGGGGTGAACACTCTTTTCTTGGTCAAGGTTTGGAGTTTGGATTTTGTGCACTTTCAGTGCCACTGTCTGAGTTCTCACAAAACAGCGCCCTCGTGAGGCAAGGTTAAGCATGAACATAAAATTATTTACAAATTTAAACATAATCAAACTTCACTTTAATTTGAAAGATTGACTTCACATACAAAAGGTCTCCGGTTTCTGGTCTCGTCAGCATTTTTTTTTTTTTTTTTTTATGAAACAATGTCCAATTGCAGCCAAAATTGCCGGATTGATTGGAATTCTGCCGTGCTGTGCTTTAAATGACCTCTCTTAGCCACCATACTTTGTATATGGGAAATTTCGTCCCTGCGTATACAGCGTGTCACGTATATCCCTACGTATATCCCTACGTATATCCTAATTACTACTCAATTGAGATTCCACATGGTGTCACCGCAATTAGTCTTACTTATCATCCTCACCATGCAAAGCTACAAGTTTTACGTATATCCTTGTTGGCAAAAAAAAGATGGCCGAAAAAAAAATAAATAAATAAAAAAGCGTCACCGCACCGATTTTGAAGCCGACCGTTAACCAGAAACCGAAAACGTTTTTTTTTGCCTAACAATTATATAGGCCATTTAAAATGCGATAGTGCTGTGCATTCAATTATATAGGTATAGGGCTGGCCTTACCAGCACTTAAGTTCTTCCGTTTTGGTCCACAAAAATGATGGCTGTGATTCACAGGCAATTAAATAATAATTAGAATCCCTTCAGTTAAAACAATTGTATTGCAAACCATCATTCAAGTTTTCTCTTTTTTATAAAATTAGGAAAAGTTTATCATACCATTATCGAAAGTCATCGAAAGTAGCTGATTAACAATATACATATAATATTCCCTTTGTGGCAAAAGAACACGTCATCTCATACAAACTCTGTATGATTGTTTCTATTATTAATATAATATTTTATGTGAAACCACCAACAGTTAAATCGGCCAGGTAATTTGACGTGCAGTTTCGTGTCATCGTGTGAATCCAGTTGGTGTACTCACTGATACGAGTAAACACGCTGTACTTCGTAGTCATCATGCATTTCTTACTGTATGAACTAACACCTGTGACGGCCCAAGACCCGTCGATCTGCCTGCAAACAAGTGGTGCTCCCGTATCGCCCTGGCACGCCCCATCGTTGTTGTATCTGCATTGAAATGTCAGATTAAGAGTTAATGAGAAGGTTCAACATTGGTTATGCCACTTAGCAAATGTA
This sequence comes from Zoroaster sp. YZ-2022, assembly GCA_029582265.1. NCBI lineage: Eukaryota > Metazoa > Echinodermata > Asteroidea > Forcipulatida > Zoroasteridae > Zoroaster > Zoroaster sp. YZ-2022. The sequence goes on along the minus strand of CM055835.1, from coordinate 9,551,054 downwards.
TCTATTTCTATGAGTTCTCACACTCTCTTTTAACCAATATAAACATTCAACAAGCAAACAGTGACAGTTTTAGCTTATTACATAGTGTCGTTAACGAGAAAATAAAGAAAATTGCATTCAGATTTTTGGTAAGTAGGATTTGATGGTTTACATGGTAGTAACAATAAGCACTTTCACGCCCCAACAATAGAATCGGTCCCAACTATAGTTGGACAGGCCCAACCGTAGTTGGGCCAATACCATAGTTGGAACGTTACAGCACCATGTTATAATTATCTCTAAATAGATTGAATAGTGTTTGGTTCTGTAACTAGTAGTTTGAGAGTTTGACGATTCCATCAGTATATACACTGATCTGTTGTATTCATTATAATGTAGAATTGATGAAAGGCACTTTTTCTGTAAATTATTTAACTTTTCTTTAAATTACAGCACCTCTGACAAAATTATCTCTGCTAAATTTGGGTTATTTTGAATTACCAATAAGATAATTAATATTTCGTCATTACAAAGCATAGTACTTGGACTTGTCATGAAAAAAGGGGTAGGGTGGTCATATTGTACAAAATGTGATTATTGGTGCCCTATAAATATTTTTGAGCTTCCAGAAAGGTCAAAGATATTTTTGTATTTGTACTTTTGATCAAGTAATGCCCTTTTAAACAAAATGTCTTGCTTTCACGGCTAAAAATGTTTCTTTTTATAATTTAACTATATGTAAAATTGTAATACCAACCAATAAGTAATAATTAAATGTAAAGGTTCAAAGGTCATGATCATAAGGCACTTAAATTAATTGGTTTTTTTATCTTAAAAATGCGATTCAAACATTAATAAAACATTACTTCCCTCTAGGCATAGCGTTGTGAATGACAAATGCCTGTAGTACTTCATTTCCATCATTTCCATGCCAGCATTAATACAAACATATCAGCGGATTTGTACTTCGGCAATTTGCTACTTTAAGTTTGCAATTATTATCCATATTTGTTTGATTTGGGTGTGGCTACATTCGTTAAACTAGGGCCTGAGTACAAATAAGTGACATTTACTGTTAATGATATAACCTTGGAAATAAATATTCCAAGAGATGTTTGATACCATCATGAACCAACATTAAAGCAAGTAACATGTGTGTACAACTGTGATCAGTTAAGTTTGGTTTAGAATATAGATTACCGATTTAGCAGCGGCTTTAACACGATCTAATTATTTACTTACCTATATCCAGCACACATCTTCTGTTTAGTGAAAGGATATGGATGACTCATTGTCTTTGCACAGACGTCATCGTTCACAAGTGGTATCTCCAGCTGCTTAGGGTACACAGATGGCATGCTGTCATTCTTAGGTTGGTCCTCCACTGGGTCTACGATGCCCCAACCGGCGATATAACACATGGTGTTAGACTTCAACGCAACTATTTCCACATCTGTGTGTAAATTGACCCACGAAAATGTTGAAATAAGGCCAAAAATAAATTCTCCAGTTTGTGGTCATTTTGTCAGTTTCAAAATTGGTGCGGTGACGAGTTTTTTTTAAAGTGTTATTATGTATACGCGGTTATTGGAACCAGACCAAATTTCTCATATACAAAATAGCCTATGATGGCTAAGAGACCTCACAAATCGGGCAAACGTTCATACCCCTGTGTGGAAAAAAGTCTTAAAATGCCAACGCCTGTGTCTGAGGCGAGAAACCAGAGACTTTTGTGTTTTGGCCTTAATAACAGAAATGGTTAGCCCAAATTTCTCTTATTAAGGCCAAAAAACAACATTCACTGTCTAGGCATGACTTTCTTTCTTAATAAAATGCTATGTTTTAATTTTTCTAAGAATGTATTCTGATTCTAAATTAACAAAGAATCAACTACGTAGTTTCAGTTACGGAAGCGTTGAAGGGACATAATTGGCTTTAGGCCAAAAAAGGTCTCCAGGTCATCGATCGTCTTCAAAATCGGTGCGATTATGCGCTTCTTCTTTTCTTTTTCTTTTTTCTTTTTTTTGCAGGGAAATACGTGATACATGTATACGAGGGGACCAAATTTCCCATATATACAAAGTATGGTGGCTAAGAGAGGCATCATAAATCGGGCAAACGTTCATATCCCTATGTGTAAAGCAATCGATCCAGCAATTTTGGCTGCAATTGGACATCGTGCTGCAATTGGAGTGTCGTGGCCGAGCGGTCTAGCTTACCGGACTCAAGTTCTGGTGTTAGCAGCAGAATGTGGGTTCGAATCCCGGCCGTGACACTTGTGTCCTTGAGCAAGACACTTAACCATAATTGCTTCTCTCCACCCAGGGGTTAAATGGGTACCTGTGAGGGCAGAGTTGGTTGATTAGCCCTATATGCGCTGTAATGGCAGCAATTGAGCTGTATACTCCCCAGGGAGCTGAGATGGTTTCAGGAATGATTTATGAGCCGTATGAGCCTTATGAGCAGTGGTAATGATATAATGCGCGTTGAGCACCACTTAGTTGGTAGATACGTGCGCTATATAAGTCCACACATTATTATTATTATTATTATTATTATTATTATTATTATTATTATTATTATTATTATTATTATTATTATTATTATTATTATTATTATTATTATTATTATTATTATTATTATTATTATTATTATTATTATTATCGTTTCATAGCAAATAAAAAGGAAATTAAAATTGCCGATGCGCGGGTCTGAGGCGAGGCACGCGGAGACCAGAAACCGGACACTTCTTTTTGGCCTTAAGTCATAACTATGACTTAAAAATTATTCAGCTTAAATCATAATTATGACGTGTGTTAAGTCATATAATTATGACTCAGTATCTCATAATTATGATTTAATTTTTACGATGCCATATTCAGCGCATGTGATAATTTGTAGACGGTTTGTTTTCACGAAATGTACTGAGCTATATGCACCAGTAAGCCTGCGTAAGTAAAATCAGTGACTGGTGATTGATATGGCAAAGCTCCACTGGTTGTGGAAAGGTTAGATTTAATCAAATTAGCTAGGAATTAGGCATTTACCTTATTGAAAAACAGTGGCGCCAGACGAATAATAATTATCGTTGACCAAATTTGACAAACTGTTTAGACGTATACCAGGTGAAAATTATTCAAAAACAGGATTCCAAAGTTTACCGAAACTAGGATTCACAAGTTTACCGAGTGATGGGGAAGAGTCCGTGGTTAAAATATCCCGCTATTAAGACTGTATACACATCTTAGTTTTAGATAGAGTGGGTTAATAACGTAATGATTTTCTGAAAGGAAGGATGTAGTTAAGTTATTGTTAATTTGAAAGCTGCTGATTTATACCTGATGGAAAACAAAGAGTTCTAACGGAGCTGGTTAGATTCACCGTCTGGTTGAGTCTGAGTAGAGCGATGTCGTGAAATCGGTTAAACGGATCGAAGTCCTCGTGAAGGATAACTTCTGACACATTAAATTCTTGCTCTATTTCTTCTTGCACTCCCAGCTCGTATGCACCAAGACGGACTCGTAACTAACAACATAGATCATAAAGGTTTATGAGTAAACACCAGGGCTAGTTATGGTACGTTTTGTAAAGAGCATATCAAAGGTTCGCACTTGAACGATTGTGTGAGTTTAAAAAAAATAAAGTTTGTATTTAAACAGACGAACTTACATTTCCTGGATCGACAGCAAATGTTTCTAGATCAAACACACAACTACCAGCTGTTAGAATCCAATTTTCACATAGCAGTGCGCCTCCACACTGCAGGAGCGCTCCATCTTCAGTCAACTTTATGATCTGGACAAGCCACGGCCATGCACCGGGGTTTGCGTTACTCTCTCTTGCTTGCTGAACACCACGTCGAGGAAGTTCCAAGTTTCCAGCCTGACCACATCGCCTGTATTCTAAAATATCAAGGCAATTTTACAGGTTAAATTCCTATATTTAGTCTGAATGGTTACTTCAAGGGACCATTACCTGTTTAAAACATTAATGAATTATTACCCGAAAGCTATCTGTTGGTCAAGGTTCCAGTAACTCCGAAATAAATGTCCATTATATAGTGATATCATTTTAGAGAAAACTTGACAGAAATTTGCACAAATGTTTTGCTCCAAGTGTTTTCTGTAAAAATTGTGTAGACTCCACATTGAGCTGAAACTTTCACAGGTTGGTTGTTTTATGTATATCTTGATTCAAAGAGAGTAGCATACTCAGATCATAGAAACGATCTGCTAACATTACCAATGCTGTACCTTCCCTTTTATAATCAACTGGACAGCAACTTAGAAGTTATAGGCATATTTGAAGTAAAATTAAGTTTTGAAGTTTGTATAGGCATAATGTTAAATCTTAAAGCATGATCATATGCATGGATATCTGGAGCGATTATGTTTCCGATGCACAACAAGTTTATGATACCATTCATACGTCATAGTTTATACTTTTCTTCAAGAAATGCGAAGCAAAAGGGAGGTGCGTCATTTTAGGAGCTCGTCAAATTACAAACTATGAATTTATTTAATTCCCCCTCCCCCTCTAGGAAACACACACCTACTGACTAATCTACGGTACCATTCTTTTATTTATTCTCTGTTCTTTCTATAAAGCATATTCTTCCAGATGACATTTACCTTGTCCCTTTTCTGAGATGATCTCTGTCAGGGCAGCGAGATCCTCAAAGTTCTCGAGCAAAAACACATGTGTAGAGTATGGCTGTGAGGCTATCTTACGGAGCTGCCTTCGGTCAATCCCTTCACCTACGGCTACTACAAATATTTCAATCCCTTCATCCACTCTGAGGTCAAGATAAAAGATGGGATTTAGTACTATTAAAACATAACCAGTTGGTAGAATTGAAATGTGAAACTTACTTAGTGTAGAGCTGATAATGGTATTAATATTTCCTAGAAAAAGGTTGTTTGAGGTGCTATCACTTTTAAGAAAAGTTAGAATTAACAATTATAGCAAATTTGAATGCATGTTCACTATTTTCACGTTAACGACACAACACAATAAGCTTAAACTTCCACGGGTTTGTTTTTAATGTTTATTGACATTACGCACACACATAGTTTTTCAACCTAATGCTTTATCTTCACCTTAAAGAAATAGAATGTTGAGGTCTTGATGAATTATCTACTTTGTTATTGTCAACAATTATGCATCACCTTGGGAACAATTAATTTCTCCGTAAACAAATGTGTTAAAGAGAATTATACCAATTTCTGTAACAAAAATGTGTTCTTTACATGAAAACACAATTTTACATAAAAATGTTTATGTCTGAGGGGCCATTGGATAATAGGGGCATTGTAATAAAATAAGCATGCAAATATATAAAATAACAAATGATGAATGCAAACAAAAATTTGATTTAAACCCAAGCCCCCCAGTGAATACCTAAGACTCTCGGCAATTGCAGCAGGGTCTTCTCCAACGGTCACCACACCATCAGTCATAATGAACAGCGCCCTCTTTGAGCCATTACGCATATCACTAGTCAAAGCAAAGACTTTTTCTAGGGCTTGGTCCAGATCTGTTCCTCCACCACGTTTATCCTACAGAGTTGACCGTAATGGTTAAAGTCAATGGCGGTATATTCAATCTTGAATAATGTGGCAAATTGTCAAATAGTCAAATAAAATCACTAGGCTTAATTCATGGAGTGCCATGGTCGAGCGGTTTAGTGCATCGGATTTGTGTACTGGTGGCTTAGTCGTCAGAATGTGGGTTCGAATCCCAACCGCGACCATGGTGCTTGTGTCCTTGAGCAAGACACTTTACCATAATTGCTTCTTTCCACCTAGGGGTAAATGGGTACCTGTGAGGGCAGAGTTGGTTGTTGTGTTTGATTAGACCTATTATGCGCTGCAATGGCAGCAATTGAGCTGTATACTCCCCAGGGAGCTGAGATGGTTTCAGGAATGATTTATGCGCCTGATCAGTAGGGGTAATAATATAATGCGCCTTGAGCACCAGTTTGGTGGATACGTGCGTTATATAAGTCCACATTATTATTATTGTTATTATTATTATTATTATTATTTCAAGTCACTAGTCACATTGCACCCTCAATACAACTATTGAGGCTTCTTATTTCACAAACGGCTTCACAATCTTGTTTCTGTTTTCGATATTAGTTAAAGTTAAACAAAATAATACCTGTTCTGCTGATATCTCTTCAAAATAGAATATTTGATGGTGTCTGCCATATAAATTACTGTACAACTTTTATCTAACACAGTTTGATCTTGGAGACTCTTTTGTACACAATTTGATGTCATGTGTCACAAAGGTCTGCTATAAAGTTGTACTGTAATGCGGAGCTTGAAACTTACCTTTAAAAGGTTAATGCGTTCAAACACCTCATCAAATGTTTCCACATCTGGTCCGTAAGTAAACTCAATCTCGGCTATTTCTGCGAATGATATTACTGCAATTCGAGTTCCGCCTATTATAAAAGTATAAAGATACTCAAAATGTGTATGCTGGGTATAGCCTTAACAAAACAAAACATAACAAGAGAATCTTTAATTAGAAGCATCTCTCATCTCTAGTCAGTATCCTGACGATGACTAGAGCTCGCTAGTCGAAACTAGGTACGGAAATGCATGCATTCTGTTAGAAGCCTATAGTACTTTAAACTTCTATATTAAAACAAATACGAACCCAAGCGGAAGAGATATATGAGATCAGCCCAAAACATTTACCTTTATCATAAGATACTCCGAATTGCCTTAGAAGACTCTCTGTGAAATTGATTCCTCTTTCAAAGTTAACATGATTCAAACTTGTCGAAATATCATATGCGAAGACCAGATCTAGACCAATATTGTCAGAAACAGCTAACCTGCCACGCCCAGAGTGTGTGAAGACCTCCAAGTGGTCGATAAAATCAGTCTTGATATTATTTGCAACAATGTTTACATCATTTGCAACCGCTGAAAGGAATACAAAATCAAAATTATGCGTGTTGGTCGAAAGACGGTCTTTGAAATGTTTGACGTTTTGACATTGGTTAGCCATACAAGTTAATGATTTACTTTATGGGATTTATTTTTTTACAAATGGGATTATCAAATTGACGAATCATTATTTAAAATTACATGATGTAAAGTTGGTACACGTATATCATTGGCGGATCCAGGGGGGGGAGCTAAGGGGGCTGTAGCCCCCCCCCCCCTAAAATCGTTTTAAAAAATATTATTTTTAAATAAATTAAAAAAAGAAAAAGAGAGAGAGAGTGGGGGAGGGGAGGGGAGAACGCACTCCCATTCCCACAGTGTGCAGGATAAACATAAGGAGGTGACCTACTTAGTACTGTACTGAAAAAATTTGTTTTTGATTCTCAGCCTCCCCCCCCTAAAAAATGTTCTGGATCCGCCCATGTATATATAATTATCATGAAAAATATTTCTGTCTCAAGTGTTTTTTTCTCTCGGAGAAAACAGGAGTAGAATTTATAATTTGTTGCCGTCCAGCAACTTTGTGTAAAACAGAAAACAGTAACAGTTGTTTGTTGCTTTCTTTAAAATGTGAGCACCTATAGCATATTGTGATGAAACTTCCACAAGTTAGTTTTAAAATATATCGGAAATGACTGATTTGAGGATTGAAGTGTACGTACGTTACCAAATTAATAGTAATGATGTACCTTCCCTAAATAATAGGATAAATAGTTACAGATCTTAATGATAACTGAAATGCTTCAGGTCAAAGTTACATTTGAGTGAGACCAGGTGCAGCCAGACATTGTCAAGGGAGGTAGGGCCAAAATGTCATTAACAACAAAAACAAATAGCCCTGGAAAATGTTTCCCCGGAAAATATGTAAGGGTAAAAATGAGATAATATTCGCTGTGGGCCAATTTATTGTTGCGCTACGTGCCATAGGTGTGACCGTGTAGCACAAGAGTTCCGGAAAGTGGATAACAACCATAATGTTGTCTGTTTAACCATAATATTATGGTATGAACTTACGTCTGCAGATAGGTTGAAATCCAGACCAGTAGTCATCGAACCTGTAACCATCCCCTGATAAGCATTCTCTTTTGCGCTGTCCTGCAAGCTCGTATCCATCATTGCAACCGAAGATTACCCAGTTACCAACGGCAAATTTAGTCCCGAATATGTAGCCATTCGTCGGCGTACCCGGCTCGCCACAACCGTCCTCTGTCACAATATCAAAGAACAAAGAATACGATAAGCCTCTACACGCTCAATGGAATAACAAATTAAAAGTACAGATTACTGGAGCGAAATGTCAATTAAGTTGTAAATATTCGCCAAAAATTTCAGGTAAAACATTCATAATTTCTATTTTTTAATTACCAATGTCTTACGGTTATACTGGAAGTGTATCCATGATTTGGCTGTGTACGAATTCAAAAAGTTAATGAAAGCCTACTTGCTTAATTACCTCACAAACAAATTATTTGTCTTTTCCTTTTTTAAGAACGTACGCTCTTCTTTATACCAGTCAAAATAGCTGGCCTACATGTCCTTTGTCTAGTTATTATCTTTGTCCTCATGTTGTCCATCTGTTTAGTTTATTTTAGTTACATAAAAATGTACATTTATCACTTAACTATTAGTACTTGGCAAGAGTAGAATCAGAAATACTCCTCTTAATGGGCTTTTTGCCTTATTCCTCCAGTTGTGCCCCTTATATATTACCGGTATAAATACCGCCTGCTTTCTTTGGTTCACTCAAACAAATTGTAAAACATATTGATGTTTGAGTGGAAATAAAATAAATTTGAAACTTGGAACTTGGGTTACAAGGAATCGTTAAAAAGGTGATAATGGGGGTAATGATTACACAATTGTTTTACCTTCACACACGGGATGCAATCCTTTCCAAACGCCATCCACACATTCGCGTGACCTTGCTCCCACAATACGATAACCTTGTTCGCAGTGGAACCTGACTAAACGCGTTGGCTCACCCTCCATATAACCATGCAATGGCGGATCCAATGGGTTGCATGTTTTTGGAACCACCTCTGTTGATGAAGGACATTATTCATGTTGAAAATGTATTTTATTTTTAAGTGTTAGTACAGGACAAATGAGTTAGGATTTAGAAGCAAGTAACAGAGAGAAACCCAGCTCTATTTAAATTTCCGTTTACATGAAGATAAGCTATAGGACTATTTCACAAAGAAAGTGGCCGAAATTGTTATTTAAACGATACCGGTACTGCAATTCATTTCTTGGCTGGAAATAGCTTTGTGATGCCGTATCATAAAATAGTATTAATATTGTTACTGAAAACAGGTCTAAACAAAAGGTCTACATAATAATAGGTGTGTTACCGATAGTCTCAGCTTAGCTATACATATTTGCCATGGGGAGCAAAGTGGTAATGTTACGCCTTTTTGGCATTGTACCCCCTTTTGCCGTTCCTCCTCCCCTTTGAAGACCCTGGATCCACCCTGTCTAGAAATCAAGGAGGACCAATGAAATAATTCCATTTCAAAGCCGACGAGCTTACTTTGACATGAGTTGACCCCATCTCCTTCATAGCCGCTGTCACATACACATTTAAATGACCCCAGTGTGTTCACACAGTATGCCATGTCATGACAATTAATACGTGGTAGAGAGGACACATCAACTTGCAACTCATCTTCATATTCACTGATTGAGGAATATTCTTGCGAAGCTTCCCATGAATCATCTTGGTCGAATGTCTGATATCGGATGTAACGACACTCATCTATGTCTATAGCAAATAAATAAGGAGCAAAAAATACTATTTTCAGTGGTATATTTGTTCGTATTTAAAATGTATTGCAACCTTTTCCAGGCAACTTTGAGCAAAAGCATTGATATTTCACTTGAAGCAAGGTGACACATGCTTAAAAGTTATACATAACTCAACATATTCTTGAGAAGTATGGTTTTACAGTTCATATGCCCTATAAATTATAACAACATTCATTTATGATAGGTTCTGTCATAAATTCATTAGGCACTTAAAGGAACAATATCGTCACAATCAAAAGCTAGGGCATTGAATCGGAGTACTAGTTTTAGATTAACTAAGTGAATGAAATTAATACCTCACATGATAAGGTCATATGCCTGTTGTTGCTGCATATTATATGAGTCAGCAATTTTCAATGACTGTGATCATCTTATACTAGGGCACTGATTCCATGCCCCGTTGAAAGTCTGCTCTGATCGTGACGGTACTGTCCCTTTAATTACTGTAAGCTTTTGAAAAACAATTTGTGAAATATATCCTTTTTTGTTTCCTTTAAAAAAATATCGATAAAATATCGATAATCAAATGTAAACAGAAATTGCCGGTGAAATAGCGAAAACACAGGCACTTAAAAAAAGAAAACATAAGACAAATTGCCATCTCTTCATTGTCGCATGGGGGGGGGGAGGCGGGGGTGAGCAGAGTGGGTATTAAAGATTTTCATCATGCATGCAAATATTCCACACGTGCTCTTCATGTATTTTCCCTTTTGTGTAGTGTGTTCCTCCTCGCTATGGCTTGCCTGTGCCCCAAGCCACTATACTGATATTTTCGAAAAACATAATATAAATGATCAGAGATCGCAATTGATATCAAACATCCCCTGAACTTAATAGTTTTGTCTACGGTGCTGTAATTGTAGCACAATAAATGATCAAATTATATTACGAATCTGCCGGAGACGTAAATTCCATGTTGGAATGAAAACAAACAACCTGAATGCGTTTTCACTTCATTTTGAAACAACAAAATGAAATAACTTGAAACTTTCACAACTTTTACATATCTCTTGAAATCAGGCGAGACGGTGGCGTAGTGTCTGGGCTCGCCGAAGTCCATGAAAGATTTAGGGCTCCATAGAATCTATGTGATGCGACCTGAAGTATAATGTTGTTATTATACATTTCTGGTAAAGTACGCATCTTAAACAAAATACCTTTACAGACTGGCGCCACTTCACTGAAGTCTTTCGTGCTGTATTTGCATCGTCGGTACTTGGGACCACTGAGCCCAAACCCAGGATTACATCTTGCTTCTATAATCTTTCCTGGTTTGATGCGTGGACGTTCTATCATCTCTTCATTAGAGTCAACATAATAGCCATTCTCTATCCCATCTCTTAAGTGACATACTTTCATGAGATAAAGAACATTCGAAAAATGTTGAAATTTGTTTTGATGAATAGGCCTGTTAAACCATGATTCTCGTAACTTATAATTATTGTCTTTCACTGCAAAACGGGGATTTTAAAAACAACATTGGTGGTGTTCATCAGGGGCAGATCCACTGTTCCAAAAAGATGGGGGCACACTGTCAAAGGGGGACACCAATCGAAAGCGTATGGTATACATTTCATGCACTGTGATAAACAAGGGGTACATTCGAGCCCCCCCCCCCCCTCCAATGGATTTGCCAGTTCGGAATTCATATTGAATACCTTAGAAGAATACAGTGGACACCAGTGGTGTTATTGTAACAACGTTGTTAGTTTTCGCAGGGTAGGCCTACATTAGTGTTCCAGACCCCTTTGATAGGTAGCAATATGATGAGGTGTGGGAAAAACATTTCTGTTCAGTAATTTGAATTTTTCATTTGTTTGACTGCATTCATTGTTTTAAAAAATTCTCAAATTGTAACAATCTATAAAGGGAACATCTAAACGCCAAGTCATGTCCATTCCATATCCCTTCCTGGTTCCAGTGTTTCGTGTAATAAAGCCAGTAAACACGTAATTGATTAAAATAATATCTGTAAATACATCCATGACTTCATAGGAATCAATATAATTTAAAATATTGTTATAGAATCAGTAGGATGCAGCCATTTTGGTCAAATCATTCGTGATGCGCGATACGCGCTACATTTTTATGAACTGAAGTGTTGACAATAATTGACCCAGCATCTCTGGTTAATGACTAGGCCCTATTTCCCGTACAGTAGCGGGGTCAAATTGAACCAATCTGACCCTGACAATCTGTCAACATTTTGACTTGGCAATTTTAAGAGTGCAATGTTATCATGGCGCTGATTCACAATGTCGAGAAGGGGCCAGTCTATTGGGCCGAATTAATAAAAAGTAGCAATTGCTTTTACTAGTCATTTTCTTAAATCTTCATGAATAAAAGTGAGTAATTACTTGCAAGTAATTGCTTCCAGTAGTTAGCAAAAGCAATTGCTATGTTTTTAAGCAATTACTAGAGACTAGCACTTGCTTGGAAGCATATAAATAAACCAGACCTTTTACTAATGACTTGTAGCACTTGCTAGTATTTTTTACAAGATCCTCAATGAGGAGCTTATGCATTTGCTAACACTTGCATGTTGCATTACTCCTGCCATCATGGCCGAGTTTATGCATGTAAGGGAACATGAAAAGGTGTACAATGAAAGACTAAATCGTGATGAAGTCAATCCTACCAGATACCGGAAATTATTTCGGTTCAATTTTGAAAATTTGGAGTGGCTAGCAGCAGTCGAAGTACTTGGTTTGAAACCAGCAGAAATGGCGCATGGCATCTTCGTAATAGTTGGGTCTTCATCCCCTTTGAAGATGTTGTACAGATCTTGTTCCCATGGAACCAAAACAATCTTCCAATTTCCTGTATGCATTCCATCTGTTTTCTTCTTCACTTGACCTTTCATGTTTGCTATCTTTTTCAAAATTTGCTTCTCATCCATGGCTTTACCAGTGTTGGTAGCAATTGACATTTGTGCTTTTTTAAGTGCATTTGCCTTCATGTCTTTTGCCCCCGGCAACTGACTTTTCTCGATTAGAACAGTGTACTCTTTGATTATACTAACGAACAGTTCGTTCAAAGATTGCTCACTATTTGTACCACTCCCCAAATCTTCGGCAGCATTCATGTTGCTGATGTATTCGCAGACTACTAACACATGCCTCATATACAACCACTAGGCTAACCGGAATTGACCTCCCATCATTGTTATACCCATAAGCAATTGCTAACCCAGCCAAGCAACAGGTGCTAGTCAAAGAAGAAGGTTATTTATTACATTTTTCAGCAATTGCTTGACCTAGAGCTTTTACTTGATAACCATTTGCTATTGCTTACACCTTTTGCTAGGAAGCAATTGCTAACTTTTATTAATTCGGCCCATTGTCTATAAAAGCCTTGATTATGCCTAACATTGCAGGGTATAGATAAACTAATACGGAAGGAGTATGATAAAAGTTCATTATTTGCTCGTTCAGGTACTTACCAACTCTCGATGTCTTTCGGCCGAAATTAGCTGACTCGACGGCAAGAAATTCGTGCGAAAGTATGACAATTATACAAAGCAATAAACGATTGATTAATTTCATTTTACCTTTGAAACTACTCCAAACAAAATATAAACACAAGCTTTAAGATACTGAAAACTTATTTGATATAATAGTGTTTTACGATGGTTAAGCACGAATAAGTAAGTGTTCTTCTGAACTATCGATGGAGCATTCAGTAGAATTCCGCAGTTAATATTCAAATAACTTGGATGCATGGTACTCTTTCCAGATATCTACATAATATTTTCTTCGAACGGGTTGTGTTTAATCGATTATTTCAATCAATTCAAATAGTAACGAGTTACAGAGGGAGTAAGTAAAACTAGAGGAACATCGCGTGTAATCTTCAATTCGCCCCGTTGTGAACTTTCGTACAGGAGCGGGAAGTTCCCAGGAAATGTTTGTTTGTCAAACGTGGGAAGCTTTCCAATGAACCCGGATCTAGATCACTGTCACTTTCACACAAGCACATAATGACTTAACCGGTTTTATGGCCTTGGCGATAACACCATTTTATGTAGTGTTATCACGAATACGTACGTAAACTTTTACCCAGATGGTATGCCAGTGGTTTGAACTTTAAAAAAAAGTGGGACATTGACTTTTTAGTACATGGTAGTATAATAAGCCACAATTCACGTAGGCCCCAATCTACAGGCAGACTTAAAGGACTTTACAGATGTGCAGGTCTATGGTTCATTTGCATACTAAATGAGCGCCAAGCACGATGTAAACAAACCCGCTCCTAATAAGTCGGTTTTTATTAAAATAAGCTTGTACATGATGAATTCATATATAAAGGATCACAGTATGCACTTCCACAAATACATACAATTTAATGTTTAATACAACGACAAAAAGTGGGTTAAATAGGCCTATTCTATTTCACAATTACGGGTTATTTATGATTTTGTTTTGTCCAGAAAGTACATTTTAAAAGGCTAAGAAATTAAGGTTTAGACGTTATTTATGGCTCCTAAAAAATACTGTGCAAGAGGGTATAACATTGCCATTTTGTTCATGACTTCCAGATACGAAGCTACGTTCCGATGATCGACGTCATATAAATTATTGGGTAAAAACCTTGTGTTTTTGTCAAAATTGCAAACGTTACTAAAACGTTGAGGATTTCACACTTAAATTAATTGTCAAGGTGTAGTTGACATTGTTTTTGTCTGGCCAGCCTTTGTTTGGACTTAATTTGCCAGAAAATAATAAAATAAAAATGCATTTGTTAAAAAAAAGAGTAAGCTAGTTAGTGGCCTTGCATCGACTATTCCATAGTCTTTCACAAAGATGAGAAGGCCAAAAACCTAACCTTTTGCATTTGTACTATACGACAGGTTATTTCGGTTTGTAAGTTTCTTTACTTAAATGTTTTCTTTGTATGTAAAAACAATTTTGAAAAAATAGTGTCAAAATATTTTTAAAATAAAATAAATGTACGCCCACACACACCAAAGTTCCCCCAAAGTTGTCAGCGCCGATTGACTGTACGCGTCGCAGAACCAACCGCTAGTGGGGACGTGTTACTTGCGTCTGATACTATGGAACGTGTACCAGACTAAAATAAAATAATGCCCATTCCTGACTGGCGCGGCCGCCGACTGGATGAAGTTCAGGTGCGGTCATTTCAATTGGTAATCTAGAATCAAACCTAAAGTTTGCTCTCAAATTGCTATGTTGCCCTTCATTTGAATCCACAAATATTGAGGGCTGACACACACTGCCATTGACCCAGGAGCAGCTGCATGCGGCTGTACGGCCTGTTAATTTCGTGATCCCTGATTCGGGACGCTGATCGACATAATTATTATTTCGAATTTTGGTTTATGTTGTGAAGGGATTTGGGTGGGTATCCCCTCGCCGTTAAAAAAATTGCCTATTCCCTTTGCTTTGTTATTTGGGTCATTCAAAGTTTCAAGTTTTATATCAAACTTACTGAATGTAATGTTAATGATGGTATTAAACATTCCTTGATATATTTAGCTCAGGTGCTATATCCAGTAAAACCAATAAAATAATTTCCAAGATGATTTTCTGTCACAAAGACAGAAAATCCATTAAAAGAATACGAAAAATCTGAATGCATTTTCACTATTTTTTCATTAATGTCTGAAACTTGCACACGTTGGTGTTCATGCAGGGGCCGCGGATCCAGGGTCGCAGAGAGGGGGCACACGGTGATAAAGAATGGAACACAACCAATGGGGGAACAGTTGGAAATAGATGGTAAATGTTGTGTAGGGGCCTACATGGTTGATTTCCAAGGGGGAGCATGACCACACAACCCTCTGGATCTGCCACTTTTTATACATTATTACATGGGAGTTTGTCTGTCCACCAACATTCATTTATTCATGTTCGTCCAAATTAATGATGTTCTCCACTCTGAGGATCAGTGTCTTCCCCAATGCTTAATTAATAGAAGACACCATTATAACGCAACAACTTAAACAATTGATAATAATATGTCACATTTCCACAGATGTTGTTATTGTCAAGTAGGTCTTGACAGGCAGGAATTGATAAAGTAATTGATACATTCACCCTGTAACTATTTTCACTGATACTGTAATGACATGACTACATTAAAACAAAATTGTTGATTGGCCTTTTGGCCTACAAGTGAAATGTTTTATCAACTTGTTGCATATTATTTTGCATTCTCTAAATGTTTGTAAGATAGTGTTCTATATTTGCCTTACATGACCCTATACTATGATTGTTTTCTACTCTGTAGTAGCATATGATGGTACAATCTTAACGGAACTACCTGCATTATGATCGCAATTTGTCCTCCGAATCAAGCACACCCTATACCCAGCGGTTGTTCACATAATAGTTTCCGGGAGTCAGAACAAAACTTGTAGAGCACGGGTCATGAACTAAGCAAAACTAACGCCGCAAGATCGAGCTTCGCACATTACACTTGTTGAGTATTGACGGTTCTACAATGACATCGGCGTGGTTCCTGTTCATGGTATTGACGATTATTCTAAACCTGGCAACATATGAAGGTGAGATTCACGCAATAAATATTGATCCGTTAAAATGCACCTCGTGTATTTAAAAAAGTAATTTATTTCAATAACAAAGATAAATGATTGTTAACCTTTGGACATTTTGCGGATAGAGTAAGTTCCCCTCTTTTGGAAATCAATCATGAACAAATCTGAAGTCGAGTACGCATGAAACATAAAAAGGAAAATGTGTATTATCTATATATACACTGCAAAAATTGTGGTGTTCAAAACTACACCATTGGTATTTATATATAGGCAACTCGCACAATATAAACACCATGGAAGAATCAAGTTTACACCACTAGTGTTATTTTAACACCTCAGTTTTTGCAGAGAGACCATTATATGATTTATGATTTATAAATAACATCATATTGGATAAAACAGTTCGTCTCTCTAGGATTGATATGAATATTGGAGGCATGGAAAAACAATTCTATATTCAGCGTTCGCGTAGGCTACTTGTTCTCTCTCACTCTCAGGAGGCACGTGGGTAATAAACAAACAAACAAACAAAATAAATAAATATTTTTCCCCATTTCATTTCAACGTGGCTTATTTACTTGAAGGGAAATGAATGCTTTAAACAAACGTCAACATAATCGTGAGAACCATTGCAATTGTTTTGCAGTATAGGCCTATGTACTGGTATCGAAATGAATTATGATGGGTACCGCCACAAATTAATGTTGGCTCTTTTCTATTGTTTAATTAACCAATTAGCTTCTCATGACAACTATTTTTAAATAATTTCAAAGCATTTGATTTCTTTTTAAAAGAAAATTGTCAATGTTCCAAAATAAATTAATTGTATTAAAATTAATCATGTACCCAAGTTCGTCCTAAAAAAAAATATTATAGGAAAAAAATTAATGCAAAATGAGGGGCGCCGCCACACGACAAAAGAGGTTCAATGTTTCAGATTAAGTTCGATCTATCATTAGGTGTTCGGGTATGTACCCGAAACACCTATTGTTTTTGTTCGTTTTTTTTCTTTTTTTTCTTCTCCTTCTTCTTCTTCTTCTCCCCAACGATTGTCTACAAAAAACACATACTTGCAAACTTCACATGAACTTGAAACTTGGCATATACTTAGAACTTAACACGTAGATGAAACAGAATTTGTGACAAGAATTTGTGACGTCATGATGAGGTCATCAGATATTGAATTACGATAAATCAAAGTTTAATATTTAAAAAAATCAATCTCAACAACCACTAGGGGTAAATTGACAATTGTTGTACCATTGTACAGATCGTTAATTGTCAAAACATATTTACAAAAAGGTGACCCAATTTCACCTTACTTCCTGTTCAAACCGGAAGTCAAAGTTTAATAATTTATAAAATCATATCTCAACAACCACAAGAGGTAAATTGACATTTTCTGCACCATTGTACAGATCGTTAATTGTCCAAAAATATTTACACAAAGGTGACCCCAATTTGACCTTACTTCTTGTCCAAACCGGAAGTCAAAGTTTAATATTTAAAAAAATCATATCTCAACAACCACAAGAGGTAAATTCACAATTTTTCTACCATTGTACAGATCTTTTATTGGCGAAAAATATTTACAAAAAAGTGACCCCAATTTGACCTTACTTCCTGTCCAAACCGGAAGTCAAAATTTAATATTTAAAAAAATCATATCTCAACAACCACAAGAGGTAAATTGACATTTTTTGCACCATTGTATAGATTGTAGATTGTCGAAAAATATTTACACAAAGGTGACCCCAATTTGGCCTTACTTCTTGTCCAAACCGGAAGTCAAAGTTTAATATATTAAAAAATCATATCTCAACAACCACAAGAGGTAAATTAACCATTTTTTTACCATTGTACAGATCTTTTATTGGCAAAAAATATTTACCAAAAAGTGACCCCAATTTGACCTTACTTACTGTTCAAACCGGAAGTCAAAGTTTAATATTTTAAAAAAATAATATCTCAACAACCACAAGAGGTAAATTCACAATTTTTGTACCATTGTACAGATCGTTAATTGTCAAAAAATATTTACAAAAAGGTGACCCCAATTTGACCTTACTTCCTGTTCAAACCGGAAGTCAAAGTTTAATATATAAAACAAATTATATCTCAACAACCACAAGGGGTAAATTAACAATTTTTTTACCATTGTACAGATCTTTTACTGGCAAAAATATTTACAAAAAAGTGACCCCAATTTGACCTTACTTACTGTTCAAACCGGAAGTCAAAGTTTAATATTTTAAAAAAATAATATCTCAACAACCACAAGAGGTAAATTCACAATTTTTGTACCATTGTACAGATCGTTAATTGTCAAAAAATATTTACAAAAAGGTGACCCCAATTTGACCTTACTTCCTGTCCAAATCGGAAGTCAAAGTTTAATATTTAAAAAAATCAAATCACAACAACCACAAGAGGTAAATTCACAGTTTTTTCACCATTGTACAGATCGTTAACTGTCAAAAAATATTTACAAAAAGCTGACCCCAATTTGACCTTTACTTCCTGTCCAAACCGGAAGTCAAAGTTTAATATTAACAAAAATCATCCACACGAGGTAAATTCACAATCTTTGCACCAATGTACAGATCGTTAATTGTCAAAAAATATTTAAACAAAGTTTGACCTTTACGTGTCCCGAACACCTAGTGTTTGTCAATACAAACACCAATCTCTAGTGTTCATATTGAAATTGGATTGGGAGACGCCAGGCCGGGCAAGTCGGAAAACGGACATGACCACGGTACTTTTTCACAAAATTTCAGTACACTGTGACTCAAACAATAGTACCGTAAAACTGTGATTTGTTACTGAAGACTTTCAAAAACCAGGTTATAAGTATCAGCTATATGGGACAGTTTCGTTATCATATCTATGTCTAATGGAGGCTATTTTTACTTCCATGGTAACCATGGAGGTTTACCTCCATGGTCTAACGCATGTCACAGATTTCGACAGTCCAGATACATAGCTTGCTCAATGTACATTGCTAACGTTAGTTACAGTTCAGAACTTAATCAGCGATGAAAACCTGCTTCTTCTATTTTCACCTAGTCCGAATGCCTCTTCCGTTCACAGACTCCTATATTTAGAATAATTATGTAATTTGTCGCTTTCACGGCGACAAATTACATAATTATTCAACACAGAAGAGGCATCGGACTAGAAGTAGTAGTAGTATTCTTTGTACACGTCACTTAACTAAAAATAAATACTTAATACATCGGTTGGCCACTTTAATGTTATCATCTTTGGTCAAAATTATTTCTTAAATAAAATTCTGAAAATGTTGTACCCATACTCTTGTCGATGTATCAATGTATTGGCAGGTGCCAGACTCGATTTTTGTGTCAAAGAGCCCATTTATAGCAATATTTTGGTGCTGCTTACCACATTATTCTATAGCCATGTACTTGTGGGTGGATGCCTGCAGTCAACTTGCCCTGGCAAACTCGACCCTTACAAAGGCGAGATTGACTTCAAGGCGGGTTGACTGGCATGCATACTTGTGACGGCCTAAGCACTGAACAAATTCCTGTTCATAATTATGTCTGTGGTCTTTTGTGACAATTGTCTTGCGATCGCATAGTAAACATGCAGAAATTAGCCTACCTGCTGGAAAGAATGTCGAACCCAACCGCCACTTGTGTAGTGCACAAGCAGAGAGCAAAATGGCCAACATCTCACTGTATATGTGCATACATTTAATGTTCAAACTGTCCCAAAATATCATTTCTAATCCTCACTTGACAACACTTTCCTCTCCTTAAGTGTATCCTCTTTTAAAGGAAAAATCTGTGATATTTGTCATATTTGGATAGAAAAGTGGCAGTTGTATTCTGCTTTCCTGTAACAAAATGCTTGAATTATGCATGGAGTCTGAGTCACAAGTCCTTTGAAAGTAAAATTTTTAGCAAAAAATCCAAATTTGGATCCAGACCACCAACATTTGACTTGGGCGATTCTGCCCCTATTGCAATTCTATGATGTGTAGGCCTACTTGTAGAAATTATTTTTAAGACATTTTTTAATAATTTCAAGGAAATTTGTTTTACATTGAGCAGTCTTTGCTGGGTTTAAGAATGGTTTATATTGAACAGGCCATTTTGCTTCCAGGTTTGAGTCACAAATGCTTGAGTCTGAGTCCAAGTCCATGTTCCAAGGGTCCAGTCCGAGTCACAAAAAAAGTGACTCGAGTCATACAAGTCTGGTGTGCACATAATTTTTCTGCTATATACTTTAATAAGCATCAGCTTTTTGCTAATGTAAGCAGAACCATTAAATTGGGGTCTGTTGACCTGACGTTTTCTTCCAACATAAGATATTTTTACAAGATATTTAGAAAACCATACCGACCACTGAGTGTAGACAAATATGTAACACTTGTACTCGGCTTCTAACAATCTGTAGGAAAAATGAAGGGGAAAGTCCCAGGTTTATATTATTGGTATTACAATAAGTTGATTATTAATTTAAAATCAGGACTCTGTATGTAATATATACTAGTAGTGGGGGCCATGGCCCCAGATCTCTTTCTGAAGCTGCTCTCCCCCAAAAGACATTATTATTGTCGATTGGATTGAAAAATTAAAAGGCTACTTAAACCTTTGCAAACTTACATGTAAGTCCTTATAAAATCCTGATATTGCATCAGACTGCCCCTAGAATTAATACATTTTATGGGTCCCTTAAGCGGACCCTCTGACGTACACGTAAATGCCTTTGAGCTTCGGGATTGCAAGTTGGCCATTCCATTGTTTGACCCCTTTAAAACTTTTGTTCTAGACTCTCCTTTGCCTATAACACCCCCCCCCCCTCCCCGCTGATAACAATTGTGCTTGAAAAACAAGCCTTCAAAAAAAAAAACATTTCTTTATTGTATTTTAAATCCACATTTGACTTATTTTCATTTTGTGCAGCTTATCCATTTGACCAGAATGGCTGTGTGTATGATGAAGCAGTAACTGTAGCAACAAACCGTAGCTGTAGCAACAAGCAATGTAGCTTGGATGTCAATAAATGCAAAGGTCGAAGACAATGCATTTGTGATGGAGCATGTGGATATCGATGTATTAGTTTAGCAAGTAGGTGCATTCAATTGGGCATAATGAATTGAGTATACATTTATATTTATTTTGCATTATTTAATTTTGTTACAACTACAAACACAGAAAAGCTTCCAGTTCTCACACATGTGCCAATGAAAATTTACAAGAAGCTCAACAAAGAATTATTTTTTTAAATAATAATAATTCTTTTTTGGGATATTGTACACATAACTTTGTTAGGCGACTTTGAGCACATACATGTAGGAAAGATTGTACAGAAGGTACAGCATTGCTTGTGTTGACCAAACTAGAAACTACGAAAAGTGTGAATTATATCAAACTAATTTTGAGTGCCTATATTTTGCCCAGTATTTGTATACCATTACCATCTGAAAACCAATTAGCTTTTAAATAATTAGCTCAGTTTATTTTTGAGTAATTATATACCATTGGTCATGGGCAGTGATCCCCAATATTTATGATGGGGGGGGGGAGGGCAGTAATGGCAATGCCCCCCCCCCCCACTAAAAAAAACTCCACACATTACCTGTTCTTTGTATTTCTCTTTTACAGACACCCCTATTAGCCTATCAGGACCTATTTTTATTTCTTACAATTTTCTTCATTCCCATAAAGCCCCAATAGTGTATAGCACAAAACTTAAATGGAAACAAAAAACTTCAAAATTCATGTTGTTTTTTGCATATTAAAAGAAAATTTATAAAATATTCAAATTGTTATATAAAATGTTGAGATTTATTGGTCGGGGGAGGGGGCGGTCTGTGGAGAATTGATCATTGATCATAAGCCCTACCTCCCACATGATTGGAGGGGGTAGGGGGGGGGCCTCCAGTCGTAAAAAGAAATCGTAGTGACAGCCAGTGGTGTACAGTGTACCTCTTTAACTGTAACTCTTAACATGTATGTGCAGCACTTCACAAACAGTGCAGTTTGAATCAAACAAGACTACATGTCTCTTTTATTATTTCAGATACTAATTACTGTGATGAACTACCAGCTCACCAGGATGGGTTTGTCGAGTACATAACTGGTGACCGATCCTTTGGTTCTAAGGCAACGTATAAGTGTTTTCCTGGTTTCTTATTATTGGAGTCTACAGTAGAGCGTACATGTTTAGGAGATGGAGAATGGAGCATTGGAGAGACACCACAGTGTTTACCACATGGTAATAAAGTACCTTTAGTACCTACATCTAACTTTTGATAAATTGGGTGTTGAAGTGTCCTTCTTTGAATATCGTTTCTTCAAAATGTAATTTTCAGTTGGAGAAAATTGTTATTTATTCTCACATTTTTTTCTGCACGCAGTGATTGTTACGTCATTAGCAGCACATGATAGTGTCACGCGGCACCACGCATAAACAAATACAATGTAGGCATGTTCATTATTATACCAGCTACTGCTTGGTTTCCCACGGTTTTGCGCACAAGGATTTCAACAATCAAATCTGGTTTTGTCGGCGACCTCTGAAGTCACGTGACTAATAAACAGTGAAAAACAATATCCCAATTTGTTAAAATATGCCAGGAGTTGATGAAACTTTTTTTTTTAATGACATGACATGATGTCCAATGTTTTCATGCAAATTATCCATATTTGCATTATATTTGGATTCCATTGGGTTCATAGTATGGGTCAAAACTAAATACACATGATGTATATTACACTGTAAATGCGTGTGTCAGCATGTTCCCCACTTGCTGAATAACGTGTTTTATTATCTAAACAAAATATGGTACTAACATTCTAACCCCCAATGTAAAGAGTATGAAACATATTGTTCAGCAAACCTTTGATTTGAAGGGAAAGTATACCATTGGAAACATAAAAACTATGTAACACTTGATTTAATTTTGCCCTACACCGACGTGTGTATAGCACTGTATGCTCAGTGCTTTCCGAGTGTCTGTGAAAAAACTACACAGGCGACTCGGGCGGGATTCGAACCCACAACCTCCTGCTTACTAGTGCAGACGTCATAACCTCTCGACCACCGAGCTTGCCCGATGACGATTGGCTGGCTAGAATCCTATATAGCAGCGGGTTCTGCGATATATATAGATTGGTGAAATTCTTGCGTCGGGAGATAAACAATTGATTTAATTGATAAACAATTGATTTGTTTATCTCCCGACACAAGAATTTCACCAATCTATATATATCGTGGAACCCGCTGCTATATAGGATTCTAGCCGGCCAATCGTCATCGGGCAAGCTCGGTGGTCGAGAGGTTAAGACGTCTGCACTAGTAAGCAGGAGGTTGTGGGTTCGAATCCCGCCCGAGTCGCCTGTGTAGTTTTTTCACAGACACTCGGAAAGCACTGAGCATACAGTGCTATACGCACGTTGGTGTAGGGCAAAATTAAATCAATTGTTTATCTCCCGACGCAAGAATTTCACCAATCTATATATGTAACACTTGTTGGTATTTTCTCATCAACACCTATTATTATGAAACTTTCACAGGTTAATTCCATGATTTATTATTTTTTTCAAAAATTCAAGGTTTAAATGAATATCCTTTTCCCAAATACCAGTGTTGTACCTTTCCTTCAAATTTCCTTTCAAAGCATAATAGTGTCAGGAATGAGGCCATTAACAATAAATGCAACATACTCAATGCTGTTTTTTTAAATTTATTCTTCTAACAGATGAAGTATGTCCTCGTCTTATGAACACAACTCAGAGCATTGCTGGAAACAAGACCTGTTTCCCAGCATGTGCCAGTCGGAAGGACTGCCCCAAAAGAAGACAACAAAATTGTCTGTGTGATGGAGACTGTGGTATGAGCTGCCTAGATGTGTGTAAGTTCTTGAACTGAACAAATAAGTGTTGTGGTCGAGCGATCTAGTGCATCAGACTCAATTCTGGTGTGGGTTTGAATGTGGGTTCGAATCTCGGCCTGGCCGGTCATGGCGCTTGTCCTTCAGCCAGACAGTTAACCATATAATTGATTTGCCTTCAGATGGGACATTAAGCCTAGGTCCTGTGTATAAGGTTATTAAAGTAATTATGGACGTATGAACCTTGTAGAACACTGAATCGTGGAAGAATAGGGGTTTAAATTACCCTGGTGTTTCTGGGTCACATATAGCAAGCACCTTTTCTTAACCAGTTCATGTCGGGAATTTTTTATTTTTTTTCCGGTCCCCCGTGCGGGTTTATTTTCAGTGAAAAATCAGAAAAAATTTCTAGCCATTAATATTTTTTTTTGTCAATGAAACTAAGTCCGGACACCCAAATAAACACCTTTACTCATTGACATTTTGAGAATTAAATGGCTAGTTTTTTAATTACGGTTGTGTTTGTTCAGCACAATTAGACCGTTGGCAAGCTCCGATGCAATGGCCTATTAGCGACCAGCGCCCGGTCGAACAGACGGCATACCCGGAGAGAGAGGAAAGGCCTCGTAAACAATGGATATAAATCCGTCTTTACAAATTCTTGGCTGGTACGTCAAAGGAACAGGTCTTGGATAAAGGGATTACGCAAAAATCAACAAAAAGAGTGAACTCGTTCATTGTTTGCAGTGCCTTTTGTCCGGGGCCACCGAACCGTGACCCCATGGACTCCGAGAAACGATTGCGTGTATACAAGTCAGGCGCCACGACGGCACGCCACGTGTGGCGTGTTGACAAGTCTCCCGGTAACACACACAAAAATCGGAATGCGTGTTTAGACGCTCTCCGATCCGCAGTTCAAAAAAAAAATGCGTGTATACACGGCCTCCGACGCGAACTGGTTAACAGGTTTCCTCAAGCTTCTGATCTACAGAGTACAGTGCTTATTAAAGTGTGCTTTTGAGGGATCCTTGGTTTCATTACCAGAAATGTATAAATAATGAGACAGTCAGTCCGCAGCGCCTGCGTTAATGAGGTCAAATCCCGAATTTTCTTTGCACGGAGAAATCCATAGCGAGCGCGCGAGAATTATTCGAGAAACCACGGGAGTTCGAGAGGCCTCTGTTTATTGACAATGACGTCATCGCGTGGGTAGTTGGCGTCCAAGATGGCGTGGTGAGTGTTTAAAGTGTGAATT
This sequence comes from Zoroaster sp. YZ-2022, assembly GCA_029582265.1. Taxonomy (NCBI): domain Eukaryota; kingdom Metazoa; phylum Echinodermata; class Asteroidea; order Forcipulatida; family Zoroasteridae; genus Zoroaster; species Zoroaster sp. YZ-2022. Next base: position 9,525,666 of record CM055835.1, on the reverse strand, counting down.
TTCCTTTCGAATGATGTAATTTTTTGCTATTTTCGATGTATTTTAGCTTACTTTATTCACTGTCAAACAAAGGGTAATATCTCTGGGTAGAATTTGAAATTATTTTACTTGCTGCGCCCTGACTGGACTACACAAAATTGTCGGAAAAACTGACGATTCAGATAGAATGAATGTGTAAGCTATCGTTTGGTATGCTTTTTACGTTGTGGGGCCACTGTGCATAGCCTTTCTGGGCGAATATTATCCGCGTGATTTCGCTATTTTTAAGATTTTCGGCGAACGTGTTTACGACGTCGTCGTGTTATTAATGTCGTGTAACACCACGTAAAACTTCGGTGGGGCAATTTATGACGTGTAAAAAGATTAAACATACAATTTAAAATAAAATCATTCATTTCTTTTGACTTTTGTATTACAAAAGAAATGAATGATTTTATTTTAAATTATTTTAGTTGACTTTGATTTGAGTGAAATTTTATTGTTAAATAAATTAGTGCCTTCATGGCTTTAGGGGCTCATATAAAATACTCAACATTTAAAAAAAATCCATTCCACAATCAGCATTTTTAGAAATGTAGCTATGTACACTACATCATTACATGTAATTGCATGCTTTGTAAAGAAAGAAAGGTTTGGATTTTTGAATGACAATTTTATATAAAAGGTTGACAAATATTTATGGAAGAGTTAATTAAAACCAATTATATGCAAATATTTAGCCTACATGCTGATATAATTAACAATCAATTCAGCGGTTGTGCATTTTTGTGACTATACAGCATTTTTTTCAGTTTGTTATGTTATAATCAGATAATAGTTTATACCAAAATGGTTCATTATGCTTCAGGGACCTTATGATGTTAGGCGTACCATTCTTATTTGATTGCGCATGATGCGTGTTAAGCGTTTCTTACTTGACTTTTAACAGTACAATTAAAGATCCAAATATTGCCGGGACATAACAGAGATAAAAAATGAAGCGGTTTAAAACAACAGTTTATGTTATTTTTCTCTTTGTAGGTTTCAAAAGCCACTTCCATCATGGCCACCGACTCCCTCAATAGGCCCCCCAGCTCTACCAGTTTTACCAAGATCTCAGAAATACAAAGTTGAGATTTTTGGTGATTCTCTGACAAAATACTTGCACCAAAATATCCCTACCTCAGAGATATTAGTGACTAGATGTGTTAAGCAGTTTACATTTTATGATGTTAATCTGCTTACTTTATCTGCATCTTCTGTTTATGCAGTTCTGTTTATGCCAAAGTGTTATGTATGTTTTCTTGTATCTTTAGTGATATATATATATATTTTTTTTACAGTTATGCCATATTTTATATCTATTTATTTTACTTTGTATATTGTACAACTCGGGTAATGAAACTCTATAACCGTGTTCAGTATTTGCAATAAATGCCATTATGCCAAATAAGTCCAGTTAGAAACCATAAGTGTAAGAAAAAAAAATCATTTATATTGACACATGCAATTTGAAAACAAACTTTTGTAGGTTTCAGTAAGGATGCCATTTCTCATTTTTGTACAGATAATTTTACTTGTCTTGTTATTTTTTAAACCTTCAAAGAACAACAAGTGCAGTGTTTTATATAATTGTCTTGTTAAAGTATTTAGTTATGTTATGTAAAATGAAAAAAACATCAAAATCATCCAGATTGAAATCTTGTTACTGGCAAGTGATGTGTTTTTCAACAAATGTAATTTTACATTTAACGAGCATGATATTCTTCCTACTTTGATCTGATTTCCGATTGTTTTGCCCTTGGAAAATGAGAAAAATTGTGATGAAAAAGCCTGTAAGTTGATCAAGGTTACCCTTGTACTCGATACAATGTTCCTACTTTTTCTAAGACCCAAATACCATGTCTGATTTAAGCCAACATATACATAAACTTTTAAGTTGATTTTGAGTTGTATGATGGTTGCCATAACATTGTACATGTAGGCCCTACTTCCATATCATATGCCATATTACATGCCATGTTTTAGGTTAAGGTAACTTATTTTGGTTATTTTCACAAAATCATAATATATATTTTATACCTGTATGTTTTATTTAAGTTAACAAGATTATAATTGCTGTTGTGTACTTGTTATAATTAATTTATTTGCTATTTATTTATGTACTTGACTTAACTACCTGTAAATGGGTTAAGGTTGTTAAGTGTTTTCAAAAATAAGCTGCCATAAGATTATAAACATTCCAGTTAATATATGCATTTGTTCTTTAATTTTTGCTTTGTTGACAAATAAATTTGTGTTTTGACAAGTGACATTTCAATCCTTGTTACTTGAAATTAATTTTTGGACTATTATTGTGGATTGTGTCTGTCTTTATTAATTATTGATCCCTTTTTCTAGTTTTTATTGTTAAAAATAAAATATAATATAATATAATATACAAGGGCTGAGCCTATGTGAAAGTATTTTTCAGAAAAAAGGATCCATGGATTTTTCTATTTGCCACTGCAGACGTTTTGTTAAACCAGTACTTATGCCACGAGCTGTTCTTGTTGATAAATGAAATGTGAAATATAGTATTACTTTTTATGTTATTATTGGTGTTATAAGGTTTGGGGATCAACTTTTATGAGAAATAAGGGCCGTAAAAAACTACCTCCATGAACCAACTTCTCCGATGTCATACGTGTATACGTACGTGTTGTGATTGTACCGCATCCGGGCCAGTTCTCACAGTGCGTCCCCACCAATCAGAATGCAGGAATCACATGTGCAAAATGGCGGCTTTACATGCGCAATCATGACGACGTTTTTGGACTACCGTCAGCATTTTGCTGCGCCCTGACTGGACTACACAAAATTAGGCCAGAAATCAACTATTTTGTGAAAGAATATGAAATTTCCTATCCATTACTGTAAGTATTGGCGTGTGGGAGAATGTATTAGAGGGACATATTGTGGTGTAATTGTGTTGGTTTCGTTTCGTTTTTAAACAAAATTTGACGATCAAAATACACCACTAGAATATCAGTAAAGTCAATTATTTTTCAAAGCAAACTTGACGATGTACTCCTAACCTTAGCAATTGTGGAAAAAAATTGGTGAATTTACGTCTAAAAACTGAGAAACTACACACATTCCACGAACGGTTCCAGCTCATTAAATATTCAAAGAGACGTCACGCACGTCCGACCCATGCATACAGCGCAAAGAAAAGGAACGGATTCTGTGTGTGCTGCGGACTGACTGGAGACCCCTTGCAAACTGTTTTACACCACCCCTTGTTTGGCAAGATAGCCAATGCAATTTTCAGTACAAATATTTGTTCCCCTCCACATACTGCTAGTGCCCCCTCCTAAGTTCCAACTCCCTTTTGCTCTATATAATTTTACTATCTAGAGCATTAAAATAACTGTACCAAATATTCAATGTTATTCCTTCATATTCACCAAGATTCCAACAGATATATTGTGAAATATCTCACGTCAATGTATTTCCTTAAAGTATGTAATCAGTACTGAAAAACAAAGGTAAATGTTTACTTAATAGAACTTTACTAATCCTTTTAATACAGATGTTTCCGGGTACTGTCCAGACTTGGAGGACTTACTGACAGAGGGCACTGTTATCATGTCTACAGTACCCAGTGGTAATATGTACAGTTCAGTGGCAACTATTGGCTGTCAAGACCGCTATGAAATGGAGACTGAAAACCAACAGATCACTTGCTTGATTAACAAACAGTGGAGTGCACCACCTGCAAGATGTACATTAAAAGGTAGTTTATTTTAACGTAGACCTACCTGTTTATTGCGAGAATCAAAACACACATTTGCACCTTCAGTAATGTGATCTACATGTATACTGTGGAATATTTTCAAGCAATTACTACATGTACAATTGTTTGAGCTTTTCACAGTTGGAACTAACTTAGTCTTGAAAACCCAAATAAATGCAAAATATACTGTGTAAAAAGAACAATTTGAAGTTTTGACCAAATTGTGTACAAATGCAACAAAGCAACACATTATTTCCTAAAGGTTCACTTGGGGTAAAACTGGTATCAATCATCTTGAGAAAATATTAAATGTGAAGTACTTTTATTTATAAATAGAAAAACATCATATAATAGAAAAACATCAGACTCAGAGAACCAACTCCAGAGGTATCAGTCTAAACTCACTACTGGTACCATTCAACATATAATCATAATCATAATCATAATCATAATCATAATCAAGCGTGTTTGACTTTGCCACTAACTCCAGCACTCTTAGAGAAAAATACACATGTGTGAACAATTGGCAATGCAACCAAAAATACTCAAGTGACTGTCTGTGGGTGCGGTGCTTACTGGGCCAAATTTCAGCCTGGGCATAGGAGGGTTAATATCAAAAATGTATACATATAGGCTATACATATTGTATTTACCTGAAGGTTTCAAGTGCAGTTAGAACACAGGTTTTTTTTAGTGAATGTACTGTATTTTATGTATCTCACTCATGTTTCTCTGTTATTGACAGCCATTTGCAATGACCCAGTACAAATTGACAATGCCCGGCACAACAGCAGGAGTCGGTATTTCAGTCCAGGTGATACATTAGTCTACACATGTACACCTGGTTACCATTACTATGGAAACGGGGAGACGAGTACCTGCCTAGATGATTTGAGTTGGACATCTATCAGTATAAACTGCTTTGGTAAGTACTGAGCATTATACAGAAAATACACGTATGACTCACTCTATCGACATCAGAAAATTTTATATAATGAACACACAGGGAGTATTATAAGTTTTGGTCTGCTGTTTTGTCAGTGCATTTATAACAAATAAACAGGTGTAACTCTTTCTACCCGGAATTATTTCACATGTATGGACGTAATTGTTTACATTTTTGTAATTTGATACTGTAAACAATCAAGGTCAAGTTGAAATTATTAATTTGTTTATCTTTTGCCAGTTGAAGAGAGTAAGGTATCAAAATAAATGTTATGACTTAACTGAGTGTGAATATTGAGATGGAGGTCATCTTGGGATTACCCATAATGCATTGCAGCCATCCAAATATAAACTTACATATAACATGTACATGTATGCTAATCGTTCCACAGAATAATTATCAATAAATCTACAAGTTATTGCTTGGAAGTCTTCAAATATGCATGAACTATGATAAACAAAAGTGGTTTGTTTATGTCAGAATATGTCGGGGCATAATAATATTACCCATAATTAGGGCTGTGCCAGGTATCAGGATACCCGACCGAAACTGTCATTACCCGGTTCCATTTTTCGGTTCCAATTACCCGTAAATGACTTTTTAAAATTCGGAGTGAACATTTGAGTGGAGTGAACTAGGGACTAGGGCTGTGCATTTTTGGAACTGGATACCCGAAATCAGAAACTTCGGATACCCGGATACCCGTTTTCATTTTTGTTGAAAACATGCCTCCGGTGGTGCGCAAATACATGTACTGTAAATGGTAACAAATTGACTTTTATAATACAGAAGATACCATACTATCAATCTTTTCTTTATTGGAGTGTAATCTCTTTAATTTAAAGATAATTGTCTGTACAAGTGCATTGTTCAAGAGTCACAGATTTCTGGTTGCACCGCTCAAAGTCCAAATTTTAAAAAGTCGTTTACGGGTAATTGGAACCGAAAAATGGAACCGGGTAATGACTGTTTCAGTCGGGTATCCGGATACCCGGCACAGCCCTAGAGTGAACAGAAATCTGTCACTCTTGAACAATGTAATGTTTACACTTTTACAGACAATTATCTTTAAATTCAAGAGATTACACTCCAATAAAGCCTTTGTAGTATTTTCACAGACATTTTCCATACTCTTTTCTCCAACAGTACATGTATTTGTGCACCACCGGAGGCATGTTTTCAACAAAAATGAAAACGGGTATCCGGGTATCCGAAGTTTCCTTATTTCGATTTCGGGTATCCGGTTCCAAAAATATCTGAAAACGCACACCCCTACCTATATCATGATATAACCTCCAGCTGACGTAGCTCTCCGGGTAATGGAAACATGCAAGCCCTTATCACTTGGTCAATTAATGATGTTTTATTACCTTTGATCAGCTGTGAGTTGTGGGGATCCAGGCTATCTAAGGAATGGCCGGAGAGTGGGCAACCTGTTTACCTTCTTGAGTAGAGTTACCTTTTATTGTAACACTGGCTATGAGATGAGTGGCTTTCCCTACCGTACATGCCTATCAAACCAACGTTGGAGCTCGATCATGCCCAGTTGTGTTGGTGAGTACCAATGTACTAATTGGAGACACAGGACTGAAATTTTATTCTTGAAGGGGCAAGGCCACTTTCCCTGAATAAAGGGCACTTCTAGGCTTTGGCGATGACACGATAATATTGAATATTCGATTATGATGTCGAGAACTTTTCAAATTATCGAGATATCGGCAAATCGTGATGAAAAAAATATATCGGAATGAAAATAAATATATCGCGAAGAAAAAAAAATGTATTGCAAATAAAAAAAATCCTTGATTGTCAGTCGGGTCAAAAATTCCATGGAAAAAACTTAGGGAAGTCTTTTCAGCTTTCGGAAGTGAGAAACAAAATCGAACTTCTTCTGTAGTAAGCCAATTGTCAGATCACAAAAGAGCCGCCTGATAGGGCATTGTTTAAAATCCACTGCTACTCAAAGAAATCTATTCAGACGGATTAAGTTTGGGGATTGAATACTTGATACTTCTATCAATACTGGATATTTCTATGAATAAAGGGTACATTCCCTCTAAACCAACTTGGATTTATTCATCAAAAGACTCTGAAAATGTGTCATTATGTCTTAATGAGAAAATAGTGAAAAAGTATTTAGGATTTTTTCAAAGTGGAATTGATGTCTCCAGATACCAAAAAATATCTTGCAAAATAATATGATTAATTGTACTAAACAGACAAAAGTATTTCATGGGATGTTTTATAGACCATGTAATTCTAAATTTTTTAAATACTATCAAAATAATTGAATCTTTTTTAGCCAAGGAGTGCCCCCCGTTATATGCACCTGACCATGGTACTATGCAAGGTATACGTTACACATATGATGAGCAGTTGTATTTTATTTGTAATCGTGGTTACAAGCTGGAAGGAAGCAATGTCAGACGATGTCAAGATGACAAGACATGGAGTGGAGAAGAGGTTACATGCAGAGGTTTGTATTTAAAGCAATATATAGGTTGCATTTGAGTAGCTTCCCTGAGATTACCGGGTAAGTCGCATGGGTAAGCCCCGAGCAAGAGCTTATCCAATCAGCAGTCACCCTCTTGTGGTCGTTAAGTGATGTCAGAAAATGTCACACGTTTATGACGTATTTAACTTTCATGACTTTATAAATAAAATATCAAGACGAGACGATCGAAAAATTATTATTTCCAGTGTAAAAAAGGGAACTACTGATGGTATAACTTCCCAGGTTGGCACGAACCAAAATGTCTTCCAGTACAAGAATACTCACAAATTCATTGTTTAAGTGACGTCACATCACGTCACTTACCCGGGGTGCCTTAAGTGACCTGCTTTGCGAGCAGATTACTTGGGGCTGACCCAGGTAAGCCCTGACAGTGACGTCAGAATTACTGGTACGCACCCGGGTCAGACCCGGGGAAGCTATTCGAATGCACCCATAAAATCCCACACTCAGGTCTGTGTCATCAGCTATATTTTCACCATTTGTGTTGCTCCAAAAAGTACTTATGAAGTGTCAAATAGTTCACTGGATGATATAGTTCAGGACCACCTCATCTTGAAGGCTTTAGTAAAATGTTGTACCCTATAGCGAGGACTAGGTAGACCCTCTTGCACCCTTTTTTAGTAAAAAAAATTGTAGAACAAATTAAGTTAGTTTGAGCCCCGTCCCTGACTGAAAGTTCTGCCTTCATTATACATGTATTAGTGTGCACTGTTTATACTTTTAATTTGTTACAGTATATATTTTGAGTGTTTCATTTCAAATTTGAGACAAATAAATTCAGAACTATAACTATGATAATGGTAATGTTCTAACTGTTGATTGATATTATTGGACATTATTGTACTTTTGATTCTTATTATGCATTAGAAATAATGTGTGCTATGCCTGAGGCTCCTGTACATGGCTCTAAGATATCACCTAGGCTAGACTTCAATGCCATTATTCGTTACTCCTGCAACAATGGTTATACTCTGATGGGTAGTACAACATCAAGATGCACAGTGGAAGAGACCTGGTCAAACCCTGTACCACAGTGTAAAGGTGACGTTTCATTCTTATTTTTATTAAACAGTTTTTATATAGCGCCAAATTCCATCTAGATCGAGGCAATTTTATCACTGTCATTGAGCTATTTTTAATTATTCCTGGATCATTCTCAACTTCCTGGGAAGTATACAGCCCTGGCAGCTTATTAGGCGTTCATCAGCTTATCAAATACAATTACCATCTCTAACCTCACCCATTTATACTCATGGGTGAAGAGAAGCAACTCATGGTTAAGTGTCTTGCTCAAGGGCACAAGTGCTGCAACCGGCATGGCTAGGATTCCAACCCATCCCACTCCTTGTTTATATCAATCTCTACAGGACTACAGAGTATATCAAAGACATGTATAGATAATATTGCCATCAGTGGCATGCAAGGAATGTGTATTGGTTACAAACACATGTCAAATATGAACAATGGTACGACAATGACATCACATGTGCATGTCAAACATAGGTAAAACATGAACAGTGGTGATGTCTGTCCTTCACTGGCGAAGATGACTATGAACTATCAGTACTCGGTGTTGTTTGAGGATGTTGTGAGTACGGAGATGGCTGAACATGCCAATCTGTGCAGTGAATAGCCGGTCGCAGTGTGGGCACTGGAGTATCGGGGGCTGGCCAGTGAACGATTTCCCCTGTATCGCATCGCAAAATGCGACGTAATTTGGACAATTTGCGATGGAATTTCAAACAATGCATCGCAGATTTTGTGATACAAATTATGACAGATTTTTTTCACTATTGTGGTTTAATAATAAACATTTTTGAAATCATATTCACAAACCTTTCCCGAAATAACGTTTACATGTATATTTCCAACCAAAAAATACCAAGGGATCTGTCCCGACTGGGTTTGTTTCCGTGTGTCCAGACCACACTGGGGGTACGTCCGTACGACATACGTGGTCAACGATGACTTCACGACGCAACGGTGTTGATGCAACAGTGAACACGTGCACTTGATTTACCTATGTGCATCCGTACATGCAACTTTATTTCCCAGCAATCTGTAAGGATTTTATCCACAATTTCTAAAATTATATGTGCATGCAATATTTTTCTGCTGATGAATTAACTACGGGCGAAATTCCCGAAATGGAAAACACGCAACAACCGCCCAGTTTTGGTTTTTTTAGCTTCGCACGTGTTTATTTTTTCTTCTCCCGAGTTTGGGGGTTGGAACATTGAGCAATGAGCTACCCCCTATACACAATAGTACCGTGTTCAGTTCACATGTGCGCTTTTATACGATCACTACGGCCGTATTCAAAGGAACTCTAGAACTCTAGAAACGTTACTTAAAAGTTTTTGAAAATTAACAAAATGAGCATTCATTTTATATATGTAGTGGTGAGATTTTGAATAATTTCGGCACACAATATGATCGCATTTTCAACCAAGGTAAGCCACGAATTTTTAATAATCAAAACCAAGCTTAATCATACCATAGAGATCATACCACAAAGTAACGTTACACTCGGCGAAATTCACATTGAAAAGCACTCGAATATGTCGCAGTCGGTAATTTGTGATATTGCCTCTGTTTTAGTGATCGATATAATAATGTAAACAAAAACAAAAATGGACGAAGGACTAACTTTCATGAATGACTGCAATTTGGAGAAAATAATTAAGAAATTGGCCTAGAAGAAAGATACACATTAATTTTTTTACCACCTTTCGTGATATTGCCTCTGTTTTAGCGATCGATATAACAATGTAAACAAAAAAGAAAATAGACGGAGGACTAACTTTCATGAATGACTGCAATTTGGCGAAAATAAGAAACACATGATTTTTTTTTTACCACCTGTGGCTCAATTTTCGGACACTAAAGATTATTATCTCTGGTAAAATTTGGACATTCATATTATGAACCAAACGACAGTAAAAACACCTTAAAAACAACACCTTTACCTATGCACACTACATACTGTAATTTTAAGCATTTTTAAATTTGCTACACAAAATTCACAGATTGCTATACAAAAAAATTATTTTGCTATGCAAATTCATGTTTTGCATCGCAGTTTTGCTATGCAAATTTTTGAACGAAATCATTCCCTGCTGGCCTGTCGGGACATTGCTCGTTCTACACTTTTGCCACTGGCGATTCAGCATGGCTTCGCTGATCCTGCAGTCCTCATAGGCCGATGTGCCAGCATGTGCAATGTTTGGCAGCTTCTTCCCAGGCGTCAGGATTGATGCCACAGCACTTGAGGGAAACATACAGCATGTCGTGAAAACGCTTCCTCTGTCTCCCCTGGGAACTAATGTTTTTGAGTGCAGCCTTCTTGGAGATGGTTGTGGGAGCCAAGTCTTCACATGCTGGGATTAGCAAATCCCTGACTCACTGTGGGCTTTGGACCCATTGGCTACCCTCACCTGGTTTAGCCCGCCAGTCAAATCGGTTTACCAGGGTATGGCCACTGCCGCATGCAAGCAGCTACTTGTAGCCACAGGTGAGAGTTGGATGTCGGGTGAGGACCGAAGCAAATGAACTACTCAGAAGAGCACAACATGTTACATCGACAGAGGTACTACCCCTCCCCTGACACCCCTAACACCCGGTATGACAGTGACATCTCACGTGCATGTCAAACAGGTAAAACATGAACAACTGTATGACAGTGACATCTCATGTGCATGTCAAACACAGGTCAATCATGAACAACGGTATGACAGTGACATCTCGCGCGCATGTCAAACAGGTATTAAAAATATGAACAACGGTGTGACAGTGACATCTCATGTGCATGTCAAACACAGGTCAATCATGAACAACGGTATGACAGTGACATCTCACGTGCATGTCAAACAGGTAAAATATGAACAACGGTATGACAGTGACATCTCATGTGCATGTCAAACACAGGTCAATCATGAACAACGGTATGACAGTGACATCTCACGTGCATGTCAAACAGGTAAAATATGAACAACGGTGTGACAGTGACATCTCATGTGCATGTCAAACAGGTCAATCATGAACAACGGTATGACAGTGACATCTCATGTGCATGTCAAACAGGTCAATCATGAACAACGGTATGACAGTGACATCTCACGCGCATGTCAAACAGGTAAAATATGAACAACGGTGTGACAGTGACATCTCATGTGCATGTCAAACACAGGTCAATCATGAACAACGGTATGACAGTGACATCTCATGTGCATGTCAAACAGGTAAAATATGAACAACGGTATGACAGTGACATCTCATGTGCATGTCAAACAGGTAAAATATGAACAACGGTATGACAGTGACATCTCACGTGCATGTCAAACAGGTAAAATATGAACAACGGTATGACAGTGACATCTCATGTGCATGTCAAACAGGTAAAATATGAACAACGGTATGACAGTGACATCTCATGTGCATGTCAAACAGGTCAATCATGAACAACGGTATCAACAAATGGTCAAGCACCAATACACTTTAAAGAAAACTTAATGTGGTGTGTCCACTCATCTGTCAATGCCGAAAAGATGTAGAAATGGATGAATAAAATGATGAGATCGGATGCACGTACATACACTCTACACAGATGTCCTAGTACCTCCATGGAGACTCAACATGGTCTTAAAGAGTCTGAGGTTATCTATAATTTTCAGTTACAGCATGCGACTTGATTTGCAAGAGGGTCATTTGTGTTGACATGCTGTGAGGAAACATGCTATGTGAGGTCATGGTTCATTTTGTATCAGTGACTTACATGGAGATGGGAATGTGGAGGTCTACTATCAACCCTGTTATAATGCAGATGCCTTAATAATGTCACCCCAAGGGTTTCCCGATCGGGGTCTGTGTGGTATCCTCATGGGAGAATAAGGTTTCAATTAGGATAAAAGTATCCCGATAGGGGACGATCAGAGCATACTGATCGAAACGTCGAGTTGTACCCCCAGTTCTTTTCAGAACTAATTACTACTCAATTGAGATTCCACATGGTGTCACCGCAATTAGTCTTACTTATCATCCTCACCATGCAAAGCTACAAGTTTTACCTATCCCGATAGGGATAGAATAATTACAGAAAAGATGTTCATATGATATAGGCTTTGCATTTTCCATTTAATTTCAGAAACGTGTACATGATTTGACACAGACCATGTACATATGTAAACAATTATTGTTATCACCAATAAATTGTATGATGCAATATGGATTTGGCAATATGGATTTAGAAAAAATACAGATTAAAAAAATCCAAGCCTGGCACAGCACATCCTCCAAAATTTCTGTTTGTATTAAAATTTAAAAAAAAATGTTTCAGTTGAACTTCCTGTGAATCTTAATATAATAAAAGCAGGCCCACTGGTAGCACCTCTTGAAATAAAAAAGACTGGCCAAATATCGTGGAAATGGAAGGTTCCATTTTTTTAAAATATAAACGTGTAGACATCCAAACCCTAATATAATAATAATAATAATAATGTGTGGATTTATATAGCGCACGTATCCACCATCTAAGTGGTGCTCAAGGCACATTATATTATTATCCCTGCTCATAGGGCTCATAAGGCTCATAAATCATTCCTGAAACCATCTCAGCTCCCTGGGGAGTATACAGCTCAATTGCTGCCATTTCTAGCGCATATAGAGCAAACCAACTCTGCCTTCACAGGTACCCATTTAACCCCTGGGTGGAGAGAAGCAATTATGATTAAGTGTCTTGCTCAAGGACACAAGTGTCACGGCCGTGATTCGAACCCACATTCTGTTGCTAACACCAGAACTTGAATCCGGTAAGCTAGACCGCTCGACCACGACACCTATATGATACTTAGAAAATTGGTCTGTTTCTTAGAAGTGTTACTAATTGGCCTAAATGGAAGTAAAATGTTGTATTTCAATTCCAACATTTACTGTTATTTATTTTCAGCTGATTGTACTGTGCTTGATCCACCTACAAGAGGTTACTATGTGACATCACGTTACAGCACTCTTGGCCGAATAGTGTCACATGGAACAAGTATACAGGTATGTCCGTTAACTTACACACAGATCCTTGTCATTTGGTGGAACACACATGTGTCATTCCATAGGTTTGCCATTTTCACTTGAAAAATGTGTCCCATAGAAAATATTTTGGGACTAAGACCCAGGGTTGCAATCCAATTTTTCTACAAAGCGATGGTGAAAAAAACAAGTCTTAAAACAAATATTGAGCACCTCTATTTCATAAAATGGAACGAATTATATCACTCGGTCACATCTGAAATGACCCATTATTCAAATAGAATGCACATTAACCCTCCTATGCCCAGGCTGAAATTTGGCCCAGTAAGCACCGCACCCACAGACAGTCACTTGAGTATTTTTGGTTGCATTGCCAATTGTTCACACATGTGTATAAGAGTGCTGGAGATAGTGGCAAAGTAAAACACACTTGTGTATGTCTTACAAGTTATATGCAGAGTCGCACAGAGCTGTGTATGTACTGCATAAGTTACAGTCGAGTGGTTTTGGTTTGACCTCCTACCAGAGCCACATGTCCTTGCATTTATTTGAGTGCACTGCACAAAGTCAATGGGCTGGGAGTGACATACAAATTTTGAGTGTCTTTGATTGTTAAACCTATAGGAGGGTTGGTCAAAGAATCACTAGATTACATAGAATTACAAACATTTGATACAGAATATTGGTACCACCCTATTTTATGGTAATGCCTAGTGAAATGCTCAGCTATATCATGTAGCATTATCATCTTGATAATTTATTTTTGGTTTGTACCTTTTTTTGTACACCAATTTCCATGATATCTCTTTAGGTAGAGTGTAATACCTGGTATAGTCTTAACAGTGAAGAGCAGTATGTGTGTAATGATGGGGAATGGTCATTTGACGCAAAGTGTGTCGCAGGTAATTCAACTGATGTTTGTACTATATAAGTAAGACTAATTGCGGTGACACCATGTGAAATTCTCAATTGAGTAGTAATTAGTTCTCAAAAGATCTGAAGGTACAACTCAACATTTCGATCAGTCTGCTCTGATCGTCCTCAGGAGCATACTGATCGAAACGTCGAGTTGTAACCTCCAGTTCTTTTCAGAACTAATTACTACTCAATTGAGAATTTCACATGGTGTCACCGCAATTAGTCTTACTTATCCTCCTCACCATGCAAAGCTACAAGTTTTGCTTATAAAAGTATCCATACTTTCTTTGGATCAAGATACGCATTAACCCTAACCCCCATAATGGTTTTGGTTGAGAACCTTTCTGAATCCACCAAAATCCAGCACCATGCATTGGCTATACAGTACCAAGTCCATCAAAATACAACACAACCAGCTGTTTGAGTTTGATGAGTTTGAGGTGGTTAAGGTTAAAGAGTAATGACATCATTGGTAATTACAAAATTATTATCCAAAAGCGTGAAGTTGGTAAAGGTACCAATCATACTGGAAAATGCTCTCATTTCAGAAAAAACTTAAAAACTATGCACATTGACAAAGCTGTTTGCTACATTTGTTCTCTGTAACTGATGTTTTTCAAACTTTTCTCATGACTTAGAGACCGCATTTAGCTGAAACTTCCCTTGTTCACTATAAATCTTGATTCAAAGAAAGTTAGTATACCCATAGAAGCAGTTTTGTCAACATTACCAGTGTTATACCTTTCCTTTCAACAACCAATTAACCTCTGAAAGTTTGAGCTTTTTTGAGAAAATTATGTTCATTCTTATGTTGACTTATTTTACTAATTTCACTAAAATGACAGCACCTTAGACAGAAAGATTTCCATGGATGTTTGATACCAACATCAACTAATACACCAAGTAATTAGTTTGATGTAAAACTGCGATTATTTATGTTTTCAAGATAATTACCAACAGTTTAAATGAGCTTGAAAAAACAAAATGGTAAGACACATATAATATGGATCCGTAAACTATCATCATCGGGCAAGCTTGGTGATCGAGAGGTTAAGATGTCTGCACTAGTAAGCAGGAAGCCATAGGTTCCAATCCAGCCAAGTCGCCTGTGGATTTCTTTTTTCACCGACACTCAGAAAGCAGCTTCATGCATAACATTGGTGTAAGGGCAAAAATCAAATACAAAAAAATCACCCAATAATTAATGAAGCAAACCCAATATGCACATTTAATAATGGAAATAGTTGCTGGCCCTTTTTGGAACTGATGATAGAGTTGTTGCTCACATAGTTAAGTATTAACAATAAACAAACAAGTTTTTCTATGAGGAGGAGATCATCAAAATACCTATGTCGCCAGTATGCTGGTGATCTGTGACATAGATGCACAAGGACTATAAGTACGGAAACGGTAGCATTACTGAACAGAATATTATTTTGCATGCTGACTCACATGCTTAGATGATAACAAAGTTGTTGCTCAGATATTTAATTGTTAATGATAAACAAGCTTTTCTTGCAGAATATACACATTCATGATGACTATGATCTGCTATCATATTTACTAATTAGCCTTACTTTGCACAGTATTTTTTTATGGAATGACAGAAATCCAGTTTGTTGACATATTTTTTAACATGAGGCTTTTTTTATTAACATGGATTTAGTACCCGCCACTAAAAAAATCTCATATTTTGGAGGAGAAATAAAACTAAGAATCACTGCCAAAAAATCTCAGTTCCTGAGTAGTCCAAATATGGACTGCATCTCTGTATACACTGAAACACACAGAGCCCAATAAGTCAGCAGGTCATCAGTCGCTGCACAGAAAATGTCTTTTGTGACATTGTTTAATCTTACCAGTGTGGGGAGGCTGAAACTCGGTACTAAAACTATAATGACAGGCGCTAAAAGTTTGAATTTCAAAATATCATTTATTTTTTACTAAGTCATTTTATGGAAAGAAAATCCAGATATAACGTTGAAGAAATCCTAGAGTTTTGATGATTGTGCATTATTCCATAGTCCATAAATAGCATATGCGCGTGTAGCGACAAACGGCGGCGTATGTGCGATGCGTGTAAAATATTCCATGCAGCAGGTTTTATGTGTGTTTGACTCGCTCGTATGTACTTGGTCATGGGATTCTACTGCTAAGTTTCAGTAGCTTCACACAGGTAAAAATTAAGCAATTTGTGAATTTACACAAAATTTTTCTTTTCTGTAATAGCAATTTTTTGGTTAACTCCTGGATGAAACCATAGTACATGAAGGTAAAAGTCCAACTTGGGCCTGTGGGTAAAAAAAACAAAAGAAAAAAAAACATAAAAACAGTTCAGTGTACACGTACTGCGAACACTGCACTGTACCTCGCTTCCGGGTGGGTGCCAAATCTTGAAATTTCCATCAGGTTGACAGCATATGTCTGTGTACAGAGTATGAAACAAATTAATGATTGGCAAATTCCTCTTTTAGCTACTTACTGTCTCTACTGTCATATATTCCCTGTGTTTTACAGATCCATGTAACCGGCTTCCTGATCTACATAATGGTTATATTTCTTATGAGCCAGAGGTAGACCAGTTGTCGTCATCAATTCCTCACAATACAGTGGCTTCTTATGACTGTCACCAAGGTTACGAGCAGCAGGATACTGGGAGTAATAGTGTGTTGTGTTCTTATGGTTCATGGATTGGAGGATCTCAGCCCAAATGTCGGCCTAGTATGTATTTATGCTCATTGAGACAACATGTGGGTTCGATCAAAGGCAACATTAATTTTTAGTTAACAGAATATATGATCTTATGACATGCTATATTATACAAATATTGGGTGCCTTAGGGTTCTGTGGGAGCATTTATTATATCAGGAGGTAACATCTGGACTGTTCCATTTTTGAAAAGGCTCTAAGTGCCATGGATGATATTAACCATTGATCCAATATGAACTTGTCACTATATTTGCAATGGAAGTTCCCACAGTTAAGAGTTGCCTATGCAATATGCACTACTATTATGTATAGTTTATGTATTGTACTGATGCACACAAAGTAACTAGTATTTTGAATGGCTAAAAGTTTCGTTCACAAGATCCCTCATTTACATAACTGCTTAAGTAAAAGTGAATGCTCGCTGTGCATTACGTTGCAGACACTGCAACGTAATGCAAAACACTGCAAAACACACTGCAAAACACACTGCAAAACACAAACAACTGTATTGCAGACACATTATATGCCTGCAAAACGTGCTGTACATCTAATAAGGAAATCTGAAGCTGTATGCATTCACAAGGAGAATCAGGAAATGCCAATTAAACAGTAAGCTTGGGCTATAACACGATAATATCGAATATCGCGATACCTTTTTTATTCGATTACAATATCGAGAACCTTTTTAAGTTGTCGAGATATTGGCAAATCGCGATTTAAAAAAATATATCGTGATTAAAAAAAATTGCCATTTTGAGTAATGTCAGAAATTCCATGGAAACAAAATTAGAACAGTCTTTTGAGCTTTTGGAAGTGAGAAACAACAGCGAACTACTTACACATACACGATACACGTACACGATACACGTACATATATGAGGTGTCATGGCCGAGCGGTCTAGCTTACCGGATTCAAGTTCTGGTGTTAGCAACAGAATGTGGGTTCGAATCACGGCCATGACACTTGTGTCCTTGAGCAAGACACTTAATCATAATTGCTTCTCTCCACCCAGGGGTTAAATGGGTACCTGTGAAGGCAGAGTTGGTTTGCTCTATATGCGCTAGAAATGGCAGCAATTGAGCTGTATACTCCCCAGGGAGCTGAGATGGTTTCAGGAATGATTTATGAGCCTTATGAGCCTTATGAGCAGGGATAATAATATAATGCGACTTGAGCACCACTTAGTTGGTGGATACGTGCGCTATATAAATCCACACATTATTATTATTATTATTATACACGATCTGCAAACGAATTTGCGATTTTTTTGTGATGCTTGTAGAGGGGTACATATCCGTGGTTATCGGCTCTAAAGCAATCCTGCATGAATGAAATAATAATCACGATATTATCGAAAATCGCGATATTATGTTTATCGATATATCGTGGATGAAAAAAATCGATATCGCCCAAGCTTATTAAACAGTCTTTTTCCCGAGTACAAAGCATTTGATCACTTTAGGGATAAAATATCATGATTGATTTTCAAGATGAATTAATGAAATATACATAATGTTAGATTGAAAGACACTATAGACCATTTGCATTGATGTCACAAACTGAAGGAAGATCACTCATGTATATGTATATGACATAAAACACAATAAAGGGGGCCACTTTGCATCCGTCACGTTAGCAGTTTTTCCAATGGTTGTTATTTATTTTTAAGTACCTGAAACCGACCAAAAAGTGTTTCAACATGTGAATGGACATGCAGGCTTATACTAGAACTAATTTGAGTTGATTTATTTTATTTATTTTTTTATTTATTTATTTTTTTACCCTCAAATTTCCATAAAAATTGGACGGAAAAAGTTACCGCACTTTTCCGTCCATTTGTTGATAGAAATTTTAGGGTAATTAAAAAAATAATAGTAATAATCAACTCAAATTATCTTTAGGATAAGCATGCATGTCTATTCAAATGTTGAAATTCTTTTTTGGTGGTTTCAGATATTAAAAAGAAAATTACAACCATTAGAAAAACTGCTAACGTGACGGTAGGAAAGTGGCCCCCTTTATTGTGTTTTATGTCATATGCACCCAAAAGCATGCATATACGTGTAGCGTGCATATACGTGTAGCGTGCATATTTGTGCATGAAGCAGTGAGTGACTGTCTTTTGCCTGTGAGTGAGGGCGCCCTTCGGTCTGTAACATATGATAAGGTCTTGAATCTATTTACTATTTTCTTTACCCCAGAGTCATGTCCTAATGAACGTTTAGTGTATGGTAAGGTGAGGTATGATCCTGTAACAGAAGACCCTCATCATGGTACAGTAAGGACATTTGAGTGTAGTGAAGGTTACAGCCTAATCCAGGCATCATCAAGGGATGAGTCAACCTGTGATGATGGGATGTGGACTTCATTACTTCCAAGCTGTGAACCAAGTAAGCTTCATACATTGAATACACATGTCTGGGAAATATCATCTTTGTACAGCTGTCTGAACATTTCCAACAGAGGAATATATTTAGGTGTTCGCGTGCGACAGTGCGAAGACCTCTTGAAATTGTTCCTCATGAAACTTATCGAACATAAAAAACATAGTTGCCAAGCTCAGAATGACTTCATATTTTGCATTTACAATCCTTGGAATTCCTAGATTGCTGTAATAATGATGACGTAAGAATATCATCACATTGATTTTTTATTTAATTATCAGTAATTAAATACAATCTGCCCTTCGTGTACGTGTGCGTGTACATGCATGTACGTGTGCGTGTACATGCATGTACATGTGCGTGTACATGCACGTGGATAGGCCTCGGCAAGGTTGTGGGGACCTATAACAAAAGGGAAGGCAAGAACGGAGTGTCTGTGGGGACATTTTCATGTCCCCACAACGTTTTCGGTCCCCACAACTGTGTCTAATAGCGAGTGTATGTCCCCACAACTACGGTGCGTGACTGTGTGTACGTGTGTGTGTACATGTATGTGTGTGTGTGTACATGTACATGTACATACACAGGGATAACAGTGTACAGTACATGTACTGTACATGTTACGGAGCTGAATAGGCCCTGCATGATGTTTTTTTTTCTCGTCTGAAAAGAAGGTTTTTGGAAAACAAACAAGCTTGCGTCAATCTCATGTTTGCAAAAACACCTTAAAAATACCTAGTAAAATTAAGATGTTTCATTGGCAGCATGTTTCAGGTCTGGAAAATTTGTGGATTCTTTAAGAAAAGCCAAATCTGAAAAAAAATTTAACCATGAACCACGTACAGTCATTTATGAGAGATATATACGAACCTCCCACGAATTATCCTCATTCCCAGGACTTATGAGCAACCTTGCACCCACTGCTCTTGAATGCTAATAATATAAATAATGCACCTGTAGATGACAAGAATACACATTTTTTCATCGTCTAAAAAGAAGGTGGTTTTTTTTTCGAAAACAAACAAGTTTGCATATTTCCAACATTTGCAAAACACTTTAACCCTAACCCTGCCAGACGCAGCACAGTGCATCAGGTGGAAAAGTCTGGTGCACTTTGATGCATTCAGCTGTCAACACCAGTGCATAAGCAGCCAAGTCTGTTTCTATTGAGAGCTGGTCCCATTGAACAATGCCAGAGTTGTATCCTGCTGCATTTGGTGACCACAGACTCTGAGGCAGTTCGGCCTTGAGATTTGTGACCTGATGGATTTTGCTGCACTGGGCAGTCAAGTCACTTTGACAAACGATGCAATCTGATGCGTCTGGCAGGGTTTCTAGCCAAAATACCCTGGAGGGTTAGGGTTAATATACCTAGTAAAATTAAGATGTTTCATTGGAAAAGTTTTTTTCAGGTCTGGAAAAGTCGCAGATTCTTCAAGAAAATGCAAATAAATTAAACCATGAACAGCATACAGTCGTTTACAAGCGAAATATATAAGAACCTCCCACAAATTATCCTCATTCTCAGGGCTTATGAGCAGCCTCGTAAACTCTGCTCATGAATGCTGATAGAAATAATGTACAGATGGCAAGAAGTTTTTTTCAGGTCTGGGAAAAGTCGCAGATTCTTCAAGAAAAGGCAAATCTTGAACACCTCTTAAAATTGTTCGGTTAGAATGAATTAGTGTAGTTATATTGAGTGAGGTTATATCAGAAAATCATATCTCCTGAACCAAGAACAGAAAAAATTGTAATTATGTGAAACTAAAGTAGATTTAAAATTATTTTTTCATGAACATGAGGAAGTTTTAATTGTGTCAGATGTATGACCTTCAAATAACCTCATCTGACCTTTATTTCCAAACAGGAAGTTCAAATTCAACACGTTCTTACACAAAATTGATAGGTCTTTTGATTATGAAATTAATATTTTTATAATAAAAGATGATCTACATTTGAAAAATGTGATTGTGACATCAATGAAAATTTCACTGAA
Source organism: Zoroaster sp. YZ-2022 (assembly GCA_029582265.1). Classification (NCBI taxonomy): domain Eukaryota; kingdom Metazoa; phylum Echinodermata; class Asteroidea; order Forcipulatida; family Zoroasteridae; genus Zoroaster; species Zoroaster sp. YZ-2022. Next base: position 9,504,419 of record CM055835.1, on the reverse strand, counting down.
CTGCAAGTTCTTGCGAACACCGTATGTTTGTACCAACAAACACTTGAGCTCTAGTTCTATCTGATATTCTATATTTTTCATTCATTTCATTTCATTTATTATTTCACAGGGCAGAAACAATCACAAACACAATGGTAAAAAAATAATTAGAGAAAAATATAAAATACATATACATGATAAAAATATGGTCAACATGACAAAATGTTGACAGCACCCCTGTAGGATTACCAAAATGCGAACCAAATCACAATCTAGTGGCTCTCCATAATGCTGCCAAACATAATCAAACAATATAATAAAACTATAATTTCAAAAAGCCAAATAAAAATCAATCCAAGGGATTAAAAACAAGTACAAACAAAATAAAACAACAAAAAGGAACATAAAGCGTTAGTACAGAGTGTATATTTAATAAGGGAATAACAGTTTGTTGTGTGGTTTTTACCGCAGGTAACAACCGGATTGGGGTGTGGTCACAGGCGATAAGGACCAAGCCGAAGGTGAGGTCCTTATCGCCTGTGACCATGCACAAAACCAGTCATTAACCTGCGGTAAAGACCACAGGTCAAACTGTTATATTCCCATTCATAAATGCCTGTATCAATTTTAATTTTGTTTTAACCCTCCTATGTACAGTGCAGTTTGCCATAGAATTGTCAGACCTTTCAAAACCTTTCAAGTTTGCTGTACTGAAGGGTTTTGAAAGGTGAGAAAACTGTCTGACAAAAGGGACCTATGAAAGGTTTCGAAAGGTGAAACAACTCTCTGAACAAACTGGTGTTGAAATGTTTCAATACCTTTCAAAGGGTATTGAAAGGTGTGGTAGTTCAGTAGCAACAAATTCTGGAGGGTTTTAAAGGGTTCATACGTTATTGATAGCCATTTTGCCAGTAAGCAGATTTTGAAAGGTTTTGAAAGGTCAAACCATAGGAGGGTTAATAGAGCCAAATAGAAATGGGCAAATTCACGTTTTGGGGACACACGAAACACTTCCAAAGTACATGAGTCAGGCGCATGATGCCAATCTTTGTCACTCTGATTGGTTCAAATCCACGTCGCGCTTCGCACAAAACAGCTGGTGAACAGCTGGCACATACGCACTGTTCTGATTTTGATAAGCCAGTCTATACCATACGTTAATACACCCCACATGATTACATTTTGTCCAATCAGATTGTCTGAACTGTCTTGGGTATTTATGAATCATGAATATAAAAGTTCATCGCGTGGTTGTTTAAGACAAGGGATCATGACTACAGGAAAAACAACACCGAGCTGATCCCCCCCCGAGATCTTTATCCTGCTGTGAAGACCAAACATCAACATTTCAATATTGAGTCATTTGTTTTGACAAAAAGCTAGAAAGAAACCGTATTTGGGACAGATGAAATTCTAACTTACAGCCTGTGAGTTGCCGTGATGCTTTTAAACTCCGATTTGGATCAAGCATCAAGCACAACGACTTTATAACAACTGGCACAAGACATGCATACTTTCTGGTCGGCCTTTATGCATAGGCTGCCACTCTTTACCCACTGTTAAGCACCCCCATGGGAGCACGTCTTAATCAATCTTAACTATCTTGGACAATTTATTAATTAGAGAATAACAGTTCATCCTTCAGTCTTTACTATAATAACTGGTTTTATGTGGGCTACAGGCAATAAGCTGAAGGCAAGGTTTCATTTGAATTACTTTTGTTCAGTATCAAGGAGGTTTAACCAATTTTAATTTAAGTGGTTTTGTTTTTAAAAAAGCAAAATAGAAATCTGCAAAATCACTTATAACAAAGTTCGCGAGTCAGCAAACATACAAAACAAACTTCTGATTGCTTCATTCCACACTTGGTCTTCACGCGCCGGCTTAATTAAATCTGGCGTGGGAAGCAAATAAGCGCTGATTTTGATAAGATCAGTTTTTGCCAGATGTTAATGCAATCCCCTGTGATCATGTTTCATTCAGTCAGATTACCTAAACTGTCTTTGGTGTTTATTAATTTTTCTTACAGATCCGTGTACAGAATTCACCACCTCTGACGGCAATACAAACTTTAACAGGAACTCTGGTGAAACAGTGGTTAATTGTAATCGGGGCCGGAAACCAAGTGTAGGAGACGGCCAATTGCATTGCCATGCTGGGCACTGGGTTCCAGATGGCCTGAAGTGCATTGACAGTGGTTTGTTACTTTGATTGCATAAGATGTTTTTTCTGTGTTTACTGGCAATTTTCTTTGTCACATGGATCATCGCTATTTTACTTGAGGAGAGGAAAACAAATACTTTATAATTACACATTTCTGAAATTAATAGAAAAATTTAAAAATAATGAGTTTATTGAGGTCCCACTCATGAATTCATTTGTGCACTTTTAAACTTCTGACAATTCTGAAGTAACTCCGTTCAAAGTATTTGTTTTCCTTTTTATACAAAAGGAAATTATTAATGTTCAGATGAAAAAAAGTTTTAAAAAGAAAGGAAATTGCCAGAAAAGTTACAGAAACATGGGTGATACATCTCTAACTAACTCTTATATTACCTTCATTTCTTTTTGGTCAGCTTTCATCAATGAAATTAAATGCCCCACTGTATATTATGTCTCGGTAGTGCTCATTTATCCTGATAACTAAATATTTAAATACAAACAGTAATCACATACAGTACATTGATGAATTTCATCACCAACTTTTTGTGTTGTTCAACAGATGCACCTTTTAATGTTGCCTATGGAAAGCCAGCAATTCAAAGTGATACTATATCTGAACAATTAATTACTGGTAATGCAAGCTTAGCTGTGGACGGCGACAGAAATACAGACTATAATCATGGAAGCTGCACGAATACACGTAAGGCAATGTTTTTTACAAAAATAAGTTTTGGTGGAGGAATTATTGCATTTTCTAGTATTGTATATTGTGATACTAATTGGACCATGGATGAACTATGTCACAGGCCTGGCCCCATGCGAACACTTTCTCTTGCATGCCAGCTCACAAGTGTCACTCAGAGAATTTACTAAGGGAATAAAAGTTGCGTGGTCTTTACCACAGGTTAATGAACAGTTTTGGGCTCAGAAGCCTGAGGAAACCTGTAAACAAGGGCACTTGCTATGTGAACCAGAAACACTACTCTTCCACGATGTATTCTATGTGCATTACTTTAATAACCTAGTACACAGGACCTGCAGTTTAACGTCCCGTCCGAAAGACTAATCAACTGGTTAAGTGTCTAATTACTTCACCGGCCAGGTCGGGATTTTGAACCCTCATTCTGACAACACCAGAACTTTGGTCCAGTGCACTAGACCAGTCGGCCATGACACTCTACCACATTAACTTGGCACGTATGTATGTCTTGTTTTTTTCAATTCAGAAAAGTCTGGAGGTCAACTTTACTGGCAAGTTGATTTGTTGGATACTTACAAGATTGAAAACATTGTTATCTACAACAGACAAGACTGCTGCAGTAAGAATCTATTATCATTTTTACTTTCTTATCAAATCTGTGTGTATAACCCTGCTACTATTTTGTTGGGGTTCGCATGCATCCTTTATGCTTACCTTCCCCCCTTCCCCCAACCAACCGATAAGACACACAATTTTTGATAAGTTTGTTTTTATTTTTGTTACACTTCATAAAATGATGGATCTTGTTGCGCTTTTGAGGGTGTAGGCCCTTATGGGCATGAGAACAATATTGAGAAGGTTTGCATATAGCAAATGTTGGGGTTGTCTGTAACAGAATATACAGTGGAATAAAATGTAATTGCTTGTGTGCTTTGAATTTTTGTTTTAAGGGGATGATAATTATTGGGGGACATTACCATTACCGTCTGAATCACAAAAACACTGACCAGAAACCAGAGAAATTTAATTTTGTAATGGAACACTTCTATTTTGACTTCTACAACATTGAAAATGCAACTTTGGTGGCAAGGAATTGATGTAATCTTTGATCTAAAATTGTGTTTGACTGGATTGTATTATTACATGTATATATCTTGTCTTATATCTTTCTGGTAATGTTACCAAGGAATTCTCAAAAGCACTGTAAGCCATAAGAAACCTGTGAAGAGAATATGGTGAAGAAAACCCCAGACAAATATTGTTGGGAATACCCACATAATCAGGTAGCGACTGAAAACCCAATCCACATATCCAACTCGGGTCCGAGTGGGATTTGAACCAACTAATTAAAATGAATGAAAGCACTTTCCTCTTTGAATTTTGTTCATCAGAAGGCAAACTCAATGGAGCTACCATACAAGTTGGACTCTTTGGATCAGATAGAGGAACATACAGACAGTGTGGTCATCCAATAAGTAAAACTGAAGCTGCAAATGATAACCCAATAATTGTAGATTGTTCTTCAAACATTCTATATGGACAGTTTGTTATCATTCAGTTGCCAAGAAACAAGGCAAATAAGATGAATTTATGTGAGGTAGAGGTGTTTGGTACTGGACCTATCACAAGTAAGTTCTATTATTATTATTATTACATGTTTTTCCGGATAATTTTGGCAAATAAGCAGCCAATTGCACCTTCATACATTCATATTAAAGCGATTTGTGCCTCTCCAGTTGTTACTGTGATTCGAATTAAGAATTCAAGCATTCAATTTCATTTTCAGGCATACGAATTCATTTGTGACCGTCCACCACGAACAGGCTGTAAAGTCGCACACGTTGATTTAGCAGTACGACTTGAAATGCATGAAAAATCAGTCGGTTGGCCATTTTGGTATTTTTTCAAAAATTAAAAGTTTGAAATATTCTCCTTTAGTTCTGAAAATTTCAGAATTAAATTAAATTTCAAAAATCATGAAATCCACGTTTTCTTTCGGGCAATGAGTTCATAAATCTGTACAAAATGTAAGAAACGTACGAAACTGACGCGAGAATCGCACAAGTTTATATGAAAGTGTAAGTAATTGGTGTAATGACTTTGATACACCATAACTTCGCGTAGGAATGACTTGTGTTTGGTATCATTTGAAACCTTATGATATACTCTTTCCAAAAATATATGAACCTCCAAATGTGAAATTTTTGACTTTACAGCCCCTTTGTGGTGGATGGTCACATTTAGCATTATATTCAATTTAGCATATACGTTGTTCTTTTTAGTAATGCACATTCGTCATCCAATTTAGAAGAGTTGGTTCGACTGGAGATTTTTGAATGTTATTTTCATTTTCGTATAACGTGCAATCAATTTCGCAAAATGAGAATTAAAGAAAATACGAGAAACATATGCAAACAAATAGATTAATTGTACAAGACAACTGAATACGTTTCACATCTTTACTTTAATTCAAACTTAATTTTGTTTTCTTTTAATATTCATGTGTGTTTGTCGTACATACACTTTATATACTGTAGGGCCAATCGGTCTTACTTTGTTTTGTTTATTCTCTGATTAGAATCTGTATTGGTTTTCTGACCTGGACCTAATTCTGTAATTTGTTTTTGAAACATTTATGTTATATTGGACTGTTTCGTTATAACCTGTTTTTATTGTTTGAGTGTATCTTTATGATTTTTTTATCCTGGTTTCTTATTTTTATACCTTTAAAAATCTATAGGAAACTAAAGTTAAACAAAGTTTAACAAAGCGTCAATTAAATTGCACAAATTTCACAAATGCCTGCTCAATAATGAATTGGAATGACCAAATATGCGCTGCAAAAAGCTCCCGCGAATTTGAATGCTGTTCGAGTGGATTGTTAAATTGGATGGTTAGTTTGTTTAAATCACCCAAGATGCACTGCTTCTTTTGAAACTGTTGCACGTCAGTCTGTGGAATACAAAGTCATGAATAGCCCAAATTCATTGTGCTTGGAATGCCATGATGTGGACTTGCACATCTAGTTTAATATTGCATCTAGTTCTAGGAACTAGCATCCTGCGTAGGGCACCTTATCTCAAGATGCCCTACTGTAGGGTGGGCATGGTAACAAAACTCATTACCATACTCAATGTGCGTGCGCGCATTTAGACTACAATGTCATGGACTGGGTGATGACAGGTTGGCAGACTTCTTGTAGGTAATAGAGTTCTAAGCAAAATGAACAACAACAAAATTTATAGATTGGTGAAATTCTTGCGTCGGGAGATAAACAACTGATTTAATTTTGCCCTACACCGACGTGTGTATAGCGCTGCATGCTCGGTGCTTTCCGAGTGTCTGTGAAAAAACTACACAGGCGACTCGGGCGGGATTCGAACCCACGACCTCCTGCTTACTAGTGCAGACGTCTTAACCTCTCGACCACCGAGCTTGCCCGATGACGATTGCCCGATGATCAATTGTTTATCTCCCGACGCAAGAATTTCACCAATCTATATATATCGCGGAACCCGCTGCTATATAGGATTCTAGCCGGCCAATCGTCATCGGGCAAGCTCGGTCGTCGAGAGGTTAAGACGTCTGCACTAGTAAGCAGGAGGTCATGGGTTCGAATCCCGCCCGAGTCGCCTGTGTAGTTTTTCACAGACACTCGGAAAGCACTGAGCATGCAGTGCTATACACACGTCGGTGTAGAGCAAAATTAAATCAAGAACAAAATTAATACAATTAATTCATTAATTAATTTCACACTTATAATATTTTCCTTACACTAAAATTTGCTGGTATTTTCTTACAAAAATATGTTTTGGGGCAGGGCTGTAGGCGTGTAGAGCTTCACTTGGCAAGTAAACCTTCACTTGGCAAGTAAACCTTCACTTGGCAAGTAAACCACCAAATCAAACTATCAAAGCAGGCTTATTTTTTTATGCCAGAGGTGAACATTTTTCACGTTTTTCAACCCCCCACTGATGATAGATGTACGTGTATTGGAGGCATCCTTTTGAGTATAATATTCTTGGCTTTTGTTTGTTTGTTTTTTTGTATCCACAGCATGTACTATCCCCGACATACCTAATATGATAATGAATCTGGATAGTCAAAGTCAAAATGAGGGTTTTGCTGTGGCGACAAGAGTTCCTGTTGAAATCTATATTTATTACAGCTGTGCTATAGGTTATAGAATAATTGGAACCCCATTCAACCAGTGTAGGAATGATGGAGTGTGGTATTATGCCAACCCCACATGTCAAGAAGGTAACTATTAATTATGCTTTTCAGACTAAAACAGGACCAAGCCGAAGGCAAGGAACTTTATCGCCCCCGTGGTTATGCACAAAACCAGTCATTATGCTGCAGTAAAGACCAAGCATAAATCTTTTATTTCCATTCATAAAATGCCCGTATCGATACCATTTTCAAAGTACATGAATCGGCGTGATGGGAAACAAAATTTGTTATTCTGATTGGTTAAATTCACGTCATGCATCGCATGCCGGATAAAAGGAACAGCTGACATTTTGATAAGCCATGTCTTTACCAGGCGTTAATACACCCCCACGTGATCACGTTTCTTCCGATCAGATTGTCTTTTTTTATGTTTTTTTTAAATAATTTTTTATGAATTTATGAATAGACATTCATAAATTATACCCAAGACAGTTAAGATAATCAGATTGGACGAAATGTGATCACGTAGAGGTGTATTAACAGCCAGTAATTTGCAGAACAGCAAGTACATATGTTTGCACGTCAAACGGCAACTGTTATTAGGCGTGCCATGTGGGAATGAACCAATCAAAGTGTAGAAGTTCGTTTTCGCATCACATGAACTCAAGGGCCAAGTGTGGAATATCATCCATTCACAAACGTTAGATTTGTCACTTTCTTTCTGACACTTTTTCAAAACAAACGGCACTTGATATTGAAATTTTGAAAACAAAATAAAAATGGGCATTTATGAATGGGAATAAAAGTTTGACACTTTGTCTTTGCCGCCGGATAATGACCACGGGCAATGAAGGACCTCAGGCTCATGGCTACAGGTGACAAAGGACCTTGCCTTTATCTTTATCCTGCGGTAAAGACCGTGTGACAAACTTTTATTCTCTTATTCATGACTCCTTAGTTAATAGTGTATTCAGCTTTCCCAGCATCTATTTCCATCAGTCCAACATAAATATTAATAGCTGTTTATCTTCTCTGTCATCACTCCTGTTCATTTCATTTCATTTATTAATTTCTCAGGTAAAAACATTAAAATACAGACATTATAAATCAAATACATATTAAACAAGAGGCAAGAATTAATAAATATACACAAATTGATTAGACAATAAACATTTTAAAGACAGGACAAATGGCACACCTGAAGGATTACAAAAAAGTAAACTTAATTACTATCGAGTTGTTTTCCGACTGCCATTAGACAATACATAAAACCACAAAAGAAGACAATTAAAATTGCACTCTTTTGTAGTCCCCACATCTTTAGTGTACATTTTGCCTTGTGATTGGCAACCTTCATTAACACTGTTACTCGCGGTACAATTTTACAGTGAGTTGATTGACCATTCAAAACTAGACAATTCTCTGTTTGTGAAGATGTTTAGATAACAGTACCTTGTATAGTTTATATGCATTCTTCACAGTACCATGTGGCAAGCATCACACATGCTAGTATAGTAAGTTAATATAACAGTTTACAAATTTATAATGTACATGTACCATGAAAAAGTGAATATATAGATTCGTAGATCTCTGCATTTTATAGAGTATAGAAGCATTTCCAGATGTTTTACAAATGGTAAATGATTGTTTGAAATTGTTAATTGCAGAGAGTTGTGATGTAGGTGATCTAATTAATGGTATGCTGAAACATCCCATCAGGAGTATAAAGCATGGAAGGAAGCTAGCCTACAGCTGTAATGATTACTATGCAAAATTACATGAAGAAATTGTATGTAACCTAGGGCGATTGGAACCTGGCCCCCCTACATGTGTACCTCGTAAGTATTTTGATTTTGGAGGAATCGTTTCATGATAAACTGGCAAAATATGAGTTCTTTTCAGAACTACATGTAATTACTACTCAATTGAGATTCCACATGGTGTCACCGCAATTAGTCTTACTTATCATCCTCACCATGCAAAGCTACAAGTTTTACAAAATATGATTTTGTTCACCCCAAAAGTGGATTCTATAAGACCACATAACCCTGGAATGCTTAAGCGGGGTTAATGGTGGATAGAGCAACAGTTATACAGTATATAGTATAACCTTATTGGTTAGTGACGTTTGATTGATGGGGTTTATTTTACATGATCATGAACAAACATTAATGTTCTGATATCTGGCTGATTTTTCTTCAGAAAACTGTCAACTAGATGAAAGCCAACTGAGTAATGTAGATATACTCGTCGACAATGAGCCATTTGAGGGACAAACAGTTATTCCACATGATACGATAATCAACTTCAGCTGTAAAGAAGGGTTTGAAGATTCAACCTATCGGAACTCTCAAGCTCGTTGTTGGTACGGAATCGTGGATCCTGTCTCTAGCATACCTACATGTACACCAGGTAAAATCTTTCTTTATTTTATTTCATATGAAGTAAGTCTTTAAATGACATGCACAGTATGGTCATTTTGTGGTTTAAACATTTCCGATAGGGCTTTAATAAAAAACTAATACATTTTTAATTTTTTTTTTAAATAAATAAAAGGTTCAGAATCTTTTGGGGAGCAAAATAATGTATGCATCTCCACTGTATAAAGATGTGTGAGATGTGTTTCATAAACATGGAGTGTCGTGGCCGAGCGGTCTAGCGCACCGAACTCAAGTTCTGTTGTTGCCTACAGCAGCAGGGTGTGGGTTCGAGCCCCGGTCGTGACACTTGTGTCCTTGAGCAAGGTACTTGACCATAATTGCTTCGTCCTTCGGATGGGACGTAAAGCCGTAGGTCCCGTGTGTTGTGTAATGCACGTAAAAAAGAATGCGCCTTGAGCACCACTTAGTTGGTGGATACGTGCGCTATATAAGTCCACACATTATTATTATTATTATTATCACAATGAATTAAGCTGAAACTTTTACAGGTTGGTTTTGATTAAGTATGGCTTCATTTGCAGACATGTTACCAAAAGTGTATAATAGCTTTAACCAGTTCGCATCGGAGGCCGTGTATACACGCAATTTTTTTCTGCACAGCGGATCGGAGAGCGTCTAAACACGCCATAGGAAACTCCGGAATATTTGTATGCATGCTTGGTTCAGCCATGCGTGCACGGTGACATGCTCGGAAGTGCCGGCCACCCGCTGTGGAAGCTTCCATTCATGGTGTGTGTGGGAAAAAGAAACCCGCCACGGGGGCCCAGAAAAACTTTTTTATTCCTGACGCGAACTGGTTAAATAATAACAACTTTAAAAAGAATTTTATGAAAAAAAATTTTAACGGGACAATATCATCACTCTGGACACTATGAATAACTTTACCCTGAAAAGGCCCTGAAAATCCATTTTGCCGTGAAATAATAGTTCACCATGATTTCACGGCAATTTCATGGTGTCTCTCCCTCTCAGATATTGGCAATAATGTTCATAGTGATTTCAGGGCAAATTCACGGCGATCTTGAGAATTAATGAGCTGCCCCAAAACTGCCACAAGAAGTTCATGTCGTATTCATGGTGTTTTCACTGCGAAGAAATTCCAAGAATATTTCATGGCGTTTTTACGGTGTTGTGTTGTCATGAAATTGCTGTGAACTATTTATTTCATGGTAAAACA